>CAMXCT020000536.1:24394-218049 GCA_947184155.2 Cladocopium goreaui | reverse complement strand
AGCCATGCCAACTATGTGGACTTCCTACCCGGCTGTACCCACTTGGATTGAATTTTGCCCCAGCCTGTGAGAAATGCTGCCACGACCACGATATTAATGCTACCACTCTGTACAGTAGTGAGAGATGGGGAATCCCGATCGCATCCCCCTGGCATGCCATCGCGGAATCTGCTCGGGGCTCTTTCCATATTCCTGCCTCGTGGCGTGACCGTGCACGCGATCTCGCCCCCTGCGTAGCCTGCGGACATGGAGACAATTCCTCTCAACATTGGGCTCGTTTCTGCATAGTGCCTGTCCTGGTTGCCAACACCTTGTCACCCTCCCCCGATCCAGTGAAATCGTTGGACCAACTAGCCCGAGTCAACACAGCTGGATGCGTGACCGCGAGCCACATTCTGCATCAGTTCCGCCGACTCTTGCTTGAGCATGGAGGCATGCAACACGCGCCATCTTCAGTTCCCCTGAGTGTCGCTGAATGGCTAACCCGCCTACATGACAATGCTCTACAGGCAATCCCAACTCGCTTCCTCCCGGAGCTTGTCTCTCCCGTCAGACCCCAGAGTGCCAACGCAAACAACCAAAATCATCCGTGCCACATGCAAACCGCCGCCAATGAAGCAGTGACTCTCCACTCTGCAGCACTTCCCGATCTAGTTTGCACAGCTATTACACCCATTGCCCCGGATCAGCCTATCGCTGTCCTCCCCCTTGGACATCCATGGCTTAGCCTCATTGCCCCAGCACGAGCCCGGGTCGCTGGATTCCGCCCTAATGCTAAGATTGCACCAGCCTGCCCCAACTCGCCTGATTCCTTCTGTACTGTTACAGCTCTTCAATCCGTCAGTCCAAATGAGTTGATCTTAGCAATTCCCCCCGACGATACACCATCCGAACCCTCGATACAGATTGTAGGCCAATTCGATGGCAGTTGTATGCACGAAGATGAATTGGGAGGAGCTGGATATGTTGTCTATGTCATAGAAGGTGGTCGGTCTCGCGTAATTGCATGTCGGTCAGTCGCTCTGCCGCATTGTTCAGATAATATAGAAGCAGAAATCATGGCCTGCTTGTATCTTGTTGAAGAAGTTGCTGTTGTCGTTAAGCAGCGTTTATCGAGCCGCGGCCTAATGCCCAAGGTAGTCATTCAAGGGGACATTCTCCCTGTCATTAAGTACTTTCAATTTGCAGGCCGTCTTCGGAGGATAGATATGCACCAACCATTGGAAAGCATCCGTTCAACCGTGAGTCTGCATCTCCCGGGTAGTCTATTCATATACCTGCCGAGAGTGGCCAACGGCATAGCAGATGACTTGGCTGGACAAGCCACCCAGTTCCTGCTGGCTAAATATAGGCGCAACCCCGCTACCTTCAATCGGAATGCTGGACCGGTGTCCATCAAGCCATCATTCCCAACGGGCCTCTTTCAGGTCGGAGGCTTTCACATTCAAAGTTTTGATCAAACCTGGAGCCAGCCCATACTTACCCTAGTAGAGAGGCCCAGCATTGATCACGGTCTTCTCCGAAAACATGTGACCCTCCACCCCCATCACCGCCAGCTGATCGAATCCTATCTCTCTCCGTGTCTCCCGCAAAACTGCAGTATTGAAATTGACTATTCCCCCAAAGCTGCTGACAACTACGGACGAAGATATTGCTGCACCATAGGAGGCCAGCGACTACCGCGTGCTGCCAGGCTGCTATTGTTCGGACAGAATCACTGCGAAATTGACCTCAAAGGATCTTTCTATGAACTTGTTCGATGCCTGGGACTACGTTTTGCGCCCGATTTGGTACCCCTCCCAACCATCGATGAGTTCCGCGCGCAGCTAGCCCGAGACCCCTATATTCAGAAAATTGAAGCAGTCTGCCCTGACACCATCAAGCAACTCCCATTGAGAATTATCAATAGCTCCCTAGCTGCTACATACCGATATCTCAGTTCTCTGGTTGATGACTCCCCCAGTGCGAGTGTCAGCGCAATCCTCTGCCAACTCGAGTCTCTAAGTACAACCCTGACAACTCAGTTGCTACCGCGTTTCCGCCCAGGTTTCCTGGTCAACCATAATGACAGCGCTTTTCGATTGCTAGAGCACTTTGAAGCCACAATTGTTGAGGACACCATTCGTGCACTCATTGCCCGCCACCCAACACAGTCTTTGGTGTGGCTACACGATGGTTTCTTGGTTGCTCCCCCGCCCCCTGAACAAATGCTAAGGCAGATCGAAAAAGAAGTTCTATCCAATCACCAGCTTTACCTTGGTCAGACATGGTTTAAAGTTACCTCCCTTAGCACAGCACGCGAGGCATATGTAGACACCCTCAAGCATACCGCCAGTAGCCATGCCCTGTCCCTCACCCGTCGCGCACCCCACAGCTCCCAACGTAAACACCGCAGTGCTCAAGGATCGCCCCATATCTGCGCCACGCCTTTGGAAGCCCTTGCCAAACTGCGTGCTCGACGCGAACGCCCGACGGGAGTGAGTTAAAATCAAGACCAACCCCATGACCTAGCCTACCACTCCCCAGGCAGCTTTAGGCTGCTGCAACGTAGTTATTGCTGATTGAAACCTACTGTTCTCAGGTAGCCCTCATCAGCTCACTACCTTATCTGTACCCACCCTCTGCCGAGTTAGTTCTCATGCCTCATGTACATTGGTCTTGTCCGGTGGGGTTGGCTCCCAGGGGTACCCTGGGTAGCCCTCCCCACCTTTGCAAGACCCATGGGGACATCATAATACTAAACCTTTAGCCTCGGGTAGTCAATGACCCATTCCCTCACTCAGCTAACGAGCCCAAAGAGGTACATGCGCACCAGCTTTAACCTGGAGGATTTCAAAATAAGGACGACTATTTGCGGCCCACTAATGATATGGCACTGCAAGGGATTAAGTAGTCCTGTGGAGAAGACCTAGGGTCAGCCGTCCGCGGAAACTCAGCTAAGCTCAAATACCAATCTGCAAATGCTAATATATTGACAGGCTGTAGTAACTGCTCAACACGACTATGTCCACCTCCCAGTTGACCAAAAGTCCATCCCGCAGTATTGCTCCACTATGCTTTTACCTCCTGTTTGCCTCTTTCTGGGTGTTCAGAGGAAATCAACCTCCCACCCTGGGGAAAAGGTGGGGGGGGAAAAAAAAACCACTACAATACTCTCTGTACTCCAGCTCCTTAGCAAACACAGGCATCGTAAAGCATCGTGTGCAACATTTTGCCCTGAAAGGATGGATTAGAAGTGAGATCATCGCTATGTAACTGCCATACGACCATTTCTGTTCCCAAGGGTACCTTGGGTAATGGAGAAACACTTTCAGTGACCCGCATCGAGTTGCTAAGGCTCCTTCGGACCGATATAAAATACGTCAAAGGCAGTTGTAGCTTGTTGCTGCCCTTGAATCCCGTTTGCCGTCTGTCCGTAGATAAGTCCTGTACCATACTATATATTCGACCCTCCGATCTACCTGCGCATTGTTTCCACGGCACATGAAGTTTCAAGGTGCGTTTTTGGAGTCATTAGCTTCGGGACGTCCTACTCGAGCGTAGCTCCAAAATCCATTGGAACGGAGCAGCGCTAACTCCGTGGGCTTCAACAATCAGTGAAAAGTAGCTGGCCAGATTTTCTGGCAAATAATTTCTTGCACAAACCAGCCTTTCGGATAAGCCACCTTTTTGGACATCGCAAGATTTCACAACGAGGGTCAAGGACCATTTCAAATGGTGATGGAAGTACTTCCGCGCATCGATGAACTCAGGCCCTTTCGGATTGGTACAAGGCACAGAAAGGAGCGGTGGCTACGGGGAGATCTCCAGTTGCCGCATTTGAATCGGAATCGCCATCTGTCCGAAAGGAAGCCGTGGAAAATGCTATCTTCCTAGACCCTCTGTTGTACTCGACAATCGTTTTTACCGCATGGTCTCAATGTTCTTACCATGTTTCGGGCATCCCATTTGGATGGTTTTGATTGCGAACCCTGTGCAAATACTGAGTGACCATTCAATTATTCAATAATTTTTCAGAGGTTGATGCGCTCTTTAGACATGCTGAAAGCAGTGGCTGCACTGGCTGGTGCTTCCTAATTACTGTTGCCATGGTTCCTGCTAGCATCTTGACATTAACTATCACTGCTTGTTTACTTTTTTGATTGCAAAGCTCAACAAATTGACCGCAAAATAATTTATCTCCCTGTAACCTAGAGGGACTAGACAGGACCTCAATTACTGAACACTGCTAAAGACCAAAAGTCTGCGTGAGATGGAAAGTTCACTCCCTTAGAGCAGCCCATTGTGCGTTAAGTAGGCAGCTCGTTCACAGGAGTGCTTGTTTATGCCAAGGCCCAGGGACCAAAGGAACAGTCTACTGGATACGAGCGGGGCATCTTGATGGAATTACGTCCCAGGGTCCAGACAACAGAGCAGCACTAACTCCAGGGGTTTCCGCAATCAGAGAATGGTAGCTGTTAGTTCCTGTCTGTACAGGTAAATTTTTTCCATGCCAGCCATTATCCCCCCTGCCTAAATTATCCAATTGACCAGGGGATGTATCTGATTAGGGCCGCCCACTATGCTTGGCAACCGTCCGCCATTCTAAGGTAATTATACCCCATCGGTGTACCCTCATCCCTGGTTCTGAGCCAAAGGGGTGTCTATCTAGTCATTGGCTGCCCGTAAGTAGTTGTCTGGTTGATGGCACGGCACTAAATACTACTACAGTATAGTAACGGCTTAAACATTTGACCCTTTACTGCCACAGCCCAATCTAGGTCCCCCAGTATGATGGACGACACTTCCCTGTCCACGCTGTCAGATGCCAACAAATGCTGGGTAGTTATTGCTGACTCGCACGTCCCAGGGAAAGATATATCTTCTCTACTCTAACCATAATAGTATCCACCAGCACACTACCCAAGCGCTCAACTCCTAATCTCCCAATATCGTAGCTAATCCTATTGGTGGATGTTTCATAAAACTGGCCAAATGATTAGCGGTTGCTCCCAGGGATAATTGTTGCCCATTTGTCCTACGTCCGGTTTACCACATTGAGGAGGGCCCTGTATAACGATCTACATGACACACCCTGCTCTTGATAGTTATTGCCGTGTTGAAAGCATCGCCATGCTGAGCAAACGCCTATGCGTAGAGTTGTTTCTCACTATCACTGTACCAGCCAGCGCACTACCTCTGCCTAGTTATAGAACTCCCATCAATGTGGCTATAAGAAATTCCGTAGAATCGTTAAATAAATGAGGATTGCTCCCGGGTGATGGACATCACTTCCCACATGCCACCGATGAAGATCCAGGGCCATGCACCACCGACGCAGGATGGAGAAGTACCACGATGACGCCTTCCTCGTGCAGTATAATTGAGCCGATAGGACATCCAGTGCCGCCAAGTTCCAGTAGATAGTGCTCTCGCCGCCCATTGCACTTCATGTTCAGTGCGTAATAGAGCTAGAGTGCTAGCCGATTTAGACAGCTGCGGTTCCCAAGGGTACATTGGGTAATGGCGAGTTTTTTACTATTACTCTGAAATGCGATCCACTGTTCCCAACCGATGCCATCTTGGTGTTCTGTACTTAACTCGCGCTGAGATAGCCCCTGCCTTGCCCCATATCGATGGGGCATGCAGCAGTGAAGATCTCCTTTGTCAGCAAGTCTTGGCGCTAGTGTCATGGACAGAGTCTCACTAGATAGCCAGGAGCAGCAGCAGCGGTGGCCACGGTGAAATCTCCAGTTGCCGTAGTTGACTGGCAATCACCATCTGTCCAAAGGAAAGACGTTGACAATGCTGTTTTTCATAGCCCCCCCGTTTTTCCCGATGATTATCCCTTGCTGCAGGATCTCAAGGTTATCTTTTTGTTTGTTTCAAGCACATCCCTTTGGAAGGTCTTGATTGCGGGCTTTGTGGCAAATAATGGGTGACCATTTAATTATTCAATGACTATTCAATAATTTTCAGAGGTTAATGAACCCTTCCGACATGCTGCCAACAGCTGCAGGCCAGGCTAGAGTTTCCTAATGTCTGGCAACACAGTTCCAGTCAGCGTCTTGCCACTCGTTATTACAGCCTGTTTGTCTAGTTACAAAGCTCACCAAATTGATTGCTGACTAGTTTGTCTCCTATCAATCTCGAGATACTAGGCAGGACCTTAGTTACTGGACACTGACAAGGCAGGGTGTGCAACAGGCCTCGTGACGCAGCGCGTGCAACATGTTGCCCGGGGAGAACAGAGAAACTCCACGATGACGCCTCGCACGAGCAGGATAGTTGAGCTGGTAGGACATCCATTGCCGCCAAGTATGGGTAAATAGTGTTCTCGCCGCCCATTGCACCTCATGCTCAGAGCTTGATAGAGCCTAGAGTGCTAGCAGTTTCGGACAGCTGCTGTTCCCAAGGGTACCTTGGGTAATGGCGATTCTCCAACTACCACTTTGAAATGCGGCACACTGTTCCAAACCGGTGCTATCCTAGTGTGCTGTCCTTCAGTCGCGCTGAAATAGCCTTGCATCGCCCTCCAGAGATGGCGGCATGTAGCTGTGAAGATCTTTCGTTTTTTCAGCAAGTCCCTCGGCGATGTACAGCATTTCGGACCGTATTCGTGTACAGGACAGCACGTAGCGCAACTGTTGACCATGGTCGTGCCTTAAACCAGCAGCTCTCCCTTTCCCCACCTCGTTCAACTTCTGCCTATAAGTCTGCAGTGCCAGGTGGAGGAAACCATGAATGACCTGGACAACATAGGGTTTGATGACATAGGGTTCTCCCGCACTCCACCATTCAAGTAGTCCCGCATGCCCTCACCCCCCGCTGTGCCCCTCACATCGCTAGGAACATGACACATGTGTCTGTCTTTCCTCTACTGTTCCCAAGGGCACCTTGGGTAATGGTGAGGGCTCCATTTTCACCCTACCAGGTACTCATCTCTCATGGTTCATCCCCCTTATGACTGTCACTTTCTTCTCAATATCCCGGCCCCATCTATGCTACCAACATTTGTACTCCTTGCTTTTGTCCTCCTCATTGTCCATTGCTTCTTGCCTATCTTGCACAGATTGCCACCTCCTCCTGTCATCTGCTGCGGCTCCACCACGTGCCCCGCCCCGTGCTACTCACTCCGGTGTCATGAATCTCCTATTGAACCACAATACACTGCCCCTCCAATCCTGCCACCGGTCATATGTTGTACATATTTCCTTCTGTTGCAGTGTCTGGTATTTTGTTGACTGAGCCTGGACCTAACATGACTCTCTCCGTCAGCAGCCATTGGTTCGAACTGTGAGGACACCGCACCTGCATAAGCCAGTGTTGCTTGGATCCTCACTTTTACTCAACTTCTAATTGCTCGCCCGTTCATTTTCCTTTAAGCTGACACGGGGTTCCCGTTGTTTGGCCCCTGCCCGTTTCCCGGTGTTTGGCCGCTGCCACGCAATAGCGAGTGGTTCCTGTCGTTTGGTCCTACAAGCCGTGCAACTGCCTCCACTCTGAAGAGTGCTGCCACTGCAGGGTACCTGCTGCTGGTATGCCGAAGCCAAACCCTTTTCCGTCTGGCCCAATCAGTGTTTCTGATCAACACCTACTGGACATATCGGCTGGAATGAATTGGAACATGCCAGCAGCCAGCAGCGTTCGCTTTCTTGCAGTGAGGGGCACAATATGGGTAGGTGATTGCCAGACAACATATAATTTCACATTGGTAGAATACCACTTGCATATTGACGAGGTACCATGGATCATTTTTTCGACCCTCGCCGACGCCCTTGAGACAGAGTTTGACCCTGCCTTCTGGGATACCGTAAATTATGGCCGAAAAGAGCAGTGGGGTTTTCTTGAACCACCCTGGGATGGAAAAGTCTACGGTGCTGCACCACAGTATGCCCAAGTCCGACTATCCATCTTTAATCGTGACGCTCACACCATGCGTGTTGTGCAACCGTTTGTGTGGAACCATACTCACCTAAAAGTTCACCCGAACGGAGCAATGGTTTTCCATGACCAAAAAAGCTTAGCCTTCCTGCTGCCTTTGATAGTAGAAGCCCATGGGTTGCTGCCGCCTAAGCCATTGTTCTGGGTCAATGAAGACAATACCATCCCATTGTGGAGAACCACCCTGTGGACGCATGAAGAAACCATCCAGTGGTTAGCTGAGACCGGAGAGCCGTACCCGCAGGAACTGCGAGATGAACTCCAGCCGCGCATTGACCAACTTAAGCCTTCACAACATGCGAAACGGGCACTGCCTCCGCCTCCGCCGGTACCGACCAGGTGGGCGGAGCGATCCGCAGCAAAACAGCCAGCACAAAAAATGCAAGCAGATGCTCCACCGGACCCTAAATGTACTCAGAGCACGCCACAGCAAGTGGCTGACCGAGAGCGGCAATACATGGAATTGCAGTCTATTATTCATCAAGCAAACCAACAAACGTTGGCAGATAGCCGACCAGCGGCGACCAGACTGACCCAAAAACCAGCCAATTTGCTGGCCGCAAGTCAACAAAGCACAGACAATGCAGCAACGGCCGCATCGTCCAATCCCAGTACAGGCGTAGTGGCAGACGCTCCAACCCCGCAGCAAAGCAAGTCACCTGACAAAATCAGTGCACAGTCATTATTTCACAGAAGACCAGGCCCACCATCGGCCCTGCCTGCGAACAAAGCGCAAACGGATACCCCGGGTACCGGCGTGTTATCCTCTGACTCTCACTCTGCAACTCACAGCAAAGATGATGAGCAACAACAACCTCCGGAACAGCTCGCAGCCCACGACGACACATCAACAGAAGAATCGTCGCCTGCAAATACACCCAAAGCATCGCCAGAGACTCAAGCGACTGACACTGCTGGTGCTAGCAGCCCTGAGCCCGCCAGTGACTCCATGCAGGACGTCGACCTCGCCGCAGCGGACATCCCAACGTTGCAGAACATGGAAAAGACAGCCTGTGAAAGAGTGGCCTCCTGTGAAACGCGACTCCTCAATGCCCGCGAGCACCTTACTCGCATTAGAAAGCGCCTTAAAAGAATGCAAGATGCCCACTCACCAGGCACTCCGCAACCCTCTCCTGTTGCAGATATGGAAATGGAAATCATTGACTGACCGTACAGACAGCTAGCACTGTGTGCACCTGACTGTGTGAAATCACCTGATCAGTGCCATTTCTAATGCCGCCTACTCCGTAGATGCGCCAAGAGAAAAGCAGCTGCGTGCCAGGCTAACACCCCCCAAACCTGCAGTAAGGGAGAGTACCCACTTAAGTATGACCCCCATAAACTGGAGCAAAGGGATTTATGGGTTTTTCAATCTTTTTGAACTGTCTGCGAAGTCTCCTTGCTAGGTGTGTGTCCCAGGTCCTGTCACCGTTGGTCACCTCAATGTCTGTCGACCTAACATGTACTTTGGGTAAGTAGGTTGCATAAACTGTTAGTGGCTCAATTGTTCGCACTGCAGCTTTTGTGGCTCCACTAGTTTTCATAGCTAGGTCAGCCATCTGACATCAATTCGCACACTAAGGTGTAAGACAAACCCTGATTGTTTTGCTTCCTACCTGTTTCACCTCCAACGCATTGGCCCTGCAAGGGGGAACCCTGACCCCGGGTGCCGGGTGTTCAGGGTTTCCTTAGCCTAGCCAATCCTGTTGATATACTTTTGCACTCGCTGCCCGTATAGCATTCACTATCTTGGCTAGTCACTTGGCACCTGACACCCGGGCACCGGCTGTTCAGGGTCAAGCTGGCGTCAACATGCTGCAACAGCTTATGACACCAAATAGGTTCATTTCCTTGACGTCGCCTGACCCTGATGAATCAGAAACAGACATCGAACCAGCAGAGCCAACCGCTCCAGATAACACAGTCGAGGATGTGTCAATGCACAGTGATACAGAATACTTTGACGCCCTCGAGACGGATGATGACGTTCCATATTTCCAACAAGGGACTGAGCCTCCCCCAAGGGAGAAGTGGGAAATTGCCGCACCTATCGATTTCTTGAATGTTCACGAGGTCACACAGGTAAGCCACCAGCTTGACCAACTGTTCCTCTCGCAAAAAGAAGTTGAGACCCCGCTCGGCATGGATGACATAAAACAGAGGTGGAAATGGGACGATGTCGGCTCCTGTCGAATGCCCCGGTCACCCCTGACATACCCTGCACTCATGGTGGACGAAGGGAACGGCATCCAACGACCCGCAGCCAGCCAGGTCCATCATAGAACGCTCTTCCAGTGGATAGCAGATAATCTCTCATGGTTACCTCAGTATGCCACCGTATATGTTTATGTGGACAACCGCAAACTGTCAGGCACTGACCCTCCAGCCTACTGGCCGCATTTTGCACCCTGGATCAAAGGCCGATGTACAGTGACTGGCCCTTACCAGGAGAAAACTACTGCGATCCATTTTCCCATTCATGCTGACACAGGTTTGCATCAGGTCCATTATACCTGGGCTGGTGCCGCAGCTCTGGAGGCGCTGTGTTTAATGTTCCCCACTGTAAATTTTGCTCTCATCGACTCTGACTGCGTGCCAACCTCATTGTTTGAAGTAGCCGAGCTCGTCAATCTCATGACGGATAAGGCAAGCAGAGCCGCAGCAATGCAACATAACACAATGGCCAGCTCTAACCAGTGCCCTCCAGCAGTACTCCTTGCCACAGAAGCCAAAGCCGAACTTAATGCCGGCTTGATCATTGTGACAGGGCACATCCCGACTGAGGCACCCGATGTAGAAATGGCCCAAGCAACCCCGGAAGCAGACATGCCACCAGCCCCTGCCCAAAGCTCCTCTCCGAGTGCTGCACCTGCCCCAAAGGCACGACGAATAGCCCACCCTGCCAATCGCACAGCAGATGATTGGGTTACCGCACTCCAGGATAGCAGAGCCAGTTTCCTAGCTACAACCGCTGTGCCAGAAGACCCTGCGGAAGCAATGAGGGGAGGACTGCTTCTCACCCCCCTACTCGGCTGTAGAGCTAGAACCCCACTTGACTGGACACATGCATGGGCAATGTTGGGCGAATGGGCAGGAGCCATTGCATTCCCCATCCCGGAGCGAGGAGAATGGCCACGTCACGGGGATGGCCGATACCTTAGACCGGACTTTGCCGAGCGGACCCCGCCATTCCTTACCTGGGCACGCCCCATTTTCGAACAAGGTGCACTCTCCCCTCTGTCAGTTTTCCCAGCCGACTTCCCCATACTTTGTCTTCCAGGAGACAAACTGTTCCAAAGCAAGGAGTTAACCATAGGGTATAGTCTGCCACCTATAGTGCACGCCTTCCATGGGAGCAAAGTAGGCCTAGGACAACAACTCCGACAGTGGCTAAACAAAGGGCTGCAACCGCTTGCTGTGTCGCTCATAGGAGTCGACGAGGCACCACCGTTGTGGACACACCCCACAGGCTGCGATTTTGTTAGAGGGAGTAAACTAATCGCCAAGCCGCATGTCCTGCAAAACAGAAGCCTTACCAAGCTGCAGGTGTTGCTTCTTCAGAGTCTGTGGACGCCGGTGGAAGCCCCCAACAACAACAATGACCATACACCTTGGTCCAAGACTTGCGATCCTGCCAATGTTTTCTGCGGTCAGCATGCGAGCCTCCAGCTCCCCAGTGCCCCAATCCTCCCCCTGCTGGAAGCGCTGCAACGGCGACTGGGCATTGACCCTGGCAACGCAGAACTAGCAATCAACGAAGTGCTTGCTAGCCATACTGACCCCCAATACACTGCTTGGAAACTCACTGTCATGGATAACACCTCCTGGCAACTCAATGACGCTGAGCCAGGGTCCCTGGAAGTTCAGTGCACTGGGTTGGGCGGAGGAGAACTCGATGAAGACTGGGACGTACTGCTAGCCTGCAAAAAGGAAGCACATGTTTACGGGCCATCCCTGAGCAAACAGGACGATTGGAATGCAAGAGCTGGCACAGTAGCAGGCACTGCTCACACACAAGAATACTTGCTCCTGCACATCGCCATGTTTCCCATAGGTGCACACTTCTGGTGCCGCGTCTTAGGCATGCCCAGTGCGAACCAATTGCAAGCGCAGATTATCAGTCGGGCCATGAAGCTGTTGCACTTCTGTCCCATCATCCCAGCACACAGGAAACCACCGTGGCCCGGGTACATACATGGCCTGCGACTTTTCACTAAGTTGCTAGTTGCACACCCGCTAGTCGGAGTATGTCTGCCCCCTGAAATCCGCCCAGTCGATCTTCTGAGATTAACAGGATACATGGTAGGCTCCATCTACATTCGGGGGCACAGTGCTGGCTCGTACGCAGGAATGGTATGGGAAACTATCCTCTCAGAATTCCCAGATGTTGGTGGCAAAACCGTGCTAGCAGCCATTGCGCTACCACCATCGCTGCTCACGACATGCAATTTATCTCAGCTGAGAGAGATCCACCTCATTCACCATGCAGATGACAGGCTCTGCGTATGGAACCCGTCAAACCATGACATCAAGCTGCTTAGGCAACGGGGCTTTAAAATTACGCATATCACAGGATGGAGAGCGTACCTCGGTACTGCACAACATAACTACTCGCATTGGACAAGAGTTGCCCTCCCAGAAGGACGACCAGATATGGAGCAGTTAGAAGGTACCCCTGGAGTGCTCCCCTTCGAAGTGTACTCACAGGCTCCCCTCCGACTGATCTCATGGTGCAGCTTTGAGCTCTCAAGAACTGCCAGAAAACTCCTGCGCGAATTAGCGGAAATGTGTGAGCTACCTGAAACCACGACACAGGCACTTGTTACACACATTGCTGCCCATAATTCAGAGGTCAAAACTGAGCAAGAGGCAGCCCAATACTTAGCCACGTTGGCAACAGTCACCATCTCCTCAAGGTCCAAGTTGCTCAACTATACCACCATGGTACAACATTTCCTCGGCACCCTGCAATTGCCCCTGGCTGTCTACATGTTAGACTACTACTTGCCCATGCTCAGTCCAAATGAAGGCTATAATGAAACAGGGTTAACAATGCAAAGTGCAGGCCCTATCCGGCAACCATCGCAACCCATCGCCCTTGAATTCCTCTTCAAAGGCAGCGAGTTTGGACACTGGAAAGTTAAAGGCGGGCAGGATGCTTTCGCGTTCCGACACCCAAGCCTGGGCAAAACTGAAGTGTTCAGCCTGCTGGCCAGCGATGCGCACCATCACAAAGTCAGCCCCATTGGCACGGGTAGGCTCATTGCCATGGTGGGTACAGCGGACGCACTAGCTTATGATGGAGATGACCTTCAAATCCTTTTTGGCTTGGTCCTCGCCATCACGCCACGCGCAGCCAAAAAAAAGGATGAGCTGGCTGCCTCACGCATATACAGACAGTGCAACCCTAAATTCATCGAAGTTGCTTTCCTCTCAGGACCGGCCATTGAGTTTTTTGCAAAGGAACAACTCGAAGCCCTCCAAGACTGGTATAGTGCCTCCGGCCAGCACCTGGACCCCGTTGACGCGACCGTCCAGGGGCAGAACAGCCCGGTCCCCCAGACCTTCTTTCTCGATACAATGTGGATGTTCGGATGTACCAAGCCTACCCGTGAGCTTACCGCGGTTGCGCAAACCCCCCTGTGCAGGTACCACCTGGGATTAGGCATTTACAATGTCCAAACAGCAGTAGAAGGAATGGAGGGCAACAAAAGATCACATTTCTTGCATTTGTGCGGCCAGTTGCTCCGCCTAGTGCTAATTCCATGTCACGTGGAGGGCGAGCTTCACCCTTGGACTCGCTCCACTGCACTTTCCTTTGCCGCTGAGCTTGACGGACACGTTTTAGGCACACTCTGCGCAGTGACAATGGCGTTGCTCACCAACCGGCTAGATCTGTGCATCCAAGGGCTTTTCGGAGCAGGCAAGTCGAAATCGATGGCAGTCCTCATCCTGGCCTTGATTGAAATCGACACTACCGACAGCCTCAAAATATTGTTCATTTGCAAAGAGAACTCCGGCACTCGATCCTTTGCGGACCTCCTCCTATGGCTCGACCCCCCGTCGGGGGTGTTTGGGCGCATAGGTAGGCTGGTGGGAGACCAAGAGCGCAACAAAAGCAGTTAGCACACGAAATTTGATATCCACCCGAGAGAAAGAAGACAAATGCTGAACAAGTGTCAATTAATATTAGCCACCGGGGGAACGGTCGCCCAGGATCTTACCATGCAATGGTCCACAATGAGTGGATTCATGCAAGAGCTCTCCCTCCTGGTCATTGATGAAGGCCAGCAGTACGGCACTGACCGCGAAATTGCAGTTATCAGCCTGCTGAAACAGCAACCCCTGGTCCTGTGGACAGGAGACTCGGAGCAAACACCTGGCGGTATTGATCGGGCAGCTCGCAACGCCAAACGGGCACGACAACTACTGTTAGCCAAAAAGCATGGCCTGCGAAGCGACCGCAACTACTACATGCCCGCCAACCTTGCCGATGCAATGATCCGACTGCTAGATGGTTCGGCGAATGAAGGCTTAACGGCTCTTAGTCAAATCCTCAAACGAGGCCAGTCCACATTAGGTCAGCTATGGACAAGTCACCTCTCGCCGCAGGATGAGGAAGACCTCAGGGCAGCCAGCACTGTGCTCCCAGGCCTCAAAGCCGTATTTGAAGCAGCTCAACCAAATATGCAACGACACTCCCGATTCGTAGACTCGGAACTGCTGGCGGGTACCGCTCTCAATTTTCCACGGTCTCTCGTGCGCCTTGCCTGGATTTTGCAGCATGCCGCTACCCTCCTGCCCATGGCTGGTGACATACAAGCAGTATTAAACTCTCAGACCGCCGGTGTAAGCGACATCCATGCCTGGGGGTTAATGCTTCCGTCCAGCTCCAGGGTTAGTCCTGTGACATACCATGCAGTGGTTGCAGTTAGATATCCTAATCTTTGCAGGAAGATCAATGGCCTATGGGAACTAGGAAGTTTTGCTTCGGGAGGCCTTCCCGACAAGCCACCCGGGTTCCAACTAGTGCTCTGGGATACTAATGCTAGGATCAACGGTTTGGTAGCGACGGATTTAGAAACTCTAGTGTCAGAAGTACTCAGCCCCTTTCCTCACAATGCTGGATTTGCCGATGGACTTTTCACAATGACCACAGCAACTGATCATAAGAACAATTTGAACCGCTCTGTGCTCAAAAGAGATTATGTTCGCACCCTGCGTGTAGAAACAATAGCCAATTCGGCAGGAGGAACAGCGCAGGTATCAATCGTAGCTCAGCCCAGTATTGGATTTCTCAACACTAAGTATTACTCCAATGGCTCTCCTACAGAAGATACTGAAGACTGCCTAGGCAGAATCACTGTCGGACTCACTCGGTCCAAATCGTTAACCCTGCTGGTCTCCCCGCTAGACATGATGGGGCTCATGGGCATGGCACAGGTGATTGCTGCAATTGCATATGGCATCCGGGGCCTACGGAGAGGAGAAACGACATGGAGCATGCCAAAATTTGACCCTGACCCAGTCCAAGAGAATCTAGCACAGCTAAGTCGGTAGTCACTCAATTCGGCACCAACCTGGGAGTACCCTCCCCTTGCAATTGCCAATCAATACTACGATCAGCAAGCTGACGAAGTGAAGCGAGCAAGATATCGGCTGATATTGGTACGAGGGTCAGACCTTAGATGGCTGAACAGGGAGCGCTTCCAAGAAGTTCAAGCAGGGTTACGAACTCAACACAAGTGGCTCCCCAAGCAAAATCTCCCTTTCTCTGAAGTTGTTCTATATGCCTACGCTGCTGATCGCACACACTTTCCCACCTACGTGTGCCTACCCTCAGGACTGTATAAAGCACGCACCGGGCACATAGTAGCACAGACGGGCCCAGACCAGGAGATCCTGTCTCTGCCCGGCATATACTTCTTTGATGGATGGCGATTACACCCGAAGTTGCCGATCCCAGACCACTTGCCACGCGCAAAAGAGGCGCCAGTCCAAGGTACCGCCCTCAATGCACCTGCCCCAGATACGGAACCCAAACGGTCGCCAGAAGAAGAAGCACGAGATATCCTCGCAGTAGCTGCCAAGAACCAGCCCGAAGATGGGCCAAGCACAAGAAGAGCAGCTGTTCGCGCATGCAAGTACTTACGAGCCATGGTCAGCCAATATGAAACCACCATCCAAGCCGTGCACAGTGCCGCCCGCACCCACACGCAAAGAAGCAAAGGCACGGTGGGACCTGCAGTTGACTATCGCCCACAAGGAGAAGCCCTCCCCGTCATCTCGGCGGACCTAACCTCCGAATTGTTGCATTGTCTATCCACGCTCCCAGACCCATGGCCCCTAGCTAAGATCACCATAGACATGGAGAAACCGAGCCAATGGGTCTCAAAGTTGTGCAGACTTTATTTTGCTGACGAGTATGCCAAGCGAACAGTTGGATTGCCCTCGCGTAGGCATGTTCCGGACATCGCGGGTGCACTGCGAGCAGTTCAAGCCATCCTCCCTAAACTCGAAGTCAAAATGATTGAGTTCTTAGCTGAATGGATGGTAACTCTTCTAATGCCAGCCTCGCACGTATTGGAAGTGAGGGCACCTCACCTTTCCTTTATGATGCTTAAGGAATACTGGTTTAGAGAACTTTATCTAGGCCTGAAAGTCACAGCGTCCTTCGACCGCTCTGAATCATACACTAGAGTGATCGATGGTCAGGTAAGATGTATCACGCCTGAAGTCAAGCCGCACAATTTGCAGGTCATTTGGAATGTGCAGTTTATCACAGTCTTTGTGCCGGCATGGATGATCCCGCCCGTCTATCATAGCCTGCGCAGAGAAAGCATCAAAACTACAAGTTCTGCAAGTCCCATAGGAGTCCAGTCAGTCCGTCCCACCTGGTTTGAAGACACAACACCCAGGGACACTACATCCCAGCAACCTCAAGACCCTCAAAAAGAGCAACCCCAGCCACTGCATGGGCTGAAGTTAGTCATCAAAGAAGAGGTGCTACCAGCGACTGACCAACCACAATTCCAGTCACTTGAGCTGCTGGCTGGCAGAGGTCTCTTAGCACCTGACACATGGAAGTGCAAACGTGCACAAGTCAGCCTTAAAGCAACTATCGATGTCCCAATGTTGGGTACAATCATAGAGGAAAATGGTGACGGACTCCTGGAAGATTCCCATATGCCTGTGGGATGGCCACTCCACATCGATGGCGCTGTCAGACAATGCTGTATTCACAGAGCTGCTAGCTTACAAGAATTAGATGATATGCTCAAAGAATATGACATGAAAAGGGATTCAGTAGAAATCAACCGTGACGCGCCCCAATGGTCCCATCATGCAGTATGGAACCGAAAGTATATGGAACCGAGACCAGGATACACACTGGAGCAACTATGGGCCGACTCCGAACCTGCCATAAGCAAAAAAACAACCACGTCATATGATGTACAAACAAATGACGTGCAACGTGCAGTAGCGGCCATTCAGCACTTCCCATCCCCCGTTCCCCCTGATAGCCCCTTCATAAGAACACTAGGGACACCGGCTGCCCTAAAAGCCCCACCGCAGACGGACACCCTGGCGCAAAGAGCTCTAGAAGAATGGGAACGCACTGTGTGTGAAAACAAGGCAGTGGCAATCCTCGCCGAGATCCAAGCCGGCCGACCAACTATAATCCATAAAGATGGGGGTGAAATGCTCATTGCCATTGTCCTTGATAGGCCACTGGCGGAAGCGAAAGCACTAGTGGATGACCCTGCGGCATTCGCTCGCGAAATGACGCGAATCCTGCGTGACAAACAAACCCACCCGCTTATCGCCCAAATGATGAAACCAGCGGCAAGCAGTAATCCACCCTCCGCCGCTGCTGCAGCCAGTGGTGCTAGTAGCAGTAGAGAGCCTCGCGCTGCCTCACACGAGCAGTTCCAGTGAGCCACATGAAGTGACGCAGAGACCCCAAATTTATCATCCATGCATTTAGCGTGTAACTTGCTTCAGGTTGAGCGGGGTTGTCACCATGGGGTACTCATGGTTGATGGCCACCTGCTACAATTGCCTATGCTGTCAGCATGTCGGAGCCAATCGGGGAAGGGAGGCGGTAGGGGGCGGATATCTTAATCCTGTTCTGGGTTTTTAATTTGTATTTGTTCATGTTGTGCTACCTTAATTGTTGCATGGTAGTTTAGTGCGATGTCAAAGTACATCAAGCCATGGCGCCCGTTGCTGTCTTGCTCAGGCAATCCAGTACCTGCATTGCTTGTATGCCACCTGACCATATGAGCTCAGTGCAATCAAGTGAAGTAGTATGCCTGCCTCAAGAACCCCAGACTCACAATGAGGCACAGGATCTCCTCCTACTGCAGGACTATGTGCACAAACTGACGAATACTCTCAGAACTTTGGAAGACACCCACGCCGTATTGCAGCAAACAGAACTTCTTGCAGGTGTTATCAACGAGCAAGACTGCAGAGACATTCGCACAGCCTGCTGTTGCATAAGAAGTCTGCGCATTCGAGTAGAAGCACGTGCCAATGTTACGGAACGTGAAGTGATTAGTCGACAGCTACAGCTCATGCATGCGAGCGTACAACATTACCGGACTGAGGACCTTAACACAGCTGACACAAGTTGCCTATCCAGAACCTCGTTTGAACACTTTGAGGATAGACCTGGTCCTTGGGCAGAGAAAAACGCTCGTATTCCTACACCAAAGTAACTGAGCTAGCTACCATGATCACCTGACCGCATTTAATGCAGTTGGTTTCAACACTTGCTAAGTTGACCGCTCGAGCTGCCCAACGCTTGCAAGCCTGCATCCATATTGTCGAGCTCGCCCTTCGCGAACTCGATCGCATTGGATTCAGTTCTGAAAGCGGTATACACCTGCAGAGTGCACTGCAACTCCCATATATGGGTACAATCTCCCATATCACGAAGCTGCATAGCATGAGCACTCGCATAGTGAAGCTGCTCACAATACCGGTGCAATATGATGATTGGAAAAGCAGTACTGAGCGGACTCTGAGGGTACCTGAGTGCTGTTACCGCGCCGTCTTTTTCACCTTAGATCACGTTTCACCCTCCTGTTTCACGGCGGTAGTTTCTCACCACTTTGTTGTGACCCGGCGTTGTCGGTGTTTGCTTCAAAGTGTCAGGGTGTAATGTCATGCCGTGAAGGCGCTCGTTGTGATCTCGGGGATCCTGGCTGGGGGGATCCCTGGTTTCCGCATTGAGCCTTGTTGCTTCCCGCACCCTTCAAGTGGCCCATGGTGATTTCGTCTTTTTTGTTTGTTGTTGTTTTATTTTATGGGCCTGTCAACATGACACACAAGTTGTCATCTGCATGCGCTGAGATGATAACAAGCCATCACCTCTCGCCTCAACAGATCTGTTTCACCCATAAACTGGAACCTGTCACGTCACGGTTTTGTGGCCTTGTGGTTGTTTTTCTTTTGTGTGTTTTCGGTTTGTTTGTGTTTTGTTTGTGTTTGTTTTGGTGTTTTTGTTTGCTTTGGTTTTTTGGTTTTCGGTTTTTGTTCTCCGTTTTGTTCTCTGGAACGTGACAAAGCCTTTGGACTGTGTATCGGTCCTCTTCCAGTTTACTTTTGCGGCCACTACAGCATCGGCCCCTGCGTGAATTCAATAATTAATCTCATTTGCAACATGCTTGGATAGATGTTGAACGACCTGGCGGAAGCCACACGGCGTTGGACGGAAAAAAAATATCCCTGTTGGTGAGGGAAATGGTGATTTCTTTGTAGAGGACTTTGGAGGTCAAAAGGTTTCCCGAAAGTTCTTTTGACGAGCTCACTGGAGCTGCTTTGGACTTTGAACAGGTGAAACAGGGAATGAAGACTAAGGTACAGCAGCTTGAACGACTTAAGGTCGGGCGCTGCCTTGTTGAACGTGATGGCAGGGCACTAGCTGAGGAAAAGCAAGTCACGGTCTTGACCTCACGTTGGGTGTTAACCCAAAAGACCTCAGAAATCGTTCGGTGTCGCCTTGTAGTGCGAGACTTCGCTACGGGAGGGACCTCAGCTTGAAATGCTGGGATCTACGCTCCAACGTCGTCGTTGGACGGGCTTTGTTGTGTGCTCGCAGTTTCCGTGAAAGATCTCAGTTTGCTGACTGCTGATGTTTCTGTGGCGTTCGTGCGTGCGCCAGTGGAAGCTGAAGCTTGTGACTTAGTGTTACTTCCGGCGAACCGCACAATCAAGGGATGTCGAGTACTGGAGAGGTTCCTTCAGTTTGAAAGAGTGACTCTTGATGGGTACCCCAAACAACCTCCACAAGTCACATATCTCATACCGAGAAAATGGCACAACACCAAACGCTGACCAGGCCATTTTGAAGGGGAATTGGTTTCAAAAACCCAACTGCCCCAAAAGGATAAGACCTAGGTGCCTGACCTCCCCGTTTTTCTCTCAAACGTTCTAAGGGGGTGCTCCCAGCCTTTCCCTCACAGTATGCGTTGTACGTCCTGTAGACATGTCCCACCAGATATCCCAAAAGGGGGGATTCCAACGCAATCCTGATTGGCATAGATCCCTCTCGATGCCTTTTGCCTGGAGTCTTGCCTCTGAAATGTTTCTCCAGTGATAGCCTCGGGCTGAACTAGCTGCAAGACCTCTTTCAACCAAAGATTTTAGTGCTGCCTCATTGTCAGTAGCTACTTCTACAGACAACCCTCCAACACCAATCTCATTGAGAACTGCTGCAGTGGACTGCACGTCACGTTCTTTGATCACCACCACAAACCACCATGCCAACCATCCCAGTGTGAACCATCAACAGGACCAGAACTTTCCAATGTTTCCCTGCTACAAAAAGGAAATCAGCAGCAAAGACTGTGGGGTGTTTCATGCTTATGACCTACTCTCCTAGCAGGTGTGCGTCCTCTTGACTGCACGCAATCATCACATCCCCTGTCATAAGGCCAATGGCCCCTGCACTCATGTTCCAGCCTGAGACGTCCATCACCCAGTTCAGGGACAGTGCACTCCAGATCTGATCCCTCTGGACCATCTGGTGTGTCTGGGCGTTCTGGCAAACCAGGTTCATGGGGACCCCAACCCTCCAAATCTTCTGAATTGGCAAGTGATGGGGAACCAACTTCAGAAACCTCACCTTCCTGAGGCCTATCACCCATGACATCACTGTCATCAACTTCATCCTGTGTCAAGTCCTCAACCTGAGGAAAACCACGCATCATCCTAAAACAAGGGTCCACAAACGTCCAGTCACACCTGCATTTCCGATCAGATTGACCTGAACCTGTCCTCCCTTCATGGTCTTTCCACTCCATGTATCCAGATGTGTCATGGTCTTCTTGACAAAACTCTTCAAAATCACAAAATGACATGTAATCATCATCACTGTCTGTCGTTTCAGATGCACAACACGACATGAAATCATCTTCACTGTCTGTCGTTTCATCGTTTGTTTCAACGTTTGTCTTAAACAAAACGTCTGTTTCAATGGTATTGGGCTCATGATCATCAAAACATGCTGAAAAAGGCGACTGCTTCCAAAATGAAACATCCTACAAACATAGGAAAACGACTGCAACATGTCTGCACTCTTCATCTGAAGCTCCCGACGTTTGGCCTTGACATTGGCAGAAGCTCCTGACCTACCCTTGCTGACCTGCGCAACCTCCTGAGTGGCGACATGATTCACCGGGTCCTTAGTCAAAGAGTCCTTAGTTCCCTTAGTTTCCAGGTCCTTAGCCACAACATCCTCAGGGACAACTGCTGCAACTGAACTACAACCACAACAAGTGTTTCGTTTGGTTTGTTTCGTTTCAGTGCTGTCAGTGTTCAGAGTGTTTCCAGTGTTCATGGTGCTCAAGTCCATCGGTGCTGGTCCTTTTTTTGTGGTCGGCGCCCGTTGCCTTTCGGCGGGTCGCACTTGAGACTCCCGAGTGGACCAGCAGGGATTCGAACCACCACCGGCAGTCTGTCAGCGCTGGCAAGACCAACGCCATACCAACTGAGCCATCGGGTCGCCTCAAAGTGCATCGGTGCTGGTCCAGAACCCTTCACACAACTCTTGTGCTTTGAAAGCAAACTCAAGGACTGTCTTCCAACCAGTTTCCGAAAGGGCGTAAGTTGAGATCACATTCAAAGGAATTCCTACCACTACTACACGCTTCATGGTAATCTTCGTCTTACCTACCTTGAATTCCAGATCTACAACCCCTTTGACAGGCAGATCATTGTCTCCTGCACCCTTCAAGCTTGGAGATACCAGGATACAAAAGTGTAGTGCTTGACCCACTTCTCAGAAACAATGTGGCATGTAGCCCCTGAGTCTACCAGCTAGCAGGTCTTAGGATCTCCTACCCCCTACACTACCTACAAAACCCTCCAGTGTGCTGGTCAGGTGGCGTGTCACCGGTCTCTCAGTACTCGATGTCCCTGTGGTCCCCTTTGGCCCACCAGCATCTGATCCAGTCTTCACTGCAAAGGATTTGACTACCATAGCAGCCTGGTTTCCACCCTCCTTCTCAACTTCTGGTTCTTGAGACTCCTCAGCCTCACAAGGCTCTTCACCTTCTTCAACTTCTCGAAACTTTCCTCCTTTCCCTCGACCTTTGCCACGTCCTTTGCTGCCTTTGGTCTTTGCAGCAGGACAGACTCCCAAACCCTGGCAACAGTAGTGGCACCACAGTGGAGTTGAACATATTCTGCCACCTTCTCTAGTAAATTTCTCAGATATAGCAAAAATTGATCTCCCTCATTCATGCGCAAATCAGCCAATTGACCTGCAATCAGTGAAGCTTCCAACATGGAGTGAAATCCTTCAATCTCAGCCCCAATCTCTCTCAGCACATCCATGAGAAGATGCCTCTCGCTCTTCTTCACGGTGTACTTCAGGCAGGCTTCTCTGTGTTGCAGCGCTTCTGGACGACTCATCAAACTGAACTCTCTGCGCAGCAATCTCAAAAGCTCAAAACCATTTGCCTCCTGAATGCCATAAAAGGCAATCTGAGATTTCACCACATTGTCAACTCTTATCCAGAAAAGCTCTGCTGAAGCAGATGAAACAGTCGACCACTTCGAATGGCTTGATCTCGGTTCACGATCACCACAGAGTATGGCAAGTTCAGAGCTTCCTTGAGCTCTTGCGCATGGCTATCGTGGACAAGACACAGCCACGATGTAAACTTGTCTAACCAACCCTTGAAACCAGACAGCTCTTTTGACCTTGTACTCCAAGACTTCCAGTCTGGCAAGGGTGCTGCTGGAATCCACTTGGTATCCATGGTAAGACGTTCACTTCCTTGTCCTTGACTTCCTTGGACCTGAGCTTGGGGCACTGACCCTTGAGCTCCAGGCAGTGGAGGGACTGCACCTGCTCCCTGCGCTGTACGTGACAGAAAGTCAACCATGGATTGGGTCAGCAACATTTGCTGTCGAAGTACTTGCATCATCAGTGGATCTTGGCTCACAGGAACTCCTAGAGGAACTCCTCCTGGACCTCCTCCTGGACCACTACTGGTGTCCAGAAAACCAGGCGGCATTGCAAACGTAACTCCACTGGCTGGTGTGCTCTGTGATGTTGATGGGCCTGCTGACTGGCCTGTCGATTGGCCTGTCTGCCAGGTACCAGAGGATAAAAAACTTCCATCTGATCTTCCACCCATACCTGTATTGAAGCTCAGCCATGGTGCTGTGCCTGCCCATGGGTCACCACTTCCTTGTAGAGGATCTCCCTGTGGTACACAGGTGTTGTTCCTGCATTGACAGCCCTATCATTTCCTGAGACCATTCCTGCAGGAGCACTGGACGCACTTCCTTGATTCACAGTGCTGTCTGGCGCCGTACTTGGACTCATTGGCACAGGTCCAGACATCTTCTCAGGTTCAGATCTCTTAAGATCTCTTCTAAAACCTTCTCAACTGTCCAGTGTCGATCTTTCACAGATCACAGCAACCTCTCTTAGCGTCTGCCCCTCACCCTCAGGATCACTGGGGCTCCGCTACCATGTGAAAACACGAGAGCGGCGTGGCAGCTCTTTTTCACAGCTCGGACTTGAGCCAAACCACACAAGTTTGACAGCTCAGTCACTCTTCTTCTTAGAAGAGTAGTGCAGAGTAAAACGCAGTGACACTCAAACGTCTTCAAACTTCTCAAACTACTTCAAAAGAGTTCTCAAGCTTCAAAAACGTTCTTCCAGCTTCTCCAAATAAAACGTCTTCAGCTCAAACTCACAAATAACCTACAAAACTCCACCAAATAAGTTCACAACATCAAGTTCCTAAGACATGGGTCAAACAACATCCAAAAACACCAAAAACCACAAAAACAAACGAAAATCCATCTCCAAGCTCTTCCATGCACAAACTGGTTCCATTTGGTTCCAAATTGGTTCCTACCTGGTTCCTATAGCATGCACATGCATTGTTCCAAGATAGGTTTAAAGATGTTCAAGTAGGTTCAAGGTGGTTCAGTACACTGTACATCCTCTCACCAAACTTTCACAAACCTTGGTCAAGAACATTTGTTTGTTGCGAACTGCCCAAGTGAAATTGATGCTGACAAAGATTTTGTTAAGCCCACAGCACAAATAAAGAACAGAAAGATGAACCGCACTGGGTCTCCCAGGAGTCCACCAACCAGGCAAACAAGGTTACTTAAGATATTTTTTTTCCGTCCAACGCCTTCATGGCTTCCGCTAGGTCGTTCAATATGCTTTATTGGCTGTTGCAAATTGGGATTAATTCATTAATTATGGCATACGCAGGCCGTCTGCGGTTGAGTGGCCTCAAAAGTGAACTGGTGAAGGACCGATACGTAGTCCTGTCACAATGTCATCACCTAATCGCACAGCGAAACACAAAAAGCCAACACGCAGAAAACAACCAAAACACAAAAACACAAAAACACCAAAACACAACCCAAACAAAACACAAAACCAAAAAAACAAACCACACGAACAAAGCCGCAACGTGACAGGTACCAGTTCATGGGTGAAAGCGGTTAATTGATGCAAGAGGTGATAACCTTGTATCATCTCAGTATGGTATGGCAAAACAACAAAAACCAAACAAAAACACCCAGACCACCAGGCCATACCAGCGAGTGAGTGAAGCAACAAAGTACCATGCGGAAACCAGGGATCCCCCCCGCCAGGATCCCCGAGATCACATGGCACAAGCCGACAAGGCATAACAACTCACATAAAGGCACCCCGAAGCAAACACCGGCAACGCCGGGTCGCAGCGAGAGTGGTGAAATGCAAAACAGGGTGAGACGAATGGTGAAACATGAACTAAGGTGAAAAAGGGAGAAAAAAAAAGAGGTTACTTAAGATACACTTAAGATACACAAAGTCACACAAAACTGGGGTTCGAAGAAAAAAGTGTGAATATATGGCATTAGACCGTCGTGCTTCTTCACGATGTACGCTGGGATTAGACTGTTATGCACTCTATTTGGTACAATGGTTCATTAGGTGCTACTTCTATGATACTGCATTTGACTTCGGTATTCATTGAGATTCTGCACTTTTGATAAGCTGAGAATGTTCTAGAATGGACGGTATTTCATTGGATGCTATTTCGGTGACATTGCGTTTTGACCACTGTCTTTGCTGGGATCTGCGTTTTCGATGAGACGAGAATGTTTTCGAGCTTTAGGGATTTGTGGAAATATACGTATTATGGATACTTGCCTGGCGGGAGGTGCCGTTGTGATTGCGACTGTGATCAATGCATCGTGTCATGCAGAATGATGCCAGCAGACCTGAATTCTGTGGAAGTATTGGAGGTTTTGGTGCGGTGATCGTTATAGTCGTTTTCGCTGGGCGATTTGCTGCAGGATGGCGCATTCACATCTGAATTCGGTACAATAGCAGTTGTTTTGGTCGAAGCAGCTGGACATGCTGCCTATAGATGTGTACTTTGGAGATAGTGATTCTTGTGACGTTCGATGTTGCCATCTTCGCTTCTATATCTACCATCTTCACAGGATTTCTGAGCTGGGAGAATTTGTTTGAGACCATTTGAGACCGTTTGAAATTTTGAAGGGTTTTGCGTTGAACGCTGTATGTAGAGTTTTGCATTAGTTCATCGCCAGGTCATTGTTGGATAGCCCCTAGAGTGTTTTGGGTTTTCTCCCACATGATGACTGAAGCCATCATTTGTCTGAAGCTGAAAGCCGTTGTTGAGAGATGGCAGTTGATGGGAGAAAACGCTTACTGTTTTGGGGTTAATGGCCTATCTTGTTGAACTAATTAGTTTGGGGTTTGTAGATCTGGGGATTTGTAAACCTGAAACCAAACGTTTTGGACGCCACTTATTTCGTGACTTAGTGCGAGTCAAACAGTCTAAGAGACAATCTTAGCACAGCTGCATCAGACTTGCTTAGGAGACAGATCTCTTCTTTTGTTGTTGTGTGGTCGCGCAAAAGGGACTTGAAGCCGTCGTGCCAGAGGCCAGAGGTTGTTGGCTCTTGGGAGTTGCATTTGGGTTTTGGGCTCTTGCAGGACATACAGCAGTAACACTTTGATGTGACAATGAGCCAGGCTTTCAGTTCACGATCAGCAACCTGGCTTACTCTGAGCCTGGCTCTCCGTTTCCGGACTGCAGAGAGGGATTAACTGACCGCCTGTCTGACTCAGTGTTGCTCCCGGGTACCGAGCCCAGGACCGGTCGGAAGAGGGACGCCGCCATAACCACTGAGCCTCTACCGGACCCCTGACAATGAGCCAGTGCTGGTGCAAGTGTTGCGCATGACAGTGAATGCTAGGCTGCTAGGCTCTCCATGGGATTACCTACCCGTGCCTCAACTCCTATGGCCTACTCTCACTCCAACTCTTTGGTTGAGAACATTGTTGCGCGTGCCAGGGCATTGCAGGGAGCTTGATGTTTTCTTTCAGTGAAAAGGTTGGCATGACATTGTCAAGCAACAGTGCATGGTGGTCATGGGCGCTTCGACATGTATGTTGGATTCTGAACAGGTTTGGTTCCACAAGATCGTTGACACCAAATGAGCTGGCATTTGGACGTGAGTATACAGCTGCGTTGTGTGAATTTGGTGAGCCAATTTTTGGATACCATCGAGCCATTGCAAGGTCGTCCGCGAGTTGGAAGAGATCAATTTTCTTGGGCAAGATTGACCCCCAAGACTCATACTTGCTGTATGATGGTCAAACCTTGGTGCTTGCAATAAGTGTGAGACGAATTTCAACATCCTGGAAGGGACACCTAGCGGTCTACATCAATTTCACTTGCTGGAGTTGGAACTACAAGTCAGGCCTTGGTGGAAGAGTGGTGCCAACTAAGGAACAGCGTTCAGCAGTGGAAGCCAGTTTCAAGGCCAGATTGAGCCTTCTGCTTTCTTTGATGAGGAGGCAGAATAAGTGCGGCAAAAGTTTCTTGAGAGGAAGAGGAAACATTTGAATTGTCAATGCATGACAAGGCCGCACTTGGAAGCTTGGAGGCTGAACAGAAAATCTGCAACAGTGACGTTTGAGGATGCAGCTGTGGTGGAGGATGATCAACCGAGGACGTTGTTCATTCTTTGATGCAAGACCCACAGGCTCCTCAGCAGCTGCAGCAGCAGCACCTTCTGCCCCTATGGCTGGATTAGACGTGCCTACAGCCCCAAGGCCCAAGGGGATCTTCCACTACAAGAGCGCATGGAGTTGAAGCCGAGGAGGAGCATGATGCAAAGAGAGCAAAAGTAGAAAGTGCAAAGAAACAGAGGATTTAGGAGGATTGCAGCTGAACATGAGTTGGCAATCAGAGCAATGTGAATTTCAGAAGAAGAGGTCCTCAATAAAACAGATGATTATGACACAGACCTACAGCTTGACGACCATGATGAGGTTGACGTTTGGGCTGGAGAAGGTGAGGTAGCAGCCGCAGGCATGCCAGAAGAACTGTGGTGTGATGCTGATGCCAAGTGAGATCCCCCAGAGCCAGAAAGCTGGGTGGACCGTTTGGCTGATGAGGTTGAGCTCCAGCGTCTATGTACAGTGGGTGTTTTGTCTCTTGCAGAAGAAGAAGCTGAGAAGCGGACAGGCTCACGTTTGGTGGCCACGGAATATGCTTTCCTCGAGAAACGCGCTGACACCTACAGTCCTGCAACATCCACTCACATCTTGAACCTCCTTCCTTTGATGTATCTGCAGAAGCTTGGTGAGAGCGACCCAGAGATCAAGGTGGATAGCATGGAAGTGACACTTGCATGTTTGGACGTGAAAGATGCTTTCCTCATGGTACCCCAGGACAAGCCAGTCAAGATCAAAGTTGGACAAGAAGAGTTCCTGGTTGAGCGCAACTTGCCAGGGCAGCGCGTGGGTGCCAAGAATTGGTATTGCAATGTCAGTTTTGCGTTGGGAAGCCAAGCTTAGCAAAGGGCCCACATGGAGTTTTCATGTTGCACATGGATGTTTGCGGTCAACGTGTTGATAGCTCCTTATTTCTAGTGTTAGTGAGAGAACTTGTTCTCGTGCTGCTTGTTGCTCCTCCTTCTTGTTGGTTCCCTCCTCTGTCTGATGAAGGATCACTCGAAGTAAACTGGGATTTCAACAAACAACAGTTTGGAAACAACAACTCGTTTCAGTGATGTCAACTGGAATTGCAGATTTACATTTTGGTCGATGTCTCTCAACTTCATGTACAGTTTGTCACGGCAGTCAATTACAGATATGTCAGTTCAGAATGGAGTTCAATTTGATGAAGGTCAACTTGATCAATGGATGTCGACAACACATGGCTCTCAGGGACGGGTGGCGGGTAGCCTCTTACTTTTTTGGTAGAGGTTGCATGTCAACTTTTTTGGTTGCATGTCTTTTGTGTTTTGTGTTGCATGTCTTGGCAGTCTCACGACAACAGTACTTGTTTCAGTCAATTTGTTTTCCATTTCACTGCATCACCGCGGGGAGCCAGCGCTGCATGGGCGCCAGAGCCAGGGGCAGAGTGGCATTTTCCAGCCCTTTGGCACTCCAGCCGGTGCCAGTAAGCTCAGCGTGTTTGCAGAGAGACTGCAGCTTTTTCGTCCGTGGCTTCCTCTGTGCAGTGATTTTCATTTGGTGGATCTTGTTTGGCATTGCGTATGTGGATTAGCCTGGATCGTTTCGCTGCTTGCAATTCCCAGGGTCAATTTTTGGTGCACTTTCCTGGTTGGTTTGACCTTCAAGGTAACATCCTGGCCTATTCAACTCCTTCGGAGTCCCATCGATATTTGAGGACCTGTGTCTTTTTGTTTGTGGAGACGCGTGATTTGCTTTTGACAGCAACTGCAGTGCGACTTCATTACCAAGGGTCAGGTTTTTCAGTGCCAACTCCACCTGTGCAGCCCGCGCTCCAGCTGGCCGGTCAAGGAGGGGACGTTTGGGACCAAGATTTTACTTCCAGTGACCAAGATTTTACTTCCAGTGACAGTGCATCAGTTGAAAATCTCAGTCATGCCGTGGAGATCCAGGACATTGACTAAATACTCAGTTGGGCCCACAGAAAATGCCAACAGTGATTCTGACTTTGCCTTTCAGCATGTTGGCAATGAACCCAGCGTTGACAGCCCCGGCAACTTGCCTGGAGCGGGATTCTCAGAAGAAAACCTTTTTGGAGATTTTGAAATTGCTGAGCATGAGACTGGATGCAAGGACTTTCATTTTGATTGCATCCCTGTTGAAGGCAATAGTTTGTCTCAACAAGGAGCGCTGGACCTGAGCGCAAAGCTTGTTCCTCGAGGCCCCACGTTGACGGAGGCCAGTTTTGAGCAGCACTTGTCGCATGCGTTTCTTAGCACTAGAGGGCCTTTGAAAGTGGTCATGCCTTGGGAGAAAGGAGTCTTCAAGAAGGTATTCAAAAAACCTGAGAATTTGTTGCACAACGTTTTCAAACAGCCGCGGCAATGGGTTGGACTTGATGTTGTGCCTGAAGTGGAAACAATGGATGAGTTTTCATCCGCAGTGGGCAGCCGTCATCAGCTGGTCGGGGCCTTTTATGAGCATGCGCTGTCATCCATTTCAGACCAGTCCTTCTTGCAAGAGCGTCAGAATCTTTTGGCAGCTGCAGTGGGAAAATGGTTTTGTATCATCAGGGTCAACATGCTTGCTTCAACAGTTGGACATGACATCATTGGACTGGGCAACATGGAGGACCAGAAGAAAGGCGCCTTTCAGGTCATTGAAGCTGTAATAGGCGTAAGATCCAGAACCACGGCTGTCACAAGGGCCAATGCTTTGCTCAAGTTTTTGAGATGGAGAGCCGATACCTCAGAAAATGACGGAAAGGATTTTTCAGAGTTGGAAGCGTGGAGCTATTTGCTGGAGTTGAGAGAGAAGGGTGCAGCACCAACCAGGGGTACCAGCTTCCTTTCGGCTTGTGCCTACGCACTGCATGTGTTTGGATTTACTGGATTTGAGTCCATTTGTTCAAGCAGGAGGCTCAAGGGCTTGGCAGAAATCATGCATTCTGCAAAGGCGCCACTGAAGCAGGCCTTGGTCTTGACGGTGAGTCAGGTGCGATTTCTTCATGAGAAATTGTTGGACTGATCCTGCAATTGCGTTGATAGAGCGATTGTGGCATATTTGCTGATTGCGTTTTATGGACGATGCCGTCACAGTGACCTTCAGAACGTGGAGGATGTGCTCCTGGATTTTGGGCCTGAAGGTGGGTTCATGGAAGTGACAACCAGGACTCACAAGACAGCAAGGACGGTGACACAGAAGTCAAAGCTTCTCCCAATTGTTCTTCCTGCATTGGGTATCACGGGCAGTGAGTGGATATCAACAGCAAAGGCTGTCTTTGAGGAATATGGTCTTTGCCTGGAGGGCAAAATTGCTGGCCCACTTTTCAGGCCGCCTGGAGCCTCAGGAGAGCCGCATTGCAAAAGGGGCATCACTTCACAGGAGGTGACACGTTTCCTCCGTCTTATGTTGGAGGACGAGGCATCAGTGCAGAGTGTTGAAAGAGTGTCTTCACACTCGTTGAAGGCAACAGTTCTTTCTTGGGCATCAAAAGCCTGTATGAGTGCTTCTGACAGAGCTGTTTTGGGTAGGCACTCTAGCGCCTACGGTGAATCCAGTGCAGTTTATGCCAGGGACCTTGCAATTGGTGCAGTGTCAAGGTTGCAAGAGGTGCTCAACAGCATTTGCTCTGGGGAGTTTTGCCCAGATGCAGCCAGGTCTGGGTATTACCCAGCGCAACCTCAGGTGCATGAGGCAGTGCCACAGCTTGGAAAAGAAGTAGTTAAAGTCGATGATGAGCAAACGGAAGAAGAGCCATGTGAGACAGCTCCTGAGAAGGGAGAGGTGCCTGCAGTGGAGAGCTGCGAAGGGTCTTCAGATGGATCGGAGTCCATGGAGGATTCAGAATCTGGAGAAGAAATCTCCCAGCCGGCGCCCAAGTGCTTTAGGCACAATGCAGTGGGGCCCTTGGCAGGACATTTCGTGGTGCACAATGTCTCAAAGTTGGTTCACTACACGGACCCGAGCTTGGTGGATGGCCATGGAGCCAGAATGATCTCCTGTGGAAGATCCCTGAATCAGAATTATAAATACATCACACAGTTTGATTCATTTGATGTATGCAAAAGGTGTAGGAGCAACGCTGTCAAAGACGGTTTGCTTCCGAAGGCACTTGCGTAGGAGAACAAAAAAGGCGCGCTGTGACACAATTTTAACCAGCTGCATGGCAGTAGGGTTGAGTTTGGGGAATCTGTGTCAGAGTGCGCTTCGCAAGTGTGAAGTGTGGACTTCAACCACTCAGAGATTTGGGTTGCGTGGCAACCAATTGAGTGCATGCTTTGGAGCGAGGCTCATAAGCATGGTTGTCTTGAGTATCAGCTGTGAACTGCAAATCAAATTTTGGAAATCACGATGTTTGACATTTGCAGTGATGAGCGCGTTTGAATTTTATCTTGAATTCACCAAGTTCATGCTTTGAGTGAAGTGCGTTTTAGGAGCATCAAAATTGATATAGAGCAGATGATCCGAAAGACAGTGAGCATGCTTTTTCTCTGTTTTGTGAAGTAGAGTTGACCTGCGCATGCCATGGCAAGTTTACTGGACTCTGAGGCACAATTTACTCAACGTACCATTGACCTCAAGTTGTCTGAGGAATTGAAGCGAAGCTTGCATAGAGCAGGTCTGCAGACTTTTGGCACTTTTGCGTATGCACATGGACAGCCTGGTCAAAATATTTCGGATGAGGGATTTGAGACATGGGTCACAGGGCAGCTTTTGACAGGTGCAACTTTAGCAGATGTTGCTGGTGCCAAAAGGCTTCTTTTCGAGAGTCAAACTATGGTGCTAGCGTCTTTGCAGGAACAAGTCAATGCAACGGATGCTTCATCGATTAAGAAGGTGCCTGTCGTGGAGCGTGAAACCAAAATGAAGGCCATCAAAAAGAGGCTGACAGGTCTTCTCATAGAAGGGCCGCTTGAACCTGGACATGCGCTCCTGGACACCACAGCCAGTATGATGCAACTCAATGAAATCAAATACATCCCTCCTGAAAAATGTATTTCGAGGACTCATGAAGTCTTGAATCAGAAGTCTCCAACGAAACAGTTGGATATCTCAGCTGAGAATTTGATTGTGAAGGAAAAGCAGGACACTCCAGACATGACGGTTACCTCAGCACTTCAGGTACAAGAGGCTTTTCAGCGCCGTGGAATAGCGCTTGTGTTTGCAGACCTCATCACCCATGAGAACTATACCAGGTACATCACAACGCTTTTTGGACACTTGCATAGAGATCCGCCTGTGGGGTACGCAAGGACCAGTGTGAGTCAGATTGTTGCCGCTGACCGGACTGTGTGGCAGATGCTCCTGGAGGAGGGCATTCAACCCAAAAGGGATGAAATGGGAACCCTTGCACTGGATTCGAAGCTTATGGAGAGTCTCCAAAGTTACAGGGTGTCCTTTGCCTTACTGCCATTGATAGCAAAGAAGGATAGCACTCCGAGCCCATCGAAGACGACAAAGCCGGCCGCAAATCAAGGTGGCAAAGGAGCAAATTTGCAGGTGCAGAAACCTTGGCTCAAAGCCAAGGGTGGCAAGAAAGGAGGAAAAGGCAAGGTTCGAGTACCCCATCACATCTTCAAATTGGGTGGCACGGCTTCAAATCCGTCTGGAGAGGCAATTTGTTTTGGATTCAACAGCAGCTCAGGATGCTCTGAAGCAGCAGATGGAGCAAAATGTCGACGAGGTCTTCATATTTGTGCGAAGTGTTACGGTATGCATGGTATCCAGAAGCATGAGTCGTCTTGACTCGCTGCGCAATCAGATCATGGTCAGGGCCTTACATGTGATCCATCAAAACGATGTGTGGAAGGTTCGAACAATTTTTCACTTAAAATTTTTCAGTTTCAGTTGCGTCGAGTGATCCATGCAGAAAGCGTGTTGATGACAGCAACACAATTCAGCAAAAGACCAAACATGACATGGCAGCGAAGATTGACATTGATGTTGGTTGCAGTTTTGATGAAAGTTTGAAGGATAAACCAGAGCCGAAACTCAATAGCGGTCAACTGGATGGCACCACCTCAACCACCCCTCAAGCGGAACAGCCAGCAGCTCGGAACCCAGTAGCATTGGATGGTTCAGTGAATCACAGCCTGTGTTCTGCAGCAAGTCAAATGCAAAGTTCAACGACAGAGGGGTTTGCATTTAGCATAGAACAGCTAACGCATCCAGTGGTTATTGAAATTTTCTGTGGCAGTGCCAGACTGACGGCGAGCCTCAAGGAGGTTGGATTCCAGGATTCCTTTGGAGTGGACCACAAGCTGGACAAGGCGGTGGCGACAGCCAAACGTTTAGACCTTACGGAAAAAACAGATCAGCTTGTACTCCTTCAGTGGTTGCAATCACCGTTGGTCGTGGGCATTTTCCTTGCACCTCCTTGCGGTACTTGTTCACTCGCTCGAAACATCAAACTGCGTGATTCAACAGGCAGGCCCCTGCTCGGCCCAAAACCTTTGCGTTCAACTGACTGGCCAGAAGGGTTACCAGGGTTGGGGCATAAGGACAGAATAAGAGTTTCAGCTGCAAACATGTTATATGATTTTTTGGCAACAGTTGTGGACATGGCGCATGAGTTGGGATTGCTTGTTGTAGTGGAAAATCCACGGTCTTCTTTATTCTGGCTTACAAGGTTTTGGAAACGAATCAAGGCTCCAATGCAATATTCAGCGCATCAGGCATGTGCTTATGGAGGAGAAAGGCCAAAGTGGACAGTCCTAGCCTGGAACCATCCAGATTTTGCAGCAATTTCAAAGTGTTGTCCAGGGGAATCGCCCCTGCACAAGCACAAACCATGGGGCTTGGTGCATTCTGAATCAGGAACCCATTTCTCAACGAGTGAGGAAACGGCGTACCCAACAGGGTTAGCACGAGCCATTGCAAGAGTTTTTGCATTAATTTTAACAGAGCATGGTTGGAAGCCGCCTCAAGAGCAACTTCAGGAGCAACAGGAAGTGTCATTGCGATCAATGAGAGCCATTGCAACAGCTCAGCCAAAGGCATCCAAAATGCCGCCAATTGTCAGGGAACAGGAAGGTGGTGCTTATCACAGGGCCTTTTGCAGACCTTGCATCAGCCCCTGTGGAACCTATGCAACGTCTAAAGTCATCTTGGGAAGTTCCCAAATCTTGTGAGGCTGGATTGAGCATTTTACCAGAGGGTGCCCAGCTGTTGCGTACCACTCCATTGCGGTCAAAAGGGGGTTTATTGGTGCTTAATGATACAGCAGTCGGCGTTTTTGAGCAAGCTTGGGGTATACCGTTCAGTCCTGACGAATTTATTCAGGAAGCTGTGGAACGAGGACACCCCAAACTATTTTCCAGGTTGGTACCAAAAATTTTGCAAACGGCCATCGAGAATAATTTTGACAGAACTGGTTTGCATCATTTGCCCTGCAATAGGATCCAATGGTTCGCAAAATGGACCGAAAGAGCTAAACAACTTCAGCAACATGACGCAGAGATCAAGAGCACACTCCCTAGTCATGCAGCCAAGATTCTTGAACCGAAGAGGTTAGCCCTTTTCAAGGAAATCCTAGTGGATCTGGAATATCCTGATATTGGAGCTTTTGATGAACTGGTTAATGGAACAGACCTTGTTGGTGAAGTGAAGCCCTTCGGAATTTTTGAGAAAGCATTCAGGCCCGCTGAAAAAACAGTTTCGCAGCTTAAGGAAGCCAGCAAGTCAGAACGCATGTTGAACTTTTTCAAATGCTCTTCTTCAGGTGACAAGGAAGTTGATGCCATGGTTTACAGCAAGACCATGGAAGAGGTGGACTGCGGTTGGGCCATAGGCCCCATTCTCATGGAGGAGTTGCCAAGTGACGCAGTGGTCAGCAGGAGATTCGGTCTTAGGCAACCTGGCAAGATTCGACTTATAGATGATCTAAGCGCCAGTGGCGTGAATCAAACGGTACAAACTGCAGAATCACCCAAGCCACATTCAGCAGACTTTATAGCGGCAATGCTTTTGGCAGTTTTGAAAGTTAGTGAAGGTTCAAAGTTGATGGGAAGGTCATTCGACTTGAAAAGCGCGTACAAGCAACTTGCAATAGCAAAGGAGTCCTTGTCATTTGCTTTCGTTGCAGTATACAACCCAGAGAGAGCCAAAGCAGAAATATTTCAGTTGCTTGCGGCACCGTTTGGAGCAACCAGGAGTGTATATTCGTTTTTGAGATTGTCGAATGCCATATGGTACATAGGAGTCAAAGCGTTGAACCTGATCTGGAGTTGTTTCTTTGACGATTACGTGGTCTTCAGCAGAGATGAACATGTGAACAACACCGAGCAGTCAGTATCACTCCTTTTCAAATTGTTGGGGTGGAAATTTGCGGAAGAGGGTGACAAGGCGGATGGTTTTTGTCGAGAGTTTGGAGCCTTGGGCATTCGCATCATTCTGGACGAGGCGGACAAAGGTTTGATTAAGTTTACAAACACTGAAAAGAGATCTATGGAGTTGGTCGACACCATAAATGCGTTGCTGTGCAAAGGAAGCATGACAACCTTGGAAGCGCAAAGACTTAGGGGCAGAATGCAATTCATGGATGGTCAATTATTTGGAAGATTGGGAAAGTTGTGTATGAGAGAAGTTACAAATCATTCTTGTGAGTTGAAAACATCGAGGTTGAGCAAGAGAACCTTTGATGCTTTGAAGAGGTTTACCATCTTCTTGGAGCATGCTGAGCCGAGGCGTATTCACTTGAGCACAGACATGGTTTGGCACATTTACACGGATGCTTGTTATGAGCCGACATCTAGCGACTGGCAGTGCGGATTAGGAGGTGTCCTAGTAGGACCAAACGGCAGGCAAGTGGCTTTTTTCTCAGTGGCACTGAATCATGAACAGCTGGAACTTTTGGGGTCTGAAACAAAGAAGACAATAATTTTTGAAGCGGAGCTGTTGGCCTTGGTGTTAGCATTCTCGGTGTGGCGTGATTACATAAGGGCAATGTCTTTGATCTGTTTTGTTGATAATAACTCGGCAAGGGATGTGGCCATTTCTGGAAATGGGCGGAACATCACTGCAAATTGCCTGATAGAATTTTTGCTGAAATTGGAAATGTCAAGTTGTACAACACCTTGGTATGCGAGGATACCCACACCGTCAAACATTGCAGATGAGGCATCAAGGGGGGCAACACAGAGATTTATCCAAGGAAAAATTCCCGAAACTTCTGTATGTGATGGAATACAAGAAATCATGCTTGCACTTGCGGAAGACACGGTTATGAGGGGGTCTTCAAGTTGAGCAGTTGAACTGGTTGGAACGTTGATGGCATTTCTTATGACAGCGATTTATTTGATTGCTGGAACTTGCGCTTCTTTTCCCCAGCGATTTATTTGATTGCTGGAACTGGTGACAACCCCATTGGAACGACGGATCGACGTTTCGAATTGCACAGCCCGTTGTCACTGGTGTCAAAAAAGGTGCGTGATCTTCGGCACTCTCAGAGTTGTGACAGAACATGTTTGCATTTCAAAATCGTTTGGCAGTGAAACCTTTTGGTGGACGGATGGTTTGAAGCTTGAATGTCATGGCAAATCTTTGAAAGAAATTGTTTGGAGGGAACACGCTTTTGCTTAGGGTAACTGGCAGCCACTAATACTAGAAATAAGTTTGCGGTCAACGTGTTGATAGCTCCTTATTTCTAGTGTTAGTGAGAGGACTTGTTCTCGTGCTGCTTGTTGCTCCTCCTTCTTGTTGGTTCCCTCCTCTGTCTGATGAAGGATCACTCGAAGTAAACTGGGATTTCAACAAACAACAGTTTGGAAACAACAACTTGTTTCAGTGATGTCAACTGGAATTGCAGATTTACATTTTGGTCGATGTCTCTCAACTTCATGTACAGTTTGTCACGGCAGTCAATTACAGATATGTCAGTTCAGAATGGAGTTCAATTTGATGAAGGTCAACTTGATCAATGGATGTCGACAACACATGGCTCTCAGGGACGGGTGGCGGGTAGCCTCTTACTTTTTTGGTAGAGGTTGCCCCACCCAACCCTCCCTTTTTTGGATACTGCACATTGTGTGTTCTTTACTGGACCTGTGCGCTGACTTATTTCTCTGCTGGAACCCGCGCTTCTTTCTCCAGCGATTTATATGATTGCTGGGGGGGTCTTCAAGTTGAGCAGTTGAACTGGTTGGAACGTTGATGGCATTTCTTATGACAGCGATTTATTTGATTGCTGGAACTTGCGCTTCTTTTCCCCAGCGATTTATTTGATTGCTGGAACTGGTGACAACCCCATTGGAACGACGGATCGACGTTTCGAATTGCACAGCCCGTTGTCACTGGTGTCAAAAAAGGTGCGTGATCTTCGGCACTCTCAGAGTTGTGACAGAACATGTTTGCATTTCAAAATCGTTTGGCAGTGAAACCTTTTGGTGGACGGATGGTTTGAAGCTTGAATGTCATGGCAAATCTTTGAAAGAAATTGTTTGGAGGGAACACACTTTTGCTTAGGGTAACTGGCAGCCACTAATACTAGAAATAAGACATCCTCTTTTGTGGACAAGCAGCCTGGTGCTTCACCATTAGCTTTGATGAACTGTGTGGTGAGGGATCCTCGATTTCCTTTTTGAAACGAAAGGTTTTTGAGGATAGAGACAGGTCTTGCACTCATCCTTGGAACAAGCGCTGAGAAGGTGCTGAAGTCCTATGAGGAATACTTTGGTAAGATCAGAGCTCAGTTGGTGCTGTGTGATCAGTCCATGCAGACAGAAGACCTTACAGATGTTTTGTCTCCCAAAAGATGCGTTTGCCTACAGGTCAGTTGTGGGTGTCTCCTTGTACTTGGCCAGGGACAGGCCAGACCTCTTGTTCCCGGTCTAAGAGCCCAGCAGCTTCATGAGCAAACCAACCCATGGAGCTTTGCAGAAGTTGAAGAAATTGATGGGCTACCTCAAGAGCGCATCAGATTACCGCGTGGTTCTGGAAATGCCTACTCCAGGACAAGGCAAATGGCGATAAACAGACAAGTTTTGGGTGCTTTGAAGCTTTACAGATGCTGACTGGTCTTCAAATCAACGGCATCGTCGTTCATCAAGTTGTGGAGTTCCCTTGGTGTGTGGTGCATTCGTATATGGGTCTTCAAGGACGCAAAAGGTAGTGTCACTCAGTTCTTGTGAGAGTGAGCTGCATGCGGTCAGTACACTTCGTGATGGTATTTTCTTGCGTAGATGCTTGGAGTTTCTGACAGGTGCAACGTTGGAGCAGTACTTGTTCACAGACAGCTCTTCTGCCAGGCAGCTTGCAACACGACAAGGCGTTGGCAAGGTCAAACATGTTTCAGGCAAGTTGCTATGGGTGCAAGATGCGGTGTTGAGCAAACAAGTGATATTGGTGCAAGTTCCAACTTTGTAACTTTGTGGAATTTGAGTGAAATTGGAACAAAACCTTTGAGCGCAAAGAGGTTGAAACTGCTATTGCATGAGCTTGGTGTTTCCACGCATGATGGACAGTATGTGGTTGGACAGATGGAATATGAGAAACGGTCAGCAAGACATGGAGGTGGAAGAGAAATTGCTGTGCTGGCCAGCGTAGCACGTGTGCTTGTAGTGATGGGCCTTGGGCCAGTGCCAAGCGCGGCAGTGAACTTGGAAGGTGGAGATCAATGCAGCTTGAAGGCGCCCGATGTGTTTTCCACAGATGGTGAACCAGGTCAATTTGCGTTTTCGATGTTCATGTTTTTCATGCTTGCTGCAGTGGTTTGGTCTACATTTCTCTGGCGACTTTACAAATGGCTCAAGAGCACCTGGGAGAGTCATGAGCATTTGTGCCTTCAGGTTGCACAGCTTGACAGCTACGCTGGAGAGATTCGAGTGGACTGTGACAGGCTGCCGTTGGATACAAACAACATGAGACAAAGTATGACTGAACTGAACTGGAAGAAGCGCAAGTGATGGTTTCAGATGCAACCGGTGCCATTCACTATGCTGTGGTGGAAATTAAATGGGTGGCTATGTCAGGATGACAGACTTGAATCCTGAGCAGAGACGTCACATGTACACACACGAGCGTGGGAATCTTGTGGCAGCAAATGTCATGGGCCAGCGGCGTTATCTGCAGACAATCAGACAGCAGAACCGTGGCTATGCTGCTGGACAGGATACCGATGAAAGAGTGGAAGAATGAAGAAGGTGAGCAAATGGAATCATAAAGTGACCAAGAAGCAGATGATCCAATGATTGCAGACAATCATGCAGGCCTGTGGGCACACTTGGTAGATAGCTTGCGTGAGGAAATCAACAATGCTTTGAGGCGTGAGCATTTCCGTGATGCCAGTGAACTGCAGAACTGCAGAGGATGGTCCTCATCGTTTTGGACAACCTCTGGAAATTTGAGACTTGATGCGACAAGGAATGCAATCCTATAGGAAGTTGCAAACAAGGTGGAAAGTATGACACCCAGCACAGAATCCTATTCTCAGCAATTGCAGAGAGGTATCAAGGTCATGCAGCGACCGTGAGATCAATGATGGTAGCTCCAATGGAAACTGGAAGAACGTGAGATGGGGAATGCAGGCAACTCCCCGATTAATGCCTGCTTGTTTTCAGTGAGTGCAGCAGCTAGTTACAGCTAGTTTTCACAGTGATTTTCTAGTTGAACTGTGAGCTGAAAACGATCATTTCAAAGGAGGAGTGCTGCAAATGTTTGAGCACTGCGCTCATTCCTGTTTATGTGTGGCATGCATCCATGAAATCATGGGATGAAACGCACAAATCAGAAGTGTAACAGTCATGCTTCAAGCGACGTTACGTACATGTGGAGACTCTTTTCACATGAGGCCCTGAGATTCAAAATCAAAGCGGTAGCTTGTGCATTGCCTGCTGCACCTTTGCAGATTTGCTTTTTGGTGAGCTCACCCAACGGTGCCCTCATCTCCAAATCCAGGCCCAGCGAAAAGGATTGAATCTTGTTCTGGAAAAAGAAGAGGCCGCCCAAACGGCAAGGCCAAAAATTGCGGTTGCGCTCAAAATAAGCATCTGTAAAGATGACTGCTTTATGTGTGTCAAGAGCACGAATTTTTCGAGGTGTGTTCTGTCTCAAGAGCTTCATGAAAAATTCCAAAAAAATCTTGGATTGGAGAAGGTGTTTCAAACAACTCGTTGGATTAAAAAAATGTAGCCGGTGACAATTGTATTGGGCATGTGTTTGAAAAAAAATAAACAACAAAAAAATATACAAAAATAAAAACCCCAAAAAATGGGTTTCACCAGAATACATTTTTGAAACTTGATAGTGGATGTTGGCGGAGTAAGTGCGGCATCAAATTGGGAAATTGGTGGCAAATCATTTCATGCGATTGAACAGTGAGTCGGTGAGTAAGAACTGCTGGAAAGAACGGGAGCAAAAATTTTTCGTTCTACCCCGCGGAAACACTTATTGACTTTTGATTTGGGTGCTTGTTCCGAGTGGACGTTTCCTGCTCCCCAAAACCCCCGGCCCCCGTGGAGACCATCGGCACATGTTCTTTTTGTTGCCCATTTTGCAGTTTTTAGGTTTTCTGCAAAGCAAACGTAAAATATGCGCCGTGGTTTCACAGAAGGGAGGGGCATGCAAGGGAATTTTTCAATTGGCATACACAATTTTGATCAATTTTCAATTGTTTTTGCACAGTTTGATTCACGAAAATTGCAAGCACCAGCACGTGAACAAATTGCCGAAAATGAATTCTTTTTGATTTATTCACTGGGGAAAGCTACTACGGCCCTGCTACATTGGATGTCAAATTCAGTGCGCAAACTGTTGCGAACTGCATGGAAAAAATCAGCAATCTACAGCACGAAACAATATACACAGGGAGTGGAATGGACCGACAGCCTTTCATGCCAATGCGTTTTTTTGTTTGGTTTCCAGATTTTGGTTCAAGGGCTTGGTTGCAGGTTGCCAGTCAGGTAGCACCGATGAAGGTGCGCGGTGTTAATTTGAATTGTCTTGTCAGATTTTCAAGAATTTTTTGGAGGTTCTATCTGCACGACTGGTGCGGGCTCTTGCTGTTGGAGCAGCAGGAAATATTTTTGCAAGAATGCGCCACGAATAAAACATATGTCATGTCAAAATTCAAACTAAAACTCAGGGCAGTGCTTCAAAATTTTGACCAAGTCGTTGAACACACGACTCGCATTGTTTTGTTGCGTGAAACGGTTCGAAGGACGTCCTCAAGCCCAACTGCGCGTGCGCGAGGAAACTTGGCTTGACACACGATGCGGGATATGCGCGTGGGGTACGTTTAAAGAAGTGGAATGGATCTTGAATACATAAGTTGGAATCATCGTTCTTCTGCCAAACAGTTTCTAGTCAAGCAGATGAAGTGTGTTGTTGTGCCAATTTGTGACTGTAAAGGTGCTGCCATTGTCGAGTCCTTTGCGTTTGTTCAGGTACGGCACTCGACAATGGGCCGAATTTGTTTTTTTTTTTGAAGTTGGCCCATGAACCATGTGCCATCTGCGGACTGCTCCAAGGCCACAACTCCAGTCCAGGTCTGGGTTTGCGCTGGATGAACATTTCTCATTATTATTTTTGTAATTGAATCAATTGAATAATCTATCTTGGTTAAAAAACCAACGCAGAGCAAATACTCAGGCGTTTGTACGCCAACCAAACGGATGCCGAGAGTGAGGCTCGACATTCTGGGAGGTCACAAATGTCTAATTTTGTGTGATGGGTTAAAATCTGACAGGTTCCAAAAGACCAAACTGGCAAGGATGGAAAGGATGGAAAGGATGACGCAAGTGTGTCTGCAGAGGCTTGGATGGAAACAAGTGTGGTGTTTGACGGTCATGGCCTTGACATGCTTGATATGCCCTCTACGCGTTCTTTAGAATCTTTCATCCGAAAATTTGCCAAGGACCAAGCAGATGAAGGTGCTCCCAGGAAAGCTGAAGAGACTGAGGAGGTGTCTGGTCATAGTCTCGCTGTACCTTATTCAAAATTATATCATTTGTATAGTGTAGACATTGAATGAGATTGCCAGGCAGCTGAAACTGCTGCAGAGGAGGCGCAAACATCCTGCCCTCGCCACAGCACCAGTGTGGAACGTTGATGATCGATTCGCGTCTTATCCTTTGCTTGAGCAACGGCATTTTCGAGCCACGGCATTGTGCTTCAGAACTGTGGTTTGTGTCGTTTGCAATGTGACAGGCTCCAGAGAAGCTGCTGCAAAAAGAACTGACTGATCTCCAGGCAGCACTTACTCAATTTATACTCAATTTATACTCAATTTAATCATTTTATACTTTATACTGTTTATACTCATTCAATTTGGATTTTGGATCTATTTGGATCTCTTGGGCCGACCTCTACATTTCAATCACGAGGAGCTGGTCAAACAGAATAAACATGAGCAGAAACCTCAGAGAGGAAGGTCTGCGAGACAGGCATGTTGACGCCATTTGCTGACTGGCAATGACTCGCAATGACTCGCAATGAGTCGCAATGAGTCGCAATGCTCAGGTTACTTCTGTCTTTGGCAGATTTCGAGAACAACAAGAAGCGCTTCTTGAAGGAAAGAGAGGCAGACGCAGACGTCTTGTTGTTGTTGTTGTTGTTGTTGTTGTTGTTGTTGTTGTTGTTGTTGTTGTTGTTGTTGTTGTTGTTGTTGTTGTTGTTTGTCCCTGTGTCTCGTTGTGACAACTTTCTGACTTGTGCAGCATACTTGTGCCACGTTTCTGTGTAGATGATGTAGATGTCTGTGCAGACGTTTGGGAGGATCGTAGAAGAAGTTCGATGTCCAACTTTGCCACCAAAATGATCCAGGTACGGCCCTGGAAAGAGCATAGACTCAGCATAGACTGCACTGCAAGCTGTCAAATCCTGAGGCTTTGAACGCGTCAACGCTGTAAGGTCTACGGAAAGCTAAATGATTTTGCCGTGGAGAAGCACAACTCAGGCGGCTCAGCTGTGCTTAGCTCTAGTTTGCCTCGAATTTATCGGAACCCAATGCAACACACACATTGGATTCATCGGATGTAGGTCTTTCCTGAAACATCTTGAACCTGATCTTGAACCTGATTTCAGGATGTTTAAAGACTTTTAACTTATCCTAGCATCAACATGATGTCGTTTGGTTTCTCACCGTTGCGGCTACAGGCACTGCGCAGGCATTGCATGAGGGTGTTGCACTTACCAGGGACTTGTACAAGGCAAGATCTTGCAAAAGTTGTTGGTGCAGCAGCTGCTTTCAGTTCAGAAATCGATCCAAAGGACAAGGTCTACAGCTGGTCAGCTGGTTCCTTGTTATTGACGATGACTGTGGCTATTCCTCCTATCCCCTGCGGTGCAGGCATCCTTGGAAAAGTTTGGTGTTCGGCCAATTCAGGCACCAACCGCTTCATTTGTATCTCATCAACAGATATGAAGATTTAAAGAACAGTCCTTCCAGTTTTGTCATTTTAAGCATTGCGGCGAATTGCAAATCGCAACTTAATCCATTCACTTTGGTGAGCAGGTGTCAGTACACTATTCTTGTCATTGCAGGTAGAAATTGGCGAGCCGTGTGCCAGACATGTTTGCCCTTGGACTGCCGTTCTGCCATTCATTGTTCCGAATTGTTCCTTTGTGTCATTGCAGGTTTGTTGCAGCTCGCCACGAGAAAACCGATACGATCCAGAGTCCCCTGGTTTTTTTCCGAAGAATCAAGGTGTGACAATGACAACTGATGCAATCGAGGTACACAATTGCCAACAAATTCTGTAGCTGCGATTGTGCGACCAGGCCCATCTTGGATGCACAAAGCCCTTTTTGCATTGTGTCAACTGTGTACTTTGGCACAGACTCTTGACGTGGCTCGAAGGTTGGATTCTAGATCCCGACACTCCCAAGCCAATTGTTCTCCAAAAAGCGGAAACTGGGCCTTACTTGATGTGACGTTTGATGAACCAGGCAAGTACGGTTTGAAAGGCTGAAGTTTCTGCTGTATTGACCTGTTGAACTTGTGTTGAGTCAGAGCTTGGAGCCAAAGAAAATTCAAGTCTGGTTGAAGCCTGCTTCAAGAAATGATGGGCCTCCATGCGAAAGGCCCAAAGCAGGAAACACTTGAACCTTTGTAATATTTTGTCTTACTTTTTGTCTTACTGGATATCCAAGGAAGTGCATGTCTCATCAGACGGACCCAAGGCGCACGGATGTTGCATTGAGATGCATTGAGGTTGATTGCCCAATTTTGAATCCATGGGATTTCTATGTGCAGGTTCCTCCATCCTGAATGCTCAGGCCTGTGATGGAGATTTTGACACATTTTTTCAACAAAAAAATCATGCTTCCAGTGGAAGTTCCATTGGATCTCCCGTTGGAAGGCCCCTGGTGCCTTCATATTGCGTGACCCAGGCCCAGAGAGCAGTCTCTCACCGATTGAACCCTAATGCGCAAAGCTACAGGCAAAACCTGTCAACCCAACGCTGGACGGTTTTCTTGACATGCTCAGGGCGGCAAAAGCCGTACAGGTCAAACAGTTGCCCAGCACTTACTTGCCAGAGCACCCCAGAGCACCTCTGTTGTTGCATCATTTAGCGTGTGTAGGTGCAGGCACATGCAGTATCAAATCTCTTTTCGGGTGCAACTAGCAGATCATGGATTTGGGTATCTCATATGGCCTACTGGAACGGCATGTTGACATAGATGTGGGTCTAAGCATTGTTTCAGAATCATACGCTAGCGAAATCTCATAATTTGCATTAATTTGCCACTTCAGAGGATAAGCTGTACCCAGCAGTCATGCGAAGAATATGCTAAAGCCAGGCAAGTGATCAAAGTTCTTTCCTAAACAATTTTGAGAGGCGCTGCAAAGATGCTTTCTTGCATAGTCCGGATGAAAGTATCCAGATACTTTGAAGACTACTTCGACAATGCATGCACGCAGGTGTGTGTATATACATATGCCTCTCTCATGTTTGATTGGGCACGCAGCCTCTTTTAGGGTCAAGGCCAATTCTCAGGTGGCTCGCGCAATCGTGTTGTCCTAGGCGCCATACCACCCGAGAACCGTCGCTTGATCCTGTGAGGCAAACAAACCAGGTCACATTGGAACTTTGGGAACCTGACTCAGAGACCGAAAGTAACACAGTGTCTCTGCCCGGCCGTGTGGAAAGAGAGGTTCCTTGGGTTTTACCAACTGCAACTGGATCCTACTTTGGGCACAAAGGTCTGCAGCCACCCGCCACGCTGCCATACACTTTTTAGTTTGAGGGCTCCCACGCTTCTGGCCGTAGACGTGTCAGGGGCGTACCCTCCTCCCTTCTTTCCCTTCCTTGCTCTCTCCTTTTCCTCTGTGTGTGCCTCCTTGTGTGTTTCCTCTTTTCCTCACTCCCTGCTTCCCCTTTCGCTTTTCGTGTTCCCTGTGCCTCTTGCCTTTTTGGATCTGATCTGACACCAGGGAAGCTGCGGCTGAGGGATTCAACACTCAAGCGGCCCAGTGGGATCTGACACCGCAATACAGCAGCCGTGTGTTCGGCTGGACCTTCACTCATGACCTTGAAGCCCGGGGTTAAGGGTTTCTTGCAACTGGGAGATTCCTTCAAAGCTCCAAGATGGAGGGAAGCTCTGATCATTGGCATTCAAAAGCCTTGGCTGCAGGTATTAGTCAGCTGCCAGCCCGAAGAGGTAGAAGTTACAGGGTTGACTTTCCTGGAGCATGGCAACGGGAACTTTTGTCTGGTGGAAGCTCAGCAGCATCAGCTTCTGAGCGGTGTGACAGAGGAGTTCAAGGCTTTGGGTTGCGACACTGCAGAACTTCTGCGAGCTGGATTGCTTCTGATCACAAATTCAGAGGAGGAGCTGCACTATGCCACCGCCTCGGAGCCACAGAACATCCAAGGTCAGCGTCAGAGCCGGAGGAGGAGAAGCTCCCAAAGCAGCTCGACGTCAGAGTCGAGTCCAAACGAAGTAGAAGAAAACCTGGCGGATCAGCTGAAAAGCGAATGGCTAGGGCTGGGTACCAGAGAAGAAAAGACCGGAAGGCACAAAAAGGCAAGCCCTCGTGGGCACAAAAAGTCAAGGAGGTTTGCCCTGATCGAGAGAGACAAGAAGAAGAAGGAAAAGGAGAGTTCGCACGAAGCTTTGCAAGCTTCAGCTCTCCGTGCTGCAGTTCAGTCTGGAGACCCAATTCAGAGCTTGCTGGCCCTGCAGCTGGCCCAGGCGCTGAAGCAGGAGAAAGCGGTAGGCCATCGCCGTCGCCGCAGGTCCGGCGACAGCAGAAGCACAAGCCGCTCATCAAACAGCAGCGATTCCAGCAGTGGCTCGAGAGAAGATCGGAAACTTCTAAAAGGCCACTCAAAAGCCGTCTACAGCTATCGCAGGTCGGGCAAAAGAATGTTCGCTCGACCCCTTCGTCATGTGAAGAAGTTTGTGCAGGGCATCCAGGAAGAGCTGGGGGCGGAAGACAAACCATTCAGGATCATAGATTACACGAAGAAGATCAGCTGGGGCAAGCAAAGGAATCTACAGCGTTGCCACCACCTGGTAGCACTGATCTTGGAGTATCTCTTGAAGGAGGAGTACGAAAAGGGGGCGTTGCAGTGTGTTCTCACGCTGCAGGCCATTCATCAGGCCAGCCTAGACAATGGCGAGTGGCAAGTGGCCTGGCTGCTGACCCACACAGAGGACCCATTCCAGAGAAAGCTGTTCGGGGGAGATCCGAACTCCTTGCAGCACGTGACTTCGTACCTGCGGTCCATGAACGAGCTGGCGAAGACCACGGAGAATCTGAGGAGGAAAGGGTCCGGAAAGGGGAAAGCAGAGGAGCTGGAGAAAGCCACTCCAAAAGGAAAAGGAAAAGGAAAGCTCAAAGACAAGGAGAAGGACAAGAGCTCAACCGAAGTCTGAGCCCGCCCGCACGTCCTGACCAACCAGCTGCCAAAGGCAGTTTGCATGCATTCCCGATTGCTCAGGGGTTCGAAGATAGCCTAGGGTCTTTCGGAAGGTTTTGGAAACTTGCAAAGTCCTCTTGTTTAAATTTAAATGAGAGGTTGGGGCCTATGACACCCCCGAAACAGACAAAGGGGGATTCAATTTTTCCGTCTCTGCCGGTATTGCCACATAACACTGGCAAGTCCAAGAGTGCCCGACGCAGGGCTAGGAGGCGAGGCCGTGACATGGCTTGGAGTTACTGTGAAATGCTGTGGGCTTACTTCACTTTTTCCCGAGAGCGCCTGCGAAGGGTTCTTCGTAAAAAAGCAGCCGTTATACTAGATCTTCACACCTTCACACCTGCAGATCTAGATCTTCACACTCTCACATCTGCCGATCTACATCTTCACACCTTCACATCTGCTGATCTAGATCTTCACACCTTCACACCTGCAGATCTAGATCTTCACACCTTCACACCTGCAGATCTAGATCTTCACACCCTCACATCTGCAGATCTAGATCTTCACACCCTCACATCTGCAGATCTACATCTTCACACCTTCACACCTGCAGATCTAGATCTTCACACACCTCACACCTGCAGATCTAGATCTTCACACCTCACACCTGCAGATCTAGATCTTCACACCCTCACATCTGCAGATCTAGATCACACCTTCTGCAGATCTAGATCTTCACACCCTCACATCTGCAGATCTACATCTTCACACCCTCACATCTGCAGATCTAGATCTTCACACCCTCACTTCATCTTCACCTTCACACCTGCAGATCTAGATCTTCACACCCTCACACCTGCAGATCTAGATCTTCACACCCTCACATCTGCAGATCTAGATCTTCACACCTTCACACCTGCAGATCTAGATCTTCACACCCTCACACCTGCAGATCTAGATCTTCACACCCTCACATCTGCAGATCTAGATCTTCACACCCTCACATCTGCAGATCTAGATCTTCACACCCTCACATCTGCAGATCTCTCTCGCTCTTCTTCTATTCTCTCTTAAGGCGGGGGCGGTGCCGCCGGAGCGCCACGAAACGCAACCCTTTCGCACGAAATGGACGTTGGACGTCCAAAACCCAGGTGAAATTGCGATTTTGAAGCGTCGCCGGCAACCCTTTCGCACGAAATGGACGTTGGACGCCAAAAACTGAGGAAAAATTGCAACTTTTATTGGTCGCGCGCAAACCTTTCGCACGAAATGGACGTTGGACGTCAAAAACTGAGGAAAAATTGCAACTTTTATTGGTCGCGCGCAACCCTTTCGCACGAAATGGACGTTGGACGTTAAAAACTGAGGAAAAATTGCGACTTTGAAGCGTCCCGCGCAACCCTTACGCACGAAATGGACGTTGGACGTCAAAAACTGAGGAAAAATTGCAACTTTTATTGGTCGTTAAAAACTGAGGAAAAATTGCGACTTTGAAGTGTCCCGCGCAACCCTTACGCACGAAATGGACGTTGGACGTCAAAAACTGAGGAAAAATTGCGACTGTGAGTTGTCAATCGCAACCCTTACGCACGAAATGGACGTTGGACGCCAAAAACTGAGGAAAAAATGCGATTTTACTTGGTCAATCGTAACGCTTTCGTCTGTGTAAAAGTGTCTGTGTGTAAAAGCGTCTGTGTGTAAAAGTGCCGTGTGTAAAAGCGGTTGTGTGTAAAAGCGTCTGTGTGTAAAAGGGTCTGTGTGTAAAAGCGTCTGTGTGTAAAATCGTCTGTGTGTAAAAGCGTCTGTGTGTAAAAGCGTCTGTGTGTAAAAGCGCCTGTGTAAAAGCCTCTGTGTGTGAAAATGTTGTGTGTAAAAGCGCCTGTGTGTAAAAGCTTCTGTGTGTAAAAGCCTCTGTGTGTGAAAGTGTTGTGTGTAAAAAGTTCTGTGTGTAAAAGCTTCTGTGTGTAAAAGCCTTGTGGTGAAAGTGTGTTGTTTGTGTAAAAGCGTCTGTGTGTAAAAGCTTCTGTGTGTAAAAGCGTCTGTGTGTAAAATCGTCTGTGTGTAAAAGCGTCTGTGTGTAAAAGCGTCTGTGTGTAAAAGCGTCTGTGTGTAAAAGGGTCTGTGTGTAAAAGCGCCTGTGTGTAAAAGCCTCTGTGTGTGAAAGTGTTGTGTGTAAAAGCGTCTGTGTGTAAAAGCGTCTGTGTGTAAAAGCGTCTGTGTGTAAAAGTGTCTGTGTGTCAAAGCGGCTGTGTGTGAAAGTGTCTGTATGTAAAAGCGACTGTGTGTAAAAGCGTCTGTGTGTAAAGGTGTTTGTGTGTAAAAGTGTTTGTGTGTAAAAGCGTCTGTGTCTAAAAGCTTCTGTGTGTAAAAGCGTCTGTGTGTAAAAGCTTCTGTGTGTAAAAGTGTCTGTGTGTCAAAGCGGCTGTGTGTGAAAGCGTCTGTGTGTAAAAGCGTCTGTGTGTAAAAGCGCCTGTGTGTAAAAGTCTCTGTGTGCAAAAGCATCTGTGTGTAAAAGCGTCTGTGTGTAAAAGAGTCTGTATGTAAAAGGGTCTGTGTGTAAAGCGTCTGTGTGTAAAAGGGTCTGTGTGTAAAGCGTCTGTGTGTAAAAGTGTTTGTGTGTAAAAGCTTCTGCGTGTAAAAGCTTCTGAGTGTAAAAGCCTCTGTGTGTAAAAGCGTCTGTGTGTAAAAGCGTCTGAATGTAAAAGCGCCTGTGTGTAAAAGCGTCTGTGTGTAAAGCGTCTGTGTGTAAAAGTGTTTGTGTGTAAAAGCTTCTGCGTGTAAAAGCGTCTGTGTGTAAAAGCGTCTGTGTGTAAAAGCGTCTGTGTGTAAAAGCGTCTGAATGTAAAAGCGTCTGTGTGTAAAAGCGTCTGTGTGTAAAGCGTCTGCGTGTAAAAGTCTCTGTGTGTAAAAGCTTCTGTGTGTAAAAGCGTCTGCGTGTAAAAGTCTCTGTGTGTAAAAGCGTTTGTGTGTAAAAGCGTTTGTGTGTAAAAGCGTCTGTGTGTAAAAGCGTCTGTGTGTAAAATCGTCTGTATGTAAAAGGGTCTCTGTGTAAAAGCGTCTGTGTGTAAAAGCGTTTGTGTGTAAAAGTCTCTGTCTGTAGAAGCGTCTGTGTGTAAAAGCTCCTGTGTGTAAGAGTGTTTGTGTGTAAAAGTGTTTGTGTGCAAAAGTGTTTGTGTGGAAAAGGGTTTGTATGTAAAAGCGTCTGTGTGTAAAAGCTTCTGTGTGTAAAAGTCTCTGTGTGTAAAAGTGTTTGTGTGTAAAAGCTTCTGTGTGTAAAAGTCTCTGTGTGTAAAAGTGTTTGTGTGTAAAAGTGTTTGTGTGTAAAAGCGTCTGTGTGTAAAAGCGTCTGTGTGTAAAAGCGTCTGTGTGTAAAAGTCTCTGTGTGTAAAAGCGTCTGTGTGTAAAAGCGTCTGTGTGTAAAAATATTTGTGTGTAAAAGTGTTGGTGTGTAAAAGTGTCTGTGTGTAAAAGCGTCTGTGTGTAAACGTGTTTGTGTGTAAAAGTCTCTGTGTGTATTTGCGTCTGTGTGTAAAAGCGTCTGTGTGTAAAAGCTCTGTGTGTAAAAGCGTCCGTGTGTAAAAGCCTCTGTGTGTATAATAAAAGCGTCTGTCTGTAAACAGTTCTGTGTGTAAAAGCGTCTGTCTGCAACTTTACGAAAGATACGATGCAAACTATTGTCTTGTACTTGTAATATATTGTTTTGAAACTACTCTTCTCGTCTGCCTATAATACATCTTCAATATATTGTCTTGTAATTTAGTGTCTCCATACTAGCAACAGAAGACTTTGCTCGTCTACGCTCTCGGGCCATCCGTCGTCTAGTTTAGATGGTGGTTCACCCTACAAGCGCATAGACCAGCAGCGCCTCCTAGCAAAGGCAAGGTCCAGCACTTGGACGTCTTTGCATGCAGCATACGCCGGCTTTTTGCATGATGAAATTCATAGATATACCTGCCTTAGGTGTGATGATGAACCCTTAAGCCGCGGGATATTGAAATTAAGTGAGTTAGTAAAAGTTGTCCGAAATTCAAAATACTCAGGTAACACCGACATAGATAAGCTTTCAAGGGTTGCTAAGAGTGTCAAGCCCAGTAGAATGTCCTTGCCTGCGGCGGCTGGGATCATTGACCCGAGCAAGTTCCTGAAAGGCTCACACCTTGAGGCTTTCGAAAACATGTCTACCCAGGTGCCACACGGGGTGGAGCCTCCGAACCCCACCATGGGGTGCTACAAGGTTGCGCCAGAGGACATTTCAGAAGTTAACCATAGGCTGTTGTCTAGCGGTGTTGCTACACTCATCCCTGAATCCATGGGTATGCGGAATAGCAAAGGTGAGATAATAACGGGGGGTTTATTTGCTGTGGACCACAAACCTCAGAGCGACCGAATCATTTTGGATCGCAGACCGTTCAATGAACTTGAGAGACGCCTTGTCTGGGCCAAACTGCCGCACGGATCACTGCTTACTCAATTAATAGTACCAAAAGGGTATTCCGTACGAGGTAGCGGTGACGACCTCAGTAACTATTTCTATCTCCTTAAGCACCGTAATGATTGGTTGCCCCGTAATGCCATTGGAAAACCTTTTGATGGGGAGGGGTATGAGACTTACGGTGGGGAAAAGGGGAAGAAATACCTGTTGGCCTTCAAGGTCATTGCCATGGGGGACCTTAACGCGGTGGATCTGGCCCAACAGGTACACCTAGAAGTGTTAAAAGATTGTTCATGCATGAACGAAGGAGAATGCATCGAGTTCAAGGAACCTCTGCCCGCAGCCCATACCATGGAGGGTCTTTATATAGATGACCATATAATCACCCAGATACTGCCCTCAAAAAAGAACCGAAAAAAGGGGTATAAATACAGAGATGAAGTCTTAATAGAACGTAGCCGTGAACAATACGCTAAGCATGGAATCCCAACTTCTCAAAATAAGTCCTTTGATAAAGCAGAAAAATTTGTGGCGTGGGGGACGGAGCTGGACAGCCACAGCGGGCGCGCCGGGGCACCACTGCTGAAGCTCAAACAACTTTCGAGCTTACTGGGAAGAGTATGCAAGTTGAAGGTTGTTTCAAAAAAGCTGCTCCAAGGCGTGACAGGCCTGCTGGTTCACCCATTCATGCACCGTCGCAGCATGATGTGCTTGTTGCAGGACACTTTCATATGGATTGAAAATCTTGAAGATGGGGATCGTAAGCCCATGCCCATTAGTGTAAGAGAAGAACTCCTGTCTTGCGGCTTGATGCTTCCATTATGCCACAGCAACGTCAGATGGCCCATTTCGAGCCGTCTTGGGGCCAGTGATGCATCTCTCAGCATGGGTGGTAGAGCAGCCACTATAGTAACCCCAGGAGTGTCCCAAACCCTTTATCGCTTTGCTGAACATAAGGGGGAGCATGTGCGTTTGGATTGGGAAAAGGGCGCTGTTCAGCCACCCAGCTCAATGAGACCCGCTCCTAGGGAACTGGAACTTTTGATTTCTGATTTGCCCTGGAACCAAACTGAGACCTGCAGTTTTGGCCACAAACAGCATATCAACATTTTAGAGCTAAAAATGATCCTACGTGAGCTGCAAGATTTAGTTCACCAAGGCTCTGATCCTTTGCGTTGTGTGCTACTGGTGGATTCCCGGGCCGCAGCAGGTGCTTGGTCGAAAGGCAGATCATCTTCAAAAAATTTGAACCGTATCTTACGTAGAGCGCTGGGTTGGACTTTGCTGGGACGTAAGACCCTCCATTTAGTTTGGGTTAGGTCGGAGTGTAACCCTGCCGATTATCCTTCAAGGGGTAAACGTATCCCTGAACCAACAGGGCCCCCTAATGAGCTTTCAAAAGAAATTTTTGGGAAAGAGCTTGACCACTTTAGGACCCGCCGGTCGAACCGCGATATCTGGAGGGAAGTCCGCAAACAGCAATCCGACGCTGGGGATCCAATCAGTCCTGAACCTGACGGACTTGGCGCCGGTCCCAAAAACATACGGAAACCGCAGCGTGCGATGGGGAAGGTCGAACACCCCGCTGCAAAGGGGTGGTCCTTTCGTGAGATTTTTGCGGGCTCGGGACATTTAACTTCAACGTTCAGAAAACGAAACAATTTTACAGTTCAAACTCCAGTTGAAATCATGCAAAATGGAAGGGTTGATCCGCACCATGATATCTTGAACGACGCAGTTTTTGAGCGACTTTGTAAGGATGCATCCAAACCCAAACAATTGTGGCATTTTGGATTTCCATGTGGTTCCTTCAGCATATTGCAAAACATGAACAAAGGTACTAGGACAAAACATAGACCTGAAGGAGATGACAGCTTGCAGCGTGAGAGACTTGGCAATCAGATCTTGCGGAGAACAATTCACCTTTGTCACTTGCTACACGCACACGGCTCATTCTTCACCCTAGAGAACCCACTAAGCTCTTGGGCATGGAAAATGCCAGAAATGTGCCACCTGTTAAGCAGCACGGGGTCCAAGATAATCTCCCTTGATCAATGCATGTTAGGGCTGAAAATACCACATAATAACGGAGTCATGAGTGCAGCCAAAAAGCCAACCATTTTTGCGGGCACCATGCCACACTTGGAAGGTTTGAGCATCCGTTGCAGTCACGATCATGAACACGTCGCCGTTTTGGGAGGAGTCAAGTGGGGAAACAAATGGCAAAAGAGGTCATCGCTGGCAGGAAACTATCCAGCACGACTCTGTCAGACATATTCTCGCTGTTTCGAAAAAGCTTTTCTATAGAATCATACCTGGGTTGATAGTTTTTTACACTGTTGCATGTTACTTGCATGAGGACATAATTAGGCGTCATCCGACGCATTTGCATGGATGCATGTCTCGCCTTGGAGACGGACCTACTGGAGCCAGCGCCTTGAAGCTTCGCTGGGGAAAATACAGTATCGCCTACCAGAGGCGGCTGTTGGAAGGAGGCAGATCTTTGCGAGAGTTTTTTGACAGAAAGGAGTTGGACTGGAATCTGGTCCAACGTGGAAAGGCACGAGTTGTAGACGAAATTCTGGAACAGTTTGTACGAGAGAAGCACGCCGATGATCGGCGATCTAGCTTGAGGGTTGCCAAGCATGGCATACTGTGGGTGCAGGTCATTAGACCAAGACTTCGTCACTCTTTGTAAGGCACTTGGAACTCCTTGAAATCGTGGGAAGAACAGAAACCATCAGGTTTGAGACCTCCCATACCTTTGCCTCTGCTATGTGTGATGGTTTGCAAAGCCAGGTTGTTAGCTCATGAGTCGGCCGACCAAAAATCTTGTGACGCTTGGATGATTTTCTCAGCCTTGCTACTGGTGGGATTTTTCGGGCTGCTGAGGCCTGGAGAGTTATTAGCCCTGAGAGCTGCTGACGCAACCTTGCCTAACTCTTTGGCAGTCGGATGTTCATTTGCTGTGATCAGACTGGTGCGGCCAAAGAACGCCAGACAAATGGGACGGCTACAGTTCACTGAGTTACGACACCCAGACGCTGTAAACTGGCTCTGCTGGCTGAAGATGAGAGCTCCACAGGAACATGCAGTTCGTTGGCCTGGCACAGCTGCAAAATTTAGACACATGTTTAAGACCGTCTGCAGTGCTATGAAAATCAGAGAGCTGCGACTGTCACCAGCGTCGCTGCGTGCTGGTGGAGCAACCTTGCTTGTGGACCAGGGGATGGAAATCAATAGGGTCAGACTTCTAGGACGTTGGGCACACCTCAGGTCTTTAGAACACTACGTGCAGATAGCGCGTGCAGAACAAATAGCACTTTCAATACCATCAGTTGTCGCCCGTCAGTTGAAGAGCTTCTTGTGCCGTTTCAGTTTTCTCCTCGTGCTCCCGAAGTTCCTTGCTGCTCAAGTGGCCCTGGAGCATTTGGTACATGCCCCAGTCTGCAAATCGAAAGACCCGAACATGCCGTCGCAGTCATTAGAGCATGGGGAAGAAATCGAACGGCAGTTCAAGAAGGCAGTGGTGGCGGGTGGTCCTTTGAAGGGAGCTAGGTTCTTGGACGTTGGATGGGAAGATTTGAAGAAGGCTGCCCGTAGTTATAGGTCTGACCCTAGATTCAACCAATTTGCAAAGCGTAGGTTGTCAGAGCAAGCTTTTGGAAATCAAAGCGCTCACTCCCCCGCAGCAGAGAAGAATGGGAAACATTTTGGCTTGTTGCAAACTTATTTCAAGCATCCCGCGGATGCTGCTTCAATGGCTCCTTGGAAAGCTGCGGGGTAGGATCATGCTCTCACTGATGCTTGTAGTCATTTCGGAAGTTGTATTATCTAGGCCATTGTTTCATGTCCTTGTGGCAAAGAGCTTGGCTACTAGCGTGCGACTCATCATCAGACGTTCTGTCAGCCTTGTCATCATGTTGGTGGATACAATCCTTGATGAGGCAGTCACAAGTTTTGAGTCCTCGTTAGTCGCGCCACCGTACATGATGCCTGATGAGAGCACGCAAGGAAGCAACAGTAGTTCTCATCCATTTTGGCAGCCAGGTTTTTTGACTACCTTGCTGCTTCACTGTTTGTTTGCCATGATCGGTGCCCTATTCGGACAACGATGGAATTATATGATAAGACCACCTGATAGACTACCAGGTGCATATAGGCAGTCTGACGCAGATGCACAGAGAGCATCTCGACCCGTCCGCTCTTTACACTTAAGAGGAACTCAGCCGCCTTAGGAAGTTTGGGATGTTTGGGACTGCTCGTTGTTCAAAAACTTTTTGTGGGTTCTTACTTACGCAAAAATAGCCTGTTTTAACCCACAACCAAAGCTCAGCCGTCTTCAGAGAGCCATCCCTTTGCCGGCACAGCCATAGCTGTCAATCCAAGTAGGCCTGATTCCCAGGCCAACAACAGTTCCAGGTGCGCCCCACAAGTAAAAAAGGTGTGGCGCTATTAGCTGCTGAGCCAATGCAACACATGCCTCTCTCATGTTTGATTGGGCACGCAGCCTCTTTTAGGGTCACCACCACCACCCCACCTTCCACTGCTCTGCTCGTTGTTCAAAAACTTTTTGTGGGTTCTTACTTACGCAAAAATAGCCTGTTTTAACCCACAACCAAAGCTCAGCCGTCTTCAGAGAGCCATCCCTTTGCCGGCACAGCCATAGCTGTCAATCCAAGTAGGCCTGATTCCCAGGCCAACAACAGTTCCAGGTGCGCCCCACAAGTAAAAAAGGTGTGGCGCTATTAGCTGCTGAGCCAATGCAACACACATATATATATATATTTATACAGATACATATATGTCTATAAATTCTATATACACATGTACGCACATTTTTGTGCACTTGGGCTCTTATATATCTTTGTCTTGCCTATAGACAGGTGTTTCTGTGAATGCAAGACTCTTCCTTCCTTCCTTGCTTCCTTCCTTCCTTCCTTCCTTCCTTCCTTCCACACACACACACACAAACATACGACTACTAGGTGATGAACCAAAGCCTTTCAGAGATGTGATAATGGGGACTGGCGGAACGCCAGAATTGTGATTCCGCTGACGCGCATTGCTCCGGGTCTTAACGATTGACCCGGATAAGTTTTGCCTGGAATGGCACTTTCTTTCTTCTATGCCCATCCCTGTGTTTCTCTTAGACGGTGTACATCAAATTCAGACAAGATGTGACATTTATCTCTCTGTTCCTGATAGACCATGTACGTGAGCTGAGACCCAGTGAGGGATTTGTATTTGTATTCCCCTGATGCTATGAATATGACGCTCAGGCTGGTTTGGAGTTCCATTACTTGAGGCTTTCTATATGCGGTGCATGCGGGGTGGGTTGAATATCGTTGAAGATATATTTTCTTGGTGTGGCAATACTCGCTCCTGCTTGGTCCCGCCAAACCTGTTTGCGATTGACAGCTTCATGCATATTCCAAGGGCTTTCATGAAGGACATGAAGGGCACCTCCTGTTGGGATTCCCACTCGCGTCTCTCTCTGTCAAGTCTTGCAGCATTTGGATTCTATCCTAGATTCAGGGAGAAGCAGACGGTAAGCACGGTTTTCAATATCTCATTATGAGACATGGACATAAACCCATGAAATCAATGCACACTGAAACATGAACATGGAAGTGAACGATTGAACGCTATCCACATGTGTATATACTTGTTTGGAGTGAGATAGACGAAGGTACACATTCATCATCATGGTGTAAGGAGGACACCAAAGAGAGCAGAGATGTCTGGTGTGTCACAGCAAATGGTAGTTTTTGTAGTTTCTGGTAAACTAGAACTGATTCACTGCAGTGGATCAGCAGTTTTAAGATGTTTTAAGTGTGTGCTTGGCTGAGGCAGAGGATCTGGAGGACCTGAGAGGACCTGAGACTTGTCGAGAGCTTTTCACCTTTGCCGAAAGTGGGCAGAAGTGTCAGAGACGGCCATCGCGCAGCAGTGCAAAGAAGCGGCAATATGGCAATATTGTTCATCTTTACAGTGCCACATGGCATTCTGTGTTTCTCATCAATCGTGCTTGCTCGTTGCTCTTGGCGCCACAGACTGTGGAGGATGACAACGATATGCATTGCTCCATTCCGGCCCAAGGAAGGGCGAACGTACTCATTGACACGCTGACCAGTTGTAGAGCAAAGTATCTCATATAGACGATAATAATTCACCCTGCTGCATACAAGCTTCTAAGATTCCGAACTCCAGTTGCATTTCACCGCCTCTAACATATCTATAGGCCCTGACTTCAACTGAGCAACTGAGCACCAAAGAAGGCAGCAGCAATACAACCATGGTCCTCATTCCTGGCTCATCAAGCAAGTGAAAGGCAAACGATATGCTTTAACCTCTTCACATTTCCCTGCCCTCTGCCATCTCATGTCCTGCCTGGGAACAACGTCTTCATCTCGATGTATTGTGCCCTTGGCGTGTTTAGCGTGGACATCTTTTCTGTTGAGACCTGTATTCTGAATATTCTTCTCTTTTCGACTGGTTTGTTACGGTTTGTTACGGTTTGTTGACTTTCTTTGCTGCGTTTTGTCAGGCGAAACAAGATGAAAGTTCTGCGAATGGGCTTGATGATCTGAACGCCATCCAGCGCCTGCTGAAACAAACTTTTGTGTCAATGAATTTGGCCCAATGACTCCATGTCAATGCCAATGTCAATGCCATGTCAATGTCAATGCGTCTGGCAGGTACGAATTTAAGTTGTGGAACCTGATCATTCGACCGTGCAGTGCCGAGTGAGTGGCAACAGTTGCCTTGAAGGGAAGTTGTAAACCAAACAAGTGGCAACGAATTGACATCGATCATCTACTGTTTCAAAAAGAGTCAAACAGATAATGATGATGATGATGTTGATGATGTTGATGATGTTGATGTTGTTGATGTTGTTGTCACGAAAGGGGGCTGGAATCTCCAATTGCATGAAACTTCACAGTTATACCTCCCCCCTCCCCCCGGGCTGGCTGGTTCACTTGTTGTTGTTGTTGTTGTTGTTGTTGTTGTTGTTGTTGTTGCTGCAACATGTTGCAAAATATTGTGAGCTACGAAAGCGGCCGCTAACACCCTGGGTGCCTTTTTTGCCTTTCGATCACTTTCGCCATGAAGGCCTCGCGCTACTTATGATGAGTCTGATCTTGGTCCTGCTGAGCTTCTGGGATAGAAAACATGCGTGAATTTGTTGTGAAGTCTCCACGTTCTGATCACTTTCTCATCCTTGCATGATTTTGGTGCCTTGCCAAGGTTTGTTGCGGGCGGAGTCAGAGCAACTAGGCGAGATGTGAAGCTCAGGACTTCTCAGCATTTAAAATGTGCAGAACAAATCTGAACGTCTCGCATTTTCTCAACAGTCTCTAGACAGTCTCGAGATTTGCTAATGTTTGATGCGTGCTGTGTTCAGTGCATTCTCAAGGACTCAAAGAGGTGTTCTTCTTTCGTGCTCTTTCTTCTCTCCAAGCCAGGTCAAAACAAGTTTCGATGCTTGATACAATGCAACGCAATTTGTGAAGTTTCTGAAGTACTGTCCTTTTTGTTGGGTTCTTTTTCTTCAATCTTGCAGGACAAGAAGGCTGAAATTCAACGCTTTCCTGCTCTCTTCCCGGCCTCATATTGTTCCTGCCAACCATTGACTGGAGAGATCTATTTCAGCTCAAACTTGCGTATCAGAAATGCAGATATTTTGGCAATCATTTGGAATATTGAGGTGGTTGTTTATTTGCATGGAAATTCATCCAGCCGCTTGGAAGCCTGCAACCTTGCGGGGATGCCAAGAAGAACTTTGTTTCTTCATTCTTCTTTTTCTTTTTCCCAGAAGCTTCAAACTGATTCTTTGGTTTACCCCGTCATGCAAGTAGCATGGCTTTCTCACGGAGAGTTGGCATTAGCTGGTCTCCTCCGCTTCCAGCAAAGCTTCCATCGCTGTCATAGCGTGGGGGCAACATTTTTTAAATTCCTTAGCATCTTGTGCAATTGTTATATATAGGATCTTTAAGTATAGGAGGATATAGGAGGCAATTTGCGTAGAAAGCTCAAAAAAGAGTATGTTCACTGAAAAGTTTGGGGGGTGAGACCCAAATGGGGTGAGAAAAACCCCTTTAAAAATATGAGAAAACATGGGAAATTAGGGAAAATAATGGAAGATAATGAAAAAATATGACAACATGACAAGGGACATAAAAACATGACAATTTGAGAATTTGACAGTTTGCGAGAACTGTGGCTCAAACTTCTCAGTCAGTGCGCTTGGATGGTATCCAGCACGAGTTTGCAATGTCAAGGGCTCAGGTTCGTACAAAGCCTGTGGGCAGATCCATCACATGTGATTCTCAAAGGAGAATCAGGACAGCAGTGGTCTCCTTTTACTTGTAGGTCAAAACATCTTCAAATGAACGAGCTTGAAATGGCATGGTCTCACAGAGGGCAAGGTAGGGCAGGGTCTCGCCCATCAAACATCTTCAAATATCTTCAAATGAATTAGAACAGATGGCAGGGTCTCACACATCAAGGAAGGCATGTCTCACAGAAAGGCAGGACTTCACAGAAGACAGGGTCTCGCCCATTAAACAAAGGCAGGGTCTCACAGAAGGCAGCACAGAAGGAAGGCCCCTCGCAGAAGGCAAAGCGTCACAGAAGCCAGGATCTCACAGAAGGCAAGGTCTCACAGAGGGCAAGGTCTCACAGAAAGCAAGGCGTGTCACTCATAGCAGGGACTCACACAAGGCATGGTTTCACATCTGAAACAAAGGCCTGGTTTCACAGAACACAAGGTGTCACATGTTGAACTGAGGCCTAACTCTCACAGAAGGAAGGGCGTCGAAAGCAAAGTCTCACAGAGGGTCCAACATTATGAACAAAGGCAGGGTCTCAGAGAAGGAAGGGCCTCACAGAAGGCAAAGCCTCACAGAAGCCAGGGTCCCACAGAAGGCAAGACCTCACAGAGGGTCTCACAGAAAGGCAGGGCTTCACAGAAGGCAGGGCCTGGCCCACTAAACAAAGGCAGGGTCTCACAGAAGGCAGGGGGGTGCCAAGCCTAGTTTGGGCTCACGCCGGCATTAGCGGCGCTGGGGAATTTACTATTTTTTCACATATCAGAGCCGTTTATTCCTCATCCGCATACACTTGCACACCACGTGGATGCTACGTTGCTGCTACTTGGGGCTGGGATGGGGGGTGGGGTGGGATGTTAACGTTCATGTACACTTGCACACCACGTGGATGCTACGTTGCTGCTACTTGGGGCTGGGATGGGGGGTGGGGTGGGATGTTAACGTTCATGTACACTTGCACACCACGTGGATGCTACGTTGCTGCTACTTGGGGCTGGGATGGGGGGTGGGGTGGGATGTTAACGTTCATGTACACTTGCACACCACGTGGATGCTACGTTGCTGCTACTTGGGGCTGGGATGGGGGGTGGGGTGGGATGTTAACGTTCATGTACACTTGCACACCACGTGGATGCTACGAGCTTGGAAGAAAGCAGCAGAAGATGCTGCCTTGCCTTATGCCAGTGTCAACCATTCTCTTTTAGAATTTAGCCGTCAAGTACATGGTTTGAATCAAAAGCCAGTGACCGCTGGCACTCAAACCTTGGACAGAGCATGGCAAGATTTGAAGAAGTATGTTCCATCCGAGATCACAGTAAAGGATCCAAAAACCAAAAAGGTTAATCCTGCGTTGTGGGATTGGATTTACAGCTGGATGTGGCGCCGCAACTGTAAAGGAGATGTCTGGGCGGCCATGCCAGCTCTATTTCACTAACACAGACATCGCTGCACGCCAGCTGCCAAAAAGTCCAGCGCCGCTAATGCCGGCGTGACCTAGTTTGGCTACAGGCATGCGTATCACATATGACGCAATGCAGGGTCTCACACAATAGACAGGGAAATAAAGGACCTCGCACCTGAAGGTGTTTTCACCCGTGAAATCACACGCTCCCGAACTGTTGCTCTCCTCTACTGCTCCCACACGCGAGCTGCTCTTGCTCACTTTCTGGTTGGCGGCAGAATGACAGGACCGGCCCTGGACACTTCTTCCATAACTGAAGCTTAGGATTTTATATTTGGTCTTCGATAGGAGCAAGATACAATCTATAGATATGTAGCACAGTTTTCGATATAAATTAGAACAGATGGACAGATGGCAGGGTCTCACACATCAAGGAAGGCAGGGTCTCACAGAAAGGCAGGGCTTCACAGGAGACAGGGTCTCGCCCATTAAACAAAGGCAGGGTCTCACGGACGGCAGGGTATCATAAAATAAACTAAGTCAGGGTCTCACAGAAGGAAGGGCCTCACAGAAGGCAAAGCCTCACAGAAGCCAGGGTCTCACAGAAGGCAAGGCCTCACAGAAGCCAGGGTCTCACGGAAGGCGAGGTTTAGCAGAGGGCAAAACTTTAGAGAAAGCAAGGTGTGTCACTCATAGCAGGGACTCACACAATAGACAGGGGGAAACAATGGATTCCGCACCTGAAGGTGTTTTCACCCGTGAAATCACACGCTCCCGGACTGTTGCTCTCCTCTACTGCTCCCACACGCGAACTGCTCTTGCTCACTTTCTGGTTGGCGGCAGAATGACAGGACCGGCCCTGGACATTCTTCCATAACTGAAGTTTAGGATTTTATATTTGGTCTATACTAGGAGCAAGGTACAATCTATAGACAGGTAGCACATTTTTCGATATAAATTAAACAGACGGCAGGGTCTCACAGAAAGGCAGGGCTTCACAGAAGACAGGGTCTCGCCCCTTAAACAAAGGCAGGGTCTCACAAACGGCAGGGTATCATAAAATAAACCAAGTCAGGGTCTCACAGAAGGCAAAGCCTCACAGAAGCCAGGGCCTCACAGAGGGCAAGGCCTCACAGAAGCCATGGTCTCACAGAAGGCAAAGTCTCACAGAGGGCAAAACTTCACAGAAAGCAAGGTGTGTCACTCACAGCAGGGACTCGCACAAGGCATGGTTTCACACCTGAAACAAAGGCATGGTTTTACAGAACACAAGGTGTCACATGTTGAACTGAGGTCTAACTCTCACAGAAGGCAGGGCCTCACAGAAGGCAAAGCCTCACAGAATGCAAGGTCTCACAGAAAGCAAGGTCTCACAGAGGGTCTAACATTATGAACAAAGGCAAGGTCTCAGAGAAGGCACAGGAGGGAAGGCCTCACAGAAACGCAGGCTCTCACAGACTGCAGGGCCTGACTGAAGGCAAGGCCCAACATGTGAAAGAAGGCTGGGTCCCATAGAAGGCAGGGTCGCACATAGGACAAAAGGCAAAACTTCACATGTGAGAGAAAGCAAGGTCTTACATGTGACAACAGGTAGGGTCTCACATATGGCAGAAGAGGGTCCCGCATATGACAGAAGGCAAGGTCTCACACGCGAAAGAAGGAGGGTCTCGCACATGACACATTGCAAGGTCTCACAGATCTAACAGGGTCTCGCTTATGACAGAAGGCAGGGTCTCACACACGAAAGAAGGAAGGGTCTCACAGATGACAAATTGCAAGTCTCACAGATCTAACAGGATCTCGCAGGACAGAAGCCTAGTAGGTAGGGTCTTTCAGAAGGCAGCGTCTCACAGCAGCTGGAAGGGTCGGAATAGGGCAGATTTCCGACAAACGTTCGACAACATTAACGGGGCGAGGAAAACGCAATTAACGGGGCGAGCAGGACCACCACCCCCTCCTGTCCACCCCCACCCCCTTCCACCCGCTTCCACGCCCCCTTAACACCCTCCCCAACCCCTTCCCTTCTCCCTTAATCCCTCCCACCCCTTCCTCCGACAAACGTTCGACATCATTAACGGGGCGAGGAAAACGCAATTAACGGGGCGAGCAGGACCACCCCCCCTCCTGTCCACCCCCACCCCCTTCCACCTCCTTCCACACCCCCTTAACACCCTCCCCAACCCCTTCCATTCTCCCTTAATCCCTCCCACCACCTCCTCCGACAAACGTTCGACAACATTAACGGGGCGAGGAAAACGCAATTAACGGGGCGAGCAAGACTTCCCTCCCTCAGCACACCCCCTCCTGTCCACAATAGCCCCCCCACCCCCCTCCACACCCCCTTAACACTTTGCCCAACCCCTTCCATTCTCCTTAACCCCTCCCCTTCCCACCCCCACCACCACCAACCCCCCCACCCACCTCCCCACACACCCCATAATCCTTCCCAAACCCCTCCCATTAGATGTTTTCCAGGGTTGCCAGGAAAAACATGGAAGGCACATGATTATTTGGTAAAAACAAGAGAAAAACATAAGAATCACGGAAAAAAAACATTTTGCTTTCCTATGCTTCCTTTGCAAATAAGATGCTTTCTTTCAGATGTGGGACCCTGCCTCCTGTGAGACCCTGCCTTCCCCTCCGTGAGACCTTGCCATCTGTGAAACCATGCTGCACCCAGACTTCTGCAATATGCTTTTTTTGGCGAGAAATTGCTATGACGCCCTGCCTTCTCTGATGCCTTCCCTTCTGGCCTGTTTACGACCTTTATTTGAATTTGCTTGCCCAGTGAGTGAGGCCTTGTCATGCGAGACCCTGTTAGATCTGTGAGACCCTGCAATCTGTCATGTGCGAGACCCCTCCTTCTTTCGTGTGTGACACCCTGCCTTCTGTCATATGCGAGACCCTCTTCTGCCATATGTGAGACCCTACCTTTTGTCACATGTCCGACCTTGCTTTCTCTCACATGTGAAGTTTTGCCTTCTGTCCTATGTGCGACCCTGCCTTCTATGAGACCCAGCCTTCTTTCACATGTTGGGCCTTGCCTTCAGTCAGGCCCTGCAGTCTGTGAGAGCCTGCGTTTCTGTGAGGCCTTCCCTCCTGTGCCTTCTCTGAGACCTTGCCTTTGTTCATAATGTTAGACCCTCTGTGAGACCTTGCTTTCTGTGAGACCTTGCATTCTGTGAGACCTTGCATTCTGTGAGGCCCTGCCTTCTGTGAGGACCTGCCTCTGTGAGAGCTAGGCCTTCATCCAACATGTGAGACCTTGCGTCTGTGTGACTATGCCTTTGTTTCAGATGTAAAAACGTGCCTTATGTGAGTCCCTGCTATGAGTGACACACCTTGCTTTCTGTGAGGCTTTGCCCTCTGTGAGACTTCGCCTTCCGTGAGACCTTGGCTTCTGTGAGGCCTTGCCTTCTGTGAGACTCTGCCTTTGTTTAATTAATGGTCTCTGTCTTCTGTGAAGCCCTGCCTTTCTGTGAGACCCTCTGTGAGATCTTGCCCTTCTGCGAGGCCCTGGCTTCTGGGAGGCCTTGCTTTCTGTGAGACTCTGGCTTCTGTGAAGCTTTGCCTTCTGTGAGACCCTTCCTTCTCTGAGACCTTGCTTTCTGTGAGACCTTGCATTCTGTGAGGCCCTGCCTTCTGTGAGGCCCTGCCTTCTGTGAGGCCCGGCCTTCTGTGAGAGTTAAGCCTCAATTCAACATGTGACACCTTATGTTCTGTGAAACCATGCCTTTGTTTCAGATGTGAAACCATGCCTTGTGTGAGTCCCTGCTATGAGTGACACACCTTGCTTTCTGTGAGACCTTCCCCTCTAAGACTTGCCTTCTGTGAGACTCTGGCTTCTGTGAGGCCTTGCCCTCTGTGAGGCCCTGGCTTCTGCCTTTTGTGAGACCCTTCCTTCTGTGAGACCTTGACGTGGCTTATAGTCTGAGACGTCCGGTAGGCAGGAGGCAGGAAATTTAGTGTTACTACTGCCCTAAAATGTGTCCGATTTGGTGTGTTTTTAGCATGTTCGTCGGGGAGGCTATTTTCGCAGGTTTTGGACAAGCAGGGGTAGTAGGCAGAAGTGTACCTCAGAAGGGTGCGAAACATATTGTGGCTTCTGCTTACTGCACCTCCTTTCCATTGAGGATATAATGAGCATATACATAGACATGTGCATATATACAAATAGATAGGTAGATAGGTAGATATAGATATATAGATAGATAGAGAGACATCGCCTCAGTTCGCGGCTCCATTTGCTGAACAGCACTGGCACTAACACTAGCACCAGCACTAGCACTGTCTATACTGTCTATCCTTAATGTATGCATGTACGCTGCCTGTCCGCACGGGGACCCATACAACCCCGCAAATTAGGAGCAAATAGTAATGTAGTTCCACCATGGGGTAGAGAAGGACCAAGAAGAGGGGAAAAAGAAAGCAAACCCGCCCCCCCCACCATCTGCTTACTGCAGTACTATGTGTTTCATGACCTTGGGGTATTGGATACTAGGTGCAAGAAAAATCAAGACCGCCACTCCTACCAGTTGGCAGAGGGTGCATCTCCCACCGATACTATTCATAGCTAAGGATGGCCTGTAGGCAGGGATCCGCGCTGATGATCTAGTAATATCTAGTAAGAATTGTACCCCCACGCCCATCTAGTTGGCAAGTACACTTAAGTACCCCCGTGATAGCAAATTCTGAGGTATATGTAATTTGTTTATATACATAATGGTGGGAGCCCCGGCCCCAGTAGGCAGATTCAGCTACATACAACATACAAACAAAGGCACCCCAGTGGGCAGAAGTGTACCTCAGAATTTGCTATCATGGGGGTACTTAAGTGTACCTAATCTGCTTACTAGATCATCAGCGCGGATCCCTGCCTACCAGCTGTCCTTAACTATATTCTATGATACCCTGCTGCCTTCTGTGAGACCCTGGCGAGACCCTGTCTTCTGTGAAGCCCTGCCTTTCTGTGAGGCCCTGCCTTCCTTGATGTGTGAGACCCTGCCATCTGTTCTTATCGAAAAATGTGCAGCATGTCTATAGATTGAATCTTGCTCCTATCGAAGACCAAATATAAAATCCTAAGCTTCAGTTATGGAAGAGTGTCCAGGGCCGGAAAGTGAGCAAGAGCAGCTCGCGTGTGGGAGCAGTAGAGGAGAGCAACAGTTCGGGAGCGTGTGATTTCACGGGTGAAAACACCTTCAGGTGCGGAATCCTTTATTTCCCTGTCTATTGTGTGAGACCCTGCATTGCGCCATATGTGATACGCATGCTTGTAGCCACACTAGGCTTGGCACCCCCCTGCCTTCTGTGAGCCTGGCTTTGTTCAATGGGCGAGACTGTGTCTTCTGTGAAGCCTTTCTGCGAGACCTTCTGTGAGACTTGGCCTTCCGTGAGACCCTGGCTTCCGTGAGGCCTTGCCTTCTGTGAGACCCTGGCTTCTGTGAGGCGTTGCCTTCTGTGAGGCCCTTCCTTCTCTGAGACCCTGCCTTTGTTCATAATGTTGGGCCCTCTGTGAGACCTTGCTTTCTTTGAGGCCTTGCCTTCTGTGAGGCCCTGCCTTCTGTGATGCCCTGCCTTCTGTGGGAGTTAGGCCTCAGTTCAACATGTGACACCTTGTGTTCTGTGAAACCATGCCTTGTGTGAGTCCCTGCTATGAGTGACACACCTTGCTGTCTGTGAGACCATGCCCTCTGTGAGACCTTGCCTTCTGTGAGACCATGGCTTCTGTGAGGCCTTGCCCTCTGTGAGGCCCTGGCTTCTGTGAGGCTTTGCCTTCTGTGAGACTCTTCCTTCTGTGAGAAACCCTGACTTTGTTTATTTATGTTTTATTTTATGATGCCCTGCCTTCTGTGAGACCCTGCCTTTGTTTAGTGGGCGAGACCCTGTCTTCTGTGAAGCCCTGCCTTTATGTGAGATTCTGCCTTCCTTGATGTGTGAGACCCTGCCATCTGCTCTTATTTATTTGAAGATGTTTGATGGGCGAGACCCTGCCCTACCTTGCCCTCTGTGAGACCCTGCCATTTGAAGCCCATTCATTTGAAGATGTTTTGACCTTCAAGAAACAGGAGACCACTGCTGTCCTGATTCTCCTTTGAGAATCACATGTAATGGATCTGCCCACAGGCTTTGTACGAACCTGAGCCCTTGACATTGCAAACTCGTGCTGGATACCATCCAAGCGCATTGACTGAGAAATTTGAGCCACAGTTCTCGCAAACTGTCAAATTCTCAAATTGTCATGTTTCTATGTCCCTTGTCATGTTGTCATATTTTCTTCATTATCTTCCATGATTTTCCCTAATTTCCCATGTTTTCTCATATTTTTAAAGGTGGTTTTCTCACCCCATTTGGGTCTCACCCCCCAAACTTTTCAGTAGTATGTAGGATATTCGTGACTAATACTGCGACTCATACTGCGACTTATGCTGTTGTGTAATCGTGTACTTCACTGAACGTCTTTCTCACTTCACTGCACGATACATATCCTGAACCCGTGGCAGCTTCACATGATTTCATATTTTGGCGCATGCTAAAACGAAGGAGAGTTGCACTTTTTCTTTGATTTTGTCGCCAATGTATGGCAGTGATTGGCAACGTATCAGTTTATTTTCTTGCGAAAGTTGCTTCTCCATTCTGCACCAAAGGCCTAAAGGTGCCAGATACCGGACACCTAGATGTTGGTAAGATGTTGGTAAGATGTTGGTAAGATGTTGGTAAGATGTTGGTAAGAAAATCCAAGCGGCCCAGCCATGTGCGATACACAAAAACGAAATCTATCGATATCTATCGAATCTATACACATGTGACACATCATGTGTATTGATGGTCGTATTTCGATGTATTTCCTGCGTTTCATGCCTGCAGCCTTGCACTAGTCGCTCCAGGTTCATGCCTGTGCATGCTATCAAAAAGAGAACAGTATCTGACCCCCAAATCTGTGCAAACGGTCTGATGTTGTAGCTATATTCCTAGGTTGGCGCCTTGATTTCGCAGTCCTGCCACTCAGTCCACACTTCATGGTTTTTGCGGGTGATTTGATTCCTTTTTGAATGCATGCCTTGAAGTGCAAGGCGCATGGCTTTGTTCTGCTTTGATGCGGCTGGCTGTGGCCAATCCGAAGGTCGAAACACTTTGCCTGTTTTTACCGTTTCTCACCTGTTGCTTGCAATTTCTGTTCCAGGATGGTGCCTGGTAGCGCAAACCACAACTGCTTTTCTTTTGCTCAAGCACGGGGCAAAGCTATACTCGTCGTCTTCAATGCGAAATAGCAACGTGTACTGAAGGTGTGTCAGCAGAAACTGCCACTCTATGCCAGACTCAGGGTATTATTTCAAGCAGCAAGTTTTGACAGGATCTGCGCAGCGCAATTTTGCACATCAAAGAGCAAGAGCTTAAGCATATAGGTTCAATATACTCTAAGATAAAAGTCGATAAATACCTTGGCCAGTTCTTTGCGATGGCGGTGGAAAGGCCAGCCCGTAGCATAGGAGCAACCGAAGAGGTGGTATGGTCAACCTGTGGCATGCAGATTTGACTCTTGTTATCCCTTTCCGAATTGGAGGTTTGGTGGATTTCCATTGGAATATCAAATTTGCAGCCCTTGTGGTATTCCGGTCTACGTGCCTTTCTCAGATTTCACTGTCTGCATTTCTCTGCATGATTTTGAATCTTCTGATAAATTCCACATGGACAATGTGCAGTACTGCCAGATTCACTTCTTCTTGATCGCATTCTTTGTCTGGGAGCTCTCCAATGAGGAGGACATCTTTTCTCTGCAGACAGATCAAGAAAAGTCAATGATCAGTGACGATCAGTGGCAAAGCCTGAACCACAAAGGATCGCCAGAATGCAAGCGATCCATGCCAGGGCCAAGCAAAGCGACTAAACGGGCTTCCTGATTATCACCAAGCTGGATTGATAGGTCTTACGTGCAGCTGGCCTGTTGCTCGAATGCATGGAAATCATTCATTAAAGCCACACAATGCTACACACCGCAGCCAGCAAGTACCTTTGATTTCTTTTGTACATGCTCGTTCTTGGAACCTTGATACACCTGAGGTGTTTTATGAGCTTCCTGATCCTCTTCTTGACAGTGCAAGACATAGTGACGTGAAGTACCACAATTTGACAATTAAGGTCCTGCCATGTTCTGCCTCCTTTTTTTTGGCCTAAGGTGCTCCTGCATGAGTTCGGCCACTGCGCAGGCCACTTTGAGTGTCTTGTTCAAGCGAAGAGTGACATACTTGTACAATACAGCAACTTGTCCGAGTGGTGCCAGAGAGTATGCCAACCAGATGGCTGACCTCATCAATCAAGCAGACCAGGCCTGCACAAACCAACTGCGGACCTCAACAGAGCGGCGCAAGACTTGCAAATACAGTTTTTGAATCTACTGGCAGTCTCTCACCGCGAATGGCAGGAAACGCTAAGATTGGATTTTCGAGGGTCCAGTAGTGCATGGACTCTCAAAAAAGAGACGCGACAGGCTATTGTACTACTGTCTTTTCTGAATTTGAACCAGGACTCTTTTCACCACCCCCAAGCAGAATGTATGGCAGACAGCGGCCCCCCCATGCCCCTGCACGCACATGCAGACACAGCCACAAATACCAAGATACCAAATTGGTATCCACACATGCGCACAATTGCAACTAAAGACGCGGAAGTACCACTTGGAGATGGTCTCCAAAAACTAAGTTCCCTGCAGCTAAACCTGCAGCTGTTGCATGTGCCACATAATGCCACATATCTATTTAATATCCAGAATACGATACTGATACCTTGCACAATCATGTATTACTACGTAACATCATATCTTACTGTGCATTTTCGCAATCATATGTACATACTTTATTCTTGTGCGTGGCAATTTGTCTTCGCGTCTACCGCGCTTTTCGGAGAGACTCTTTGTTGCCAGCAGTGGTGTGGACGGATTTTGAGTATCCAGGTGCCAAGTTAGTTGGTGGCCGCGTCGATCGTATCCTGTGTTTGGCTGAGAGCATGGCCTTCATTGAAATTGCTAATTGATCATAATTGCTCAAAGCAAGATGCAAGAGTTCATCGATAATTCACACTGATCAATCCGATGTACTGAGGCTGTGGCCCCTTGGGGGCTTGGCTTTTTGCAGTAGTGGTGGCGGAGCCAAGGGGGACTTGCTAGTTGCTCTTGCAGGCAGGGCTCAAAGGGATGTCAATGCAAGGAACACACATGTCACACACACACACACACATCACACATCGAATACTGCGCCTGGCTTTTGTTTGGTTTGTGGTTTTTCAAGCGAGGCCCGCTTACCCACGCTCCTCAATACTTGGTGTGGCTGGGTTTCTTCCAGTTGTTTGCAAAGGTCTCAGTGCAACCAGAGTCCTTGAATGCAAATCTTTTCTTGCTTCAAACAGCTTGAGATGAGTCCACAATTTGACGGGCTGAGTTGCGGTGTCAGCAGCAGCTTGGACACTGGGCGGAACCGTTACAAGGCCGACATCGAATTGAGATGAGTTGAGTCCAGTTGATTCCAACAGCCCAACCTTGAGAGAAAGCAATGTGAAGAGCACCTCGAAGCAACTCTTTGCCGATGCCGTGAGTTCTGCCCCAGGCCTTTGTCGATCCGCGATGCAATTGCAGATACTGCTGGCGGTGTTCAACTTGTTGGTGGGAAGCAAAGTGCATGTCTTGACACAGAAAGCCTTTAGAATGCAAAGCATTGATGCAGGTCCCGGTCTATCCGCTGGATTGCTCTCAGGCTCGCTTCCAAAGACTCTAGATATGCATGCACGTGGCTGTAGGCTTTATGTGTAGTTGTCTCTCTTTGCTCTGAAACTGTGTATCCACCGGATCACAGTCCACTGTAGATTGAACATGACAGCATGACTGAGTCTGATAATGTCTGATTCCTGTCAAGGTCATCATTGCGCTTTGTAGACTCTGCGGGGCATCTGCACGGACGGCGGCAATCTTCATGGTGGTGCTATCCCTCGTTTCAATCGTGCGATTCTCAATTTTTTGGTTGTGGTTCAGACGAATCAGACGATTTGGACATGTTTGGACTCGAAAGGACTCGAGTTTCCATCAAAGCTGAGGGAATTCTGGTAGCCTCGATGGTTGGCATGGTGCATCTACCCTTTTTGGTCCTTGGTCTCGGCCCAAGACTTGCACACCTCTTGAGCTCAGGGCAAAGTCGCTAATCGGTAGTGGTGCCAACTCAGGTCACAGCGCGTTGAACTTCATGCTGGTCGGATGGTTTGCTTTTCAGACCTATCAACTCTACAACCACATCTCCGCGCATACAGAGTCGAATCATCCGCTGCTTCGCCAGTGTCAGGCTTGGGTTTGGCAGAGCCTAGTCTAACGATGTCAAGAGCAAGCTATAGAGAAAACAAATTCCATTCCATTGCATTCATGGTGATACATGCAACGAAGTTTTAATTCTTGTTGTGTCAAGTGCACTTCAATGCACTTCATGATTTATTGACACTTTTGTTCTACATGTCAGGACGATGGATGCCGAGAGGTTTGAGATGTCGGTCGCTGGCGACAAAAGGTTTTAGTTTCACCCAGAAAAGCTCTCAAAGTGGAGTGCTCGCTTGTAAAAACTCAGGGGGTTTAGCGCTGTGTCCGATCACAGCATGCAGAGTTAGACAGGAAGTCGCTTGCTGCTTTTTGTGAGCAGTCAACCGAAGACTGCAAACATGTTGATATATGTTGTAATGGCAGCATGGATATCATGAAATCAGGTACGTGGGTCACGTGGGTGTGTCCTTGGTGATTTTGCCATATGAAGTGACAAAGTGACATGCAATACCTGGAGGTGAATATGTCTCCTTGGGATGGCACGAACGAGATGATCTCGCAGCCCTCTTGTTGCGTTTTGACTCACAGTCCAACACTGCCATGTTTTGGGCGTTCAAGTTACGGCGTTACGGTTTCATACGGTGACACTGGCGATCTCAGGCTGTGATCAGCTTCCTACGACGATTGCCCACTTGTGGTGTTGAACTCAGAATTCAACTACTGTGCATTCCATGCATTCCATGCATTCCATGCATTGGCTGAGCAGGCTCTTTTGCTAAGCGAATAGTGTGAACAGTGCAAGGTCAAATTGGCCTCTGGGGTCGCTCCATGGGGGCAGCCACGGCCTTGATGCATTCTGGAAGAGATTCAGATTTAGGCCGCGGCTCTTGGTAACACTTGGCTTTGGAGTCGTCACGAACTGTTTGATCACACTTGGCACATATCTTAGCATATCTATGTATAAGTATATATATATATGCATATCTTGTGATGTATATACCTTTCATGTCCTTTCATGTCCTTTTACTTGGTCCTATTGGTCCTGAATGCAGGTGCTCTCTGCTTGGATTCCTCTTTCGCAAGCCTCAGGCAACTTGTAGAGGACCTCAAATGCATCCCAAATGCCCGAAGATCTAGGGAGTGGATGGCATGCCCCAGCAAGGAGCTCGCGCAGAGCAAGGACTTCCCATGGCCGTTGCCAGCACCCCCTGGTGCACATTTTCTGCTTTGTGTCAAGTAAAAATGACAAATCTTGAGGACAGGATGTGACAGGTTCCTATACTCCCTCTGTTCCTCACCTTTGAAACCTCGAAGCGTTTGCAACGGTGACTAACACAGAGCGCTTCCAACGCCTCTCACACAATTCTCAGGTACCTTCGTGGTTGGTGGGCGCAGTCCTTGCAATAGTTGAGACTCAGGAGGATTTGCCGAACAAAGATATGCAATGTAATGTAATGTAATGTAATGTAATGTATAAATAAATGTAATGTATATCAGTATATATCATAATAGCTGTGTGCATGCATTTTTATCATTGTATCATTCTGTCATTCTGTCATTGAATTGTATCTATCTATCTATCTGTCTACCTATCTGTCTATCTATCTGTCTATCTATCGATCGGAGTAAATTCCGGGTCAGAAACTATCGCGTCGAATCAGCGTCAAGGAGCTGCGTCCGGAATCAACATCGAAAGGTTCGGATCAGCGTCGCAGAACTAGCGTCAAAGACGGCGGGATGGTCGGGGTAGTCCGCAAGGTTGCCATCTGCCACCGTCCCGATCCAACCCGCACCCCGGTTGATCGACCTATCGATCTATCGATCTATCCAGTCTTATCGAGTCCTATGGAGTCTTATCGATTCTTATAGATTCTTATCTAGCCTTATCTAGACTTAACTGACATCTGATCTTATCTTAAATCTTATCTTTTTGTCTATCAGATCTATCAGATCTATCGAATCTATCTATTCCATCTATTCCATCAAATCTATCTAATCTATCTGTCTGGCTATCTAGCAATTTCAGATTTTGCAAATGAAAATAGCTTCAGCTTGAATGCTTGCTTTGTCCGAGATCCGCGTGCGAGTGAAAGCTTTGGCGGACTTTGACATAGAGGCCACTGCCTGCAAGTAGGCAAAACCTTCGCACTTTGGCACGCTTCAGCACCTCAGTAGCCTTTGTCTAAGAGTCGCTCAGGATTTGGTGCCCCTTCATCATGCGAGACGTAGGCAGCTCTCCGGAAAGTCTTGAACAGCTGTGTTTTGACGTCCCAACGGAAAAAGAGGAGGATTTCTTTTCTTGGGTGAATTCCAGCATGACTCTGGCTTTCTGGTTGTAGTACAATTGATAATCTTGCGATTGTAATGCTGAACCTGCACTTGCAAGTTCTGCTCCGGCGATCTTCTTGCATGGCAGAAGAGGCCCGAAAGGAGTTGACCTGGGAGTCGTATAGTAGTGTTGTGTATTTGGATCTTGTCTTGCTGGATGGGATGAGAGTGGAAGAAAGCCTGGTTTCCTGTGGGGAACAAAGTAAGCCGTGGAAAAAAAAACAGAAGCATAAGAAGCACCAGAAAAAAACAAGGCTCCACAGTCCTGGGTCCTCTCAGCCTTTGGAACCTGCTGCACCCTCCCCCCAATCACTCTCAATACCTTAGGTCACGTGTTCCAGTACCTCTGGAACCAGGGGCTTAATTCTATTTCACAGGCGATTCATAAGTTTTTTTTTCACAGAGTCTGCCCGCCTAACACTGCATGGTTCTAGCCGTGTTGAAGCGTTCACAAGTAACCTTGCCGTGCCCAAACTGTTTCGGCAGCTGAACCAGAAAGAATACAGAGTGACAGATAGAAACAAAACACCAGGTGCACCACTTCCCACGAGGGTGCATGCGTCTAATGTTGATTGAGCGTACTTTCTTCAGCATGATCACTCTTTCCAGCAACAAGGAACATATCCTACTCTTACTTTGCACATGTTCGAGGCGTTTTTTCCATTACCTTTTCAGAGCACGTGTCAGCCTCACAAGCCCAATGTCAGTATCATGATGGACGTTCTTGCAACCACTTAAACTTGGGCCTACATTCTTGATTGATGCCTTCTGTTCAGGCATAGGTCCTAGGTATGATGATTGGCAATTTTCCACCTACCTGGCAGTCAGGGAAACCCACATTGAGAGCAAAAAACGACCTCTATCTATGTAAAGCTGTAGTGCTCGCAAAAACAATCAATGCTTCATTAGCGGCAAGGGATAAGACTTTGATCCGGGTTAAAGATTTAAAGCTCTTGTGTGCAAGCACATTCGAAGCCTTCCACTGCAGCCTTGCAGATTCCTTCATTCAGCTTCGACATTCACAGCAACTGTATGATGCGTACTCGGGAAGCAAGGACTTTGCAGCGCTCCTTTGATGTTTTAAGCTGTTCTGTTGAGTACGTCCTTGAGCACTTGACAGCTTCAGGAGTTCATCATGGTGGAGGGGGACCACAATAGCGCGAGGCAAGCATGTACTGGGTGCTCCGTTTGTTTGGAGTTTTTCAGCAATTTGGTGGTTTTTGATATCAGATTTCTTCCTTTATTGTGGCTGAAATGGTTGACCCTGAGGGGTGGACAAGTTGTCGGCCACATCATCAACTTTTTCAAACGATGCTTGAGGCAAGTTGCTCTGGAAAGCTCTACAGCATGCAACAAACTCTTGTTGAAGTCAGTTGCACTGTTAGCCTTGCCATGTGAAACTTTCGTTTCAGCACAAGTGGATCACAGGATATCCGTGGCATGCTGTTTAGTGCCTGTCAGATGCAAACAGCCATGATCGCCATGGCTCAAGAGCCATGCCGTCCCGACTTGTCATGGAAAAAACTATGATAATTGCCATGCATTTCGCTGCTGTACACGTAGCGAAGCTACAGGCACCTTTTCGGAAGACATGAGCTTGAAGGAAGACTTAGGACAGCTTCTCGTGACGTTGTCTCCCCGTACGCGTTTGAGACTTGAAAAGAAATGCTTGATCGACACGCATCCTCTGCAACTTTTCGCAGTTCTATCCGATGCAACTGCCACAGCAGCTGTGCGCCAGCTTGCGGGTGTTCTTTTGGCCAAGCAGATTCCATCATATTGGTCAATCGGTCCAGTTTCCGAGAGACTGAAACTTCAGAACGGCCTTCTTGTTGCTTTGGACTCCTTAGACTGTGATGGAGCTGTGATCCGAAGTTTGGTGGACTGCACAGCCTGTTTGGCAAACTGTTTGGCCATAGACGGAGTGGCGTGGCAGGACCTTTTCCTGTGGATGCGAGGCATTGCTTCTGAGACCAGGCTGACGAACGGTGTGGGTACCCACTGCGGTCACAATCATTGCAGTTCCTTTAGCTCCACATCTCCTGCAGCTCCTGCAGGCTATTCACAGAGCTGTTTGCAAAGCTCGCAATCCATCCGAAAGCGACGCGCCTTTCTGTACCTTCTGGACAGACTACTGGAGTCGGCACCATGGAAAGATTTCCTGGAGCCTCATGTCATGGAGCTTTCCGAGCTATTGTATCGAATGGCTATGTTGGCGAGGACCAAAGGTGATGGAATCAGTGATGGAATGCAGGAAGATGAATTTGCCTGTTCAAAACATGCCTTGGAGTCGCTAGGCTCCCTTGCGAGCGTTGTTCGGGGAGAGGATGATGCCCAGGTTTTCCACTATCGGATTGTCCAAGTGTTGCTAAGCCATGAGATCATCGGAAGCGAGCTTTGCGAATCAGCACTGGAAGCCTTGTCCAGGGCAGCTGCCGCAGACGAGTTACTCATTGCTGACACTTCCTTTTACAACCCGGCATTGGCCCCTGAAGAACTGTGTCCCGTTGTCCGGCTGGGGCTCAGTGCTTCAGTGACTCAACGTGGGCAACGTCGCAATTTGGCACTAAGATTGTTGCATAGCATCGCAGACTCACACTCTCGCTTGCTTTGCACATCACGTGGTGGCCAGCTCTCTGCAGATGAAGTTCTGCGAATCTTGATCGAGGATGTAGCACCTGATGAGGTCCGATTGAAATCATTTGATTCTGACGGTCCTTTTCCAGTGGAGGCTGCTTCTGCCGCAGAATGGGGTGCAGAATATGCATTGCTTGCTCAAATTTCCAAACGCATGCCAGACAAGTTGATTCTTCCCGTGATTTACAGATTTGCTTGCAGATCTTTATCGGGCACAGATGTCCCTGTGAAGCTGGCCGCGTTTGCAGCACTGCGAGCGGTTCTTGTGGGATGTATGGCGTCTGTCAAGAAGCAGCTGCAAAGGATTGCCAGGCTTGTTTTGAGAGCGTTGATGGATTCGCAACTACACGCGGTGACCTTCGTGCTAATAGCAGATCTTTGTGGCTTGATTCCTGCGGAAACACGTTGCGGATCTTGTCGTCTGGCCGAGAGGCTACTTCCACCGCTGTTGCAGCAGCTGCAGACATTACAGCTTCGAGACGCAGTCTTCCCTCATGCTCTTGGCGCCTTAGAAGCCGCTTGTCCAAGAACAGCACCTGGACTGGGCAAAGGCAGAACCGTCAGGACCGGACTCTTTCCGGCTTCCGCAGCTCCGTTCCGACCGCAAAGCGGTGTTGTGGCCATTGCATGGACAGGCCAAAAGCTGGAAGAACTTCTGACTCAGTTCAGCCGCGAAACATCTCCCGATGTTTGGGATGGCATTGCAACTCGTCTCTGTGCTCTCCTTACAGCGCTCGTTCAACGACAGCCAGCTAGACGCAGTGGTGACAAGACCCTGAAAGGATTGGGATCGAAAATTGCAATCGTTCTTCACCGTGTACTGGTCGCCACCAATGTTTCGTCCGAAAGTCGATCCATGGCTCTGGAAGCAGCTGGCGCATGGATCAAGATTTCAGCAGACATGGGCTTGAAATGTCAAGAGCTACAAGATCTTTTCAACATTTCTTTACATGCAGCGGAACGTGGTCTGCAAGGCCCACACAGCGAGCAGAACGTAGCAGCTGATGCTGCTCTTCGATTTCTTGTCTTGCTAGGCCCCTTGGCACCTTCACCTGGAGCTGCCTTTGCCGCGGGTTTGGAGCAATGTGCTGGAACGCCCAGCCCTGCTTTGCTTCAGGTGGGTTTGAAACATTTTGAAACAGCTGTTGCATGCTGTTGCTGTCGCTGTATAAGTCAGTTTGTTTCGGCCTGAGACTTCGACCTTAAAAATCTTTTAAGATCCCTTAAGATCCTTCAGGTAATCCTTCAGGTATCTTTGTCAATCCAGGTCACCTGGTCGATTTTTGACAGGCTCTAGCATCCCTTGCTTCGACCCAAGGCTCGACCTAATCATCCTAATGTAACAATGAATCTCGCCAACATGCAAAGACACAAAAAGACAGAGAAAACACCAACATGTCAGCTTCATGGATGTTTTGGCAACCCTTGTCATGAAGACTTCATGAACTTGCCGCTTGCATCCGTTTGCCTTTGCAGGTTTGCTTTTGGGGATGCCGGAGGGGACAAGAACCTCGATTGCAAAATTGTCTGCAGGGCCAAATGTTTGTCAATCCAATTGATGGGTACAGGTATTGCACTCATTTGCTGTGATTTGGACATCTCCGAACATCATGGTTTCAAATTCATCCAAATTCCACGATAGGTCTATTTTACCGGGAAAGAGACAGCCTGGGTATCCGCCACTTTTGAACACACCCCAAGATGAAAGCATCTCAAGTAGCATGAGAATCATGCCGTTTCTGCTTGACACCTTTGTGACCTTTGTGTAGGTCTTTTTGTATTTTGTATTCAGACTCTTTGAGGGGACACAGCCTTATGAGAGCCTTGTGCGCCAAGGACTAGCCACTCTTCTTACAACCTTTTTGGAACAGCCTCATTTGTGTGGTCCTGCGGCAGATTTGGTTAGGCGGGTCTGTCTGAATTTGGAGGATGGACTTCGTTGGTCAATGGATAGACTTGATGACCATGGCACCTAATGACTTTCCCAAGAGTAGCTCAAGACTTGACATAACACATTTGGAACTCTTTTTTTAGAGCAATGCGCCTGTCTCGAAGATTGTTTGAAATTTTGATATTGAGTCCTTTGGCCCTTTGGCTTGATTTTTGAGTAACGCGAAGATACCCAGGATTGGAGGACATGAGCCAACCAACAACATGACATCTACTTAGTCTACTTCCATACAATGTCATTTGCATTGACCACAGAGTGCAATATGGTGAAATTGAACAGATGAAACTGATGAAACCTGAATTTGCCAAGAGTCTCTGAAAAGGAATCAACATAAAATTCGAATGCACAAGTTAAAGATTGAGTTGCGGTTTGGTGCATTTGCCTCAACTAGCGCTCACTTCTTTTTACTTGCATGGACTGCTTTTACCCCTATGTAATGCTATGTAACGCCGTGCAATGCCATGGATCCAAGATGCCAACTGACTCGATGTGCAGCTTGCTGCGATGAAGAGGGTGGACTCGAAGCGATTCGAGCTGGTGGAGGAAGTGGTAAGCGAGAGCGGGAGACAGGCTACACTGCTTTGCACTACGCGTGTCACTTTGGCCTTGTAGACTTGGTCACAGCTTTGCTGAACTCTGACGGCAAAGTTGATTTGAATGGTCAGACCAAAGACCTGATTTTAAGCGGTGCAGTTGTACAGTCTGGTGGTCAGACACCTCTACACCTAGCAACTCGGGCTGGTGAGGCAGATGTGGTACGCTTACTCTTGACACATAATGCGGATTCGACTTTGGTCGACTATGATGGCTTTACTGCAATGGAACTAGCTCAGTTAGGTCGAAAGGAAAGGGTTTTTGCCTTGCTGCAACATCTCAAGCCTGAAGCGCCTGAAGCGCCTGATGGCCTGGAGGCGTTGGAGGCGTTGGAGGCGTTGAAACAGAAGGATCGGCTTGCAAAAGAAGCATCCAAATTAAGGGCCGCCAAGCAGCTTGAAGTGCCCGACCACTTGCGGCAATCGTACACCCTTCCAAAAATCTGGACCCTTGAAGAGTGCAACTTTGTATTGAATGCTCTGAAAGATGCTGTATCAAAGCGCGAGTCTGGATGGACCACTGACCGGCATGCAGCGTATGCAACCACAGATGTCCCTTGCAGCGAAGTGGCCGAAATTGACGCCTGGGTTCGGGAATCGCTGTCGAAAAGAGTTTTTTCAAAGCTTTCTGCACGACATGGATGGCCATATTCGGAAAACGAAGGGCATTTTGCACATTCCCAAGGGCTCTACTTCAGAGACCTGTTCTTCGTGAAATATTCAGTCGATGGCCAAGCAGGCTTGTCACTTCACCGAGATGGTTCTATTGTCTCCTTCAATATCCTGCTAAACAAAGCCACAGACTTTGAAGGTGGTGGAACCTATGTTGAAGCCGATGACCGTGCATATCAAATCGAGCAGGGAGACTGTTTCGTTCATAGTGGCAAACTGCGTCATGGAGGACAGCCAATCACCAAAGGTGAGCGATTTATTCTAGTGGCATTTGTAGACCTTGATGTCTGATTGGTTGAGAATCTCTCTGAAAAGCTTACAGCTTGAAACGGAGCCTGTAGTGAAAGAAATACTTCAACAGCTTCCCAGACAGACTATACAGACTTCGGGAGCGTCAAACCTGATATCGTTGTGCACCAAGCCGCTACCTGGTCAGATTAACTGATAAAAACACCGGTAGCACCCGTGGTAGCACCTGGTAGCACCAGAGAAGTGAGCCGATGAATCAACTGCAGCAAGACGCTGAAAAGTTCTGAATTTTCGCTGTCAGTCTGAATACCTGATACCTGCAGGAAATTTACCCTATATATATAATATTATATATATATAAATATATTCTATAATATTAATATGTATATATATATACATAATATATATATATATATTTGATATAATATAATCTAAAATAATGTATAATTTAATTTACAATATAATATAATATAACATAATATAATATATTATAATATAATATAACATAATATAATATATTATAATATAATATAACATAATCTAATATAATATATTATAATATAATATAGTATAATAAAAGATAATATGATATAATATAATAATATATAATGTATATATATAATATAACAAATAATATATAATTTATGTAGCATATACATATGTAATATATATATATATTTATCAGATTGATAGGTAGCAGATGCATTGGCAGGATTGTGTTTGTTCACGGGTTTGTTGATGGGATTCGCAGATGCTATTTGCGCCCTTGCAAGTTGTAGTAGCATCACACATGTCTCATGTATCAAGTGTTTCGAACTTGAGCTGCCGACAAATTTGTTCTGAGATCAAAACACTGGGAGGCACCTGCCTTTGAGCGAGGCGATGGGTGTACTGCTGGTCCGAATTGCTACGCTTTTGGATCAGGAGGTGCAGAAAGAAAGGGCTGAGTAGCTGAGTAGCTGAGTTTGGATGGGTTTTGGAACTTTGGACCATCCAAGATGTCAAATGTGTTTTTTTGGCCAACGCAGTACAGCTTCGTCGGTTGAGGAGCGACCAGATGTGTTCTGCAGCCTGTGTATGGCAGCAGCGCATGTGGCTGCACAGGATGCGGCGGGTGCGGACTTCTTGTCTTTTGGGTGCTGACAGTGCTGACGGTGCTGACTCTAATTTCCGCTATATAATTAATTAATTATATATATATATATTTAATATGCCTTGTGAGCGTGCGCCGGATACCGCGAGATATGAATGTTGCTCAATGAGCCTCTTCATTTGAATGAGGTTTTTTCTGACGTAAGTGACGAAATAGGCTTTGAAGAGAAGCACTGGAGTCTACTTCTTCAAGGATCTACTAAAAGGGCATTACTAGTACCTGCATTTTCTTCCTCCTGTTTTTGCTAATGCTGTGCATGCTACTGTACTTCAAAAACAAACTCATCCGTGCACACTGACGCATACTTTCAATTCATATTGTTTTACACGGTATGGTATTGCACTGGGTGCCATGAGCTTGTATTCCAAGTTCATATGTGTATATACATGCCAATCAACCTAAATGCATGTACGGTTGTACGTAAATGTGTAGACAGTACACTCAGTACAAATTGATAATCAATCCTTGACACATGCATACATGTCAACAAAAAGATGTGACGTAGACGTAGCATACTACAACATAGAATGGCATCACACACACAAAGACACACGCACACGTATAGTCCGCACGCATTGTAATTAACCAAAACACATACAGCAGACTACATGTTTTTACACCACATTACTTTGCAATAAAGCAATACCCAAACGCTCATCATCGGATCTGATTGGATGTCATTGGATCTCATCGCCGCATCGCACCTTTTGTGACTTGCCACAGCGACTTGCTGGCTATCGGATGCTATCGGATGCTATCGATTTGATTGCAGAGCCACAAGGTGAACTCTCCGAGGCCCTCCAGCTGCTGAGGAGAGCTGCGTCCAGCCATCTGTGAAAAGCAATCAACGTAATCAACGTAATCAACGCATAAAGATAGCCTTTGACTTTGAATTGCATTTTAATAGCATTTACCGAAACATATTGAGCACATCTCACAAATACCAAGCAATAATGTCTCAATCTCAATCTGTTGGCTTTGGTCTGGCAGAGTTGAGGACTGTGGTGGAAAGGCTGCAGCATAAACGTAGCTTGGGCCTCAGAGATTCCTGCCACTGTTTCTATGGAGAGCAGAGTCTCTCCAAAACTGCTTTGAACTCGAAGGTTCCCACTGCTGAATCTCAGCTGGGTCTTTCTCTTTTGTTCCTTTGTGATCCTTTGTGATTCTTTGTCTCCATTCTTCTCTCTTCCGTGGACTTCTCTGGAATGTCGTCTCCGCCTCCTTAGCAACCTCTCTGACCTTTCTTCTCTACGTTCTATGGGGATTTCCGCTTCACTCTGTTTCTGCAAAGGCTTTGGCGACACTTTGGTCTAGAGAAGCCTACAGAAACCTACAATGATACACTATTAAATCAGTATTACTATCTATTACAATGGCGTGCTTTCTTTGTAGCACTTTGCTTCTAGTCCAACCCGAGAGTGATCAAGGCATGCGGAGTCGTGGAGGATTGCCGGAAAACTCTGACCAGGAGATTGCCGGAAAACTCTGACCCTTCCAGACCTCAGTTTGAGCATCGCAAGTTCAATCTGATTTCAAAGCGAGAGTGACAAGCAAAGGAAGTGGGGAGCCTTCAAACCTTTTAACAATTGCTTGTTTCCCTCGAGATTCGTAGTCTGGGGCCATGAGGAGTCAACCGATGTCTCTGAATGTGAATCCAGTGGTGAGCAGCTCAGTCACCACATGTCATAGCACTCCTGTGAGCTTGGGCAGTGCTTTGCTGCAGTGATCGGCAGGATGCTTCGTTTGACTAGAGCCTGTGGTGACTTTCGAGCTTTTGAAAACTTAATATAACAGTCCAGATCAGTCGAATCGAGCGGAGAATCTTACTTGAGTCACTTGAGGCTCGGAACGGAGTGCACCCACTGTGGCATCCACTGCAGACCTCGAAGGTGCAGGCCAACAACGTTTCCCTGAGTCAAGGTCATTATATATATATATATACATGTATATAAATACATAACTATCTATCTATCTATCTGTCTGTCTGTCTATCTACCTATCTATCTATCTATCTATCTAGCTGTCTGTCTGTCTGTCTGTCTGTATATGTACTTATATACATATTATTTATTATTTTTCTATATATACAGACGAAATATAGCTATAGAAATTTGAAGTCTTTATTTCATGGTGTATGGTCAAGTTCCGGGAGACTTGCAGGTGTAGACCGCGCACTGCACACTCTTTGTCAAACCCTTGGTTTGGCTCAGTGAATGCCGTCTGGTTCAGCATTATTGCCTTTGGATGGTCAAGACGGCCAGAGAAGGGAGCAATGTTTTCAAGAAAATCATGACACTCAAGCAAAAGGTCAAAAAGCTTTTTGTGCTTGGGTGTTTGTACATAGAGGTTGAGATATGGTCAGAGATGGCAGGTCAGAGATGGCAGCCTGGAGAAAAAACGTATGATGTGCAAAGACACATTGATGCAATGCTGATTGAAAAAGAATCGAAGCCTTGACCAACGAGAAGCCTTCGAACATCTTCGAACCCTTTGTGCCCTGGAGGCCAGAGCTCCACACGCTCATGGTGCCAACGCTGCTTTCAGATCCGCAGTTTGCCGTACCTTCTTTGGTCCGTATCTTAATGTATCTTACATCTTCCGTATATACTGTAATCGCATGTACATCTTCCTTGTCTTTCTAGCCTTTCAAGTCCCACTATGAACTATCACACTGTTGTAAGATTTACGAATCGAGTGGGTTGGACGTTCTGACTCCATGAAGTGGAGAATGAATGCCTAGGATGGTGTGCCTTTTCGGGTGCGCCCTGAGGACTTAGTCCTGTTTTTCAGCAGTCGAGTTCATGAGTTTTTCATTGACCATGGATGACCATGGTTTTTCAAGCGTGAAGATCATGTCTTACGAGGTACCTGTGCGAGCGCAGCACACCAGTACCGCCCACCTCTTAAGAACGGGTGTCCACCAGATCGTGGCAGTTACGTAGAGCCAGCGCAGATGATGACTAGTATCTACATGTATCTACTGGTACTACAGTAGTATAGAGTTTTCCCGAATGCGTAGCGAAGGGTTCTTGTTTTCTTTCTTGGGGGTCTGGGAGTGGTGGACTGCTTGCAGGTCGTTTTCGTGTCACGGGGCTCTAATCGCTCGTCGCGGTGTCTATGGGGAAAGTGAGTCAAGGTGATGGTTTGTGACGTGTGAAAGTGCATTCCGCGTGGCAGGCGTGGGACTTTGTGGCACTCAAGCGAAAGTCGTTTTTTTCTCTAATGGCGTCCTCGCCGCTGTAAAGTGAGTCAAGGTGATGGTTTGTGACGTGTGACAGTGCATTTCGCGTGGCAGGCGTGGGACTTTGTGGCACTCAAGCGAAAGTCGTTTTTTTCTCTAATGGCGTCCTCGCCGCTGTGAAGTGAGTCAAGGTGATCGTTTGTGACGTGTGAAAGTGCATTTTGCGTGGCAGACGTGGGACTTTGTAGCGAAGTGAAGATTGTGAAGTGAAGATTGTGAATTGTGAAGTGTGCAGTGTGAAGTGTGGAGTGTGCAGTGTGCAGTGTGAAGTGTGAAGTGTGCAGTGTGAAGTGTGGAGCGTGCAGTGCGAAGTGTAGAGTGTGAAGTGTGCAGTGTGAAGTGTGCAGTGTGGAGTGTGAAGTGTGCAGTGTGAAGTGTGAAGTGTGGAGTGTGAAGTGTGGAGTGTGAAGTGTGGAGTGTGAAGTGTGGAGTGTGATAAGTGGAGTGTGAATTGTGAAGTGTGAAGTGTGAAGTGTGGAGTGTGAAGTGTGAAGTGTGGAGTGTGAAGTGTGGAGTGTGAAGTGTGAAGTGTGGAGTGTGAAGTGTGAAGTGGGGAGTGTGAAGTAAGAAGTGTGAAGTGTGAAGTGTGAAGTGTGAAGTGCTAAGTGTGAAGTGTGGAGTGTGAAGCGTGAAGTGGGAGTGTGAAGTGTGGAGTGTGCAGTGTGGAGTGTGACGTTTGGAGTGTGAAGTGTGAAGTGTGGAGTGTGAAGTGTGAAGTGTGAAGTGTGGAGTGTGGAGTGTGAAGTGTGAAGTGTGAAGTGTGAAGTGTGGAGTGTGCAGTGTAAAGTGTGGAGTGTGAAGTGGGAAGTGTGTGCATGGACTCATTGATTTTTGTGTGTGATCGGTTGTCACTTCAACGTGACGTAATCTTGTGATTTTTTTTGGTCAGTTTCAAAACATGAATGTTTTTTGTGACTCAGCAAATTTGTTCGATCATCATTCAGCTTGCGCAAAACCTGTTGGCATCTGTTTCGTCGTAGTGACCCAGAGTGATGTTGCATCATTGACTTGTCGCAGCCTAGAAGGTGAGCGTATTATACTGTCAGGTTACTCATCCGTCAGGTGCTTCGAGCTTAAGGACTTCAGTATCGCGCAGCTGTTGCAGGGCACAAAAAGGCGTAGCTGTTTATGACTTCGCTTCTCCGTAACATGTTAAAAATGCATTCGGGTTCGTGGCTTCTATCAGGTTTTTTGAGATTCAAACTGAAGTGTGACAGCTCAGGATCTGGCCAAGAAAGACAAGAAAAAAACATCATTTGTTTTCAAAGCATGCAGGCGACTTGCGGGCCAAGACCTGCAAAGAATCCATGTGCGACGTTTTTTTTTTTGTGAACTTCACTTTGTTCCATTTGGGCAGGCAGACAGAGATCTTGCCAAGATGCAGTTCAGGCTTGAGATAGATACAGCAACTGCTACGCAAGAATGAGCTGAGTGCAAGTTTGCATGCTGGCACATTTGCCAGCTACCTGACGCTACCTGACGCTACCTGACGCTACCTGACCACCTTTGAACTTGTTTGTACGTGTCACGGTGCCTCAATGCCACCTGCCTCAGGTGCACGTAATCAGTTGACCTTCCATAATACAGTTGTCCGCGAAGCCGGGTACTCAGAAAATCAAGGCCAGGAGAAAGTTGTCTTTCAGTCAAATATGAATAGAGATTTCAAAGATTTTAAAACGATCATCAAGCGATTAAGTATGACCAAGTATAAAGTGCGACTAAGTGATGCAACAGACTTCAAGCGAGTCAAGCTTGCGAGCTTGGCAAAGCAAGGCCAGATTGTGTGGGACAGCTGGCGGAGCCTAGGCACGAATTTCTTGTGGCAAAATTAGTTTTCTTTTTGCAAACCATCTCTAAGAGACGATTTCATGCTGATAACATGGTCGATTCCATGATCGATCATGGCCATATTTTCAGATCAGCACCTGTGAGGTGCCAATGTTCACGTCCAATCCTTCTGCCTTGCACGTAGTTGAAAAGTGAGAGCCGCGAGCTTCTTCAATTGTGGAACGCTTGGCGTAAGCAGCAACAGAAGCTGAAGTGGCATTTCAGCGAAGATCCAAACTGTTATTTTTTGCATTGAATCAAGACTGCTGTGCCATTTTGCACCGAACTGAAGATTCCTTCATGGCATGTGCTAACCAATTGCTGACCCTTGGCTCAAATGGCTTTACATAGTCGAAACTTGGAGGTGAGTGCATCAATTCAAAATCAAATTTTGGACCTTCTAATAGAATTCGACCAGACATATATAACTCTGGAGCAAACTTAACCCAGTTTAGCATCTCAAAGCAGATCTGGACAATTTGTACTGAACAGTCTTGAGCCGTATTGATATGTTTTGACCAATATGTCAGTAGGGTGAAATGCTTTGTTTGAACCTTTGAACCCTTTCAGTGTCTAATTTGTCCATTGCGACTCGCAAACGCCGCGCACATAGAAATGTCGAAACCTACAACCGACATTGACCTTTCAGGGTGTGCGACTTAGGCCCAGAAACTCAGTGCTGGCGCTTGTCAATATGATCCTTCCATTTTGTCGGATTAGGTTTGGCCTTGAGAAGATACAACACATTGGCCACTTGGCTTTGCCTTGAAGCGTCAAGTTGCCAATCCTTTCCATTTCTATCCATGCTTGTTTATGCTCATGTATGCTCCTCCCTGGGACACCATACAGCTCAGTTTCACAGGTCAATTGAGAGGGCCTTCTACATACGCCGACGATTTCCCGTAGCGACAGATACGTATATCTGAATGATTCTGAATGTATCCGAGTGGGGCACATTGACATAGAGGGAGCTAGCTGTGGGGCGCTTCTTGTTGGAGGGTGCTGCTGTCACCGTTGCGTATGCGTATGCCATGGGTACTGCTGGTGCCACAAGCTAGTGCTGGCCATGGGTGCAGTGCCACCACTGCCATGCATGCCATGCACCAGTCGGAACATCGTCTTGCCAGATTCAGTATCCAAAGTACTTGCGGGGTTGGATTTTGTGGCAAGCAAGTGTACTTTGCTTCTAAGTGGTGCAATTTGCTTCATGTTCAGGCCGTGGCCAGTATGCCAGTGCGCAGCTTGTGAAAGAAGCAGTGAGGGGCCAAATGTAAGCAGTGCAGCCGAATGCTTCTCGTGCCAGACAAAGGAGTTTGAAGCTGGCTAAGTTGGTAAGTTGGCAAAGCGAAAAATCATGAAATGATGATGACATGATGAAGACATGAGAAAACTATGAGAAAGATTGTCTGCCGAGGCGACTGGGCAGACTTTCGTGGCCAAATGCATTTCCTTGGCCGCCTTGAATGATCAGGATCAGGAGCTGCCGTGTTGATCCATGTCGCAAGTGCTCTGTCAGAGTGGATCCGAACGAAGTTATGGCAAAGATACTGAAAGCAATCTCAAAGCACTTAATTGCACTGCGGGGGAACGAAGTGTACTGTTAAGATGCATGCCGATAGATTTTGTGCACAAGAACATGTGATCCATTTTTTTGGGCCAGGTGGCTTGAACAGCCAGTACTTCTGATTGTTTGTGCTTGGACAACAGCAAAAGGTGATTTTACTGTTCAGTTGACGTTCTTTTGAGATGCCATGTATACATAAACCTGGCCGAAAGAAGTTGAAGCCGCTTCGCAGCATCCAGCTGAAGTTGCATTGGAAGAAGGGACTACCTCGGACTTCAGACGAAACAAAAACCACAACGACTTTTCCCAAAACCTTTGCATTGGCATTTAGGATGAACAAATCCAGCTCTTTTGCTGTCAGATGAACATGTTTGGCCCACATTGTCATGGATTGTCTCAGTAGATCTTTAAAGTGTTAGCTACAGCCTTCATTGTGGGGGCCTGGACCTTGATGGTGGAATTTACAACCTGCAATAGGTCTAATTTGAAGATTGAGACTCCAGCCTTGAGTGCTTCCCTGCCGCGCAAACTAGCCCCTGGCCATCTGTAGGCATTGCACTCCCACTTGGGCTGCCCTCTTGCAATGAATGCAAACACCCCCCAAAAGCTCTTTCACAAGTTCTAGTCTGCCATCAAACCGTTCCGGCAATTTTTCTGCCACGTTTTCGGAGGACTTGGCACACCAAGAGGCCGCAGCATGGGCGCAGCATGGGTGAGTACATTGAAATGCAATTGAATGCCAGAAGAGAAAAGAGACAGATGGCACTGTGCAGGTTTTCCTGTTGCAGACTCTCAGCCATCCATACATCGTGGCATACAGAGATAGCTTCTTGATTGAAGGGGTCTGCGACTCAGTTGTCTACATTGATGGCGCATATCCAAGGATTACCAAATTCCCGGGCCTAGGCGAACACCTTGGTGATCGTGATGGAGTGGCACACTCAGGGCTCGGAGGGTGCTGTGGGTATGGTGTACGGTGCTGTTTGTCTCACCTTGTTTGCCATGGGTAGGCAGGTGCCATTTGTGCAGTGTTGCTGGAGAGTTGCTGCATCGGTGGGTGCTGTCGATGTGCATGGCCTGTGCTCTTGGGGTTCTCTGCTGGGATTCTCTGAACAACTCTCGACTGCAAAATTCTCAAAACAGGAAGAACAACTCTCCAAGGTATTGTGGAGGCGGCGACATCAGGAAGGCGATCAAGGACACTCTTGATAGTTCAAGAGTGCTCCGATGACAAAATACATCCAGTGTACGCTTCAACGAAGATCTGCCTGATGGTTGGCAAACAAATGGCTTGTATGCTGATGCTAGACTGGTGAAGACGAAGACCAGAAACACTTTCCTTTGAGGAAAAAGCAAAGGAGGGTGCGTATTTTTCAGAAGAGTCCAGGGCCAAGTTTAGTTTCTGAGTGTTCTGAGATCTCTGAAAATTGCACACAGAGGCAGATTATGACCTGGTTTGTACAGCTCTGCCTTGCTCTGCAGCATGGCACTCAGCTTTAGTGAAAATTCAATATGTGTGTGCCGTGTGTGCCTGTTGCTGATGTACAATTGAAGGATCTCGATTTAAGGTACATTCACTCGGAGAAGATCCTTCATCGTGACCTGAAAACTTCCAATATTTTCCTCACAGAAGGTGCCTTCCGAATCAGAAACCTCAATGCCTCCAACTGCTCCTCATGTAGTTTCATGATGTTTCATGATGCTTCATGAGTGTGTTGCTTTCTTTTGACTCTGCAGATGGCTCGGTCAAACTGGGGGACTTTGGTGTCTCCAGAGTCCTCGAAGGAACTACAGAGGCAGGTCCTGCAATGTGAATCACTGCTGCGTCGCAAAATCGACGTGCCATTTTCCACAGGCAGCAGTCACGATTGTGGGCACGTGAAAACCTGAGTGCGTATTTGTTGTGATGTCAAAGAACTGATACATTCTGCAGAGACCCAGGGAGTAATGAGTCCTTGGGATTCGTCAACCTCCTAAGGCCTTACTACATGTCACCTGAAGTTTGCCGAAGTGAGCCTTACAACTGGAAGTCAGACATTTGGGTGGACAACCCAGCAAGGGCAGTAGTTTTATTTGTCGGTGTCATCCTATTCTAGTACTTCGTTGCTTGACACAAGTTGTCCTTCCTACGGTATCTTTTTCATCTTGTGACTCTGATTGTCAGGCCTTGGGATGCGTGCTATACGAGCGCGGGACTTGGTCAGTGCTACTGAGAACATTTTGCTAGATGCGCACATGCCCTCTCGCCATTTTGCAAGGAATGCTGAGGCGATTTTCCAGCCCTCATCACTATCACACAGCAGTTGAATTGAAGGAGATGTGAGAATACCAAAATTTCCCTTGCCCTTTTGTCTGGATCGAAGAGGTTTGGTGATCTGTCTTTGATGTCCTGTCCCATAGTCCCACAGCTTGAGGCTGTGAAGTTCTGTGAAGGCTGTGAATTGTGACACAATTCCTGTAGAGATTGTAGAGATTGTAGAGATTGTGGTATCACGGCATCACGTGCCTGGAGAATGTGCCCTGGACACGATCCCTGGACAAAGGTGCTGCATGCTGAAGCACGCTTTCGAATCTTCATCATTGTGCTGCGCTAAAGGAGCGACAGAGCCAAAAGAAAACAACAATAATGACACTTATAAGGACACCCCATTGGAGAGGACCGAGAACAATCACTTTTGAAGGGAGACTGAAACCAAACAAGGTTGCTAGATGCAGCCGCAATGCAGAGGATTCAACACAGAGCTGCGCAGAAAAATATCTCACTGCCTTCGCTCAGGTTAGGTTTGGTCTACAGGATAGTAAGCGGGCACTATGTTTCTTGGCAGCATAGGCTGCATTGGCATAGGTCTTGGAAACTCGATTTTCATTTAGTTTGATGAATGACTTGCGTGTTGCGGCCGAGGAACCCATTCCGGACTTCTATTCGTTCTAACCTCGGTTTTTGCCCCTGTGTCTCGCATCTAAGACATCAGGAATCCTGGCGAACTGCGCAGAGCATCGGAAAGCCTAGGCCTGAACTGAATTTACTCATCAATCAGCTCCTGATGAAGGATGCAGAGTGCAGATCTCAGCCGTTTCGTCTTTCATCTACCTGAGCTTGCGCTGCATCTGCGCCTAATTCGTAGTGCAGGTAAGCTTTTCGCAAGGTGAGGTCTAGTTGATGACTGGAAGTCTGAACAGCAAAGAAAATCTGTGCAGCTCATTTACAGTGACAAAATGTGACAAGGCTGCGACCTTCAATCAACGAGTTGTTTGCCAATCCCTATGTCAAGGCCGTTTTGCCTCATGCAGGAGAGTGCTTGCCATGCTTTTATTTGGTTTGATTCTCTTGGAAAGGCCTACCTGGCAAAGCAATCAGCACCAGTTGAAGCACCAAGTCCTCCAGAACCTCCAGCACCGCATGCCCCAAAGAAAACAACTTTGAGGCACCTTGGGACTTTCTAAAAATGGTCACTTTCCGTCACTCTCGTGAAACAAAATATTAAACTCCAGAAAAAAACAACAGGAGTACCATGTCATCTGGTGTGTCATCAGACACTAGCAGAAATCAATTTAGGAATTGAGCGAGTTGCGAACAGGCCAGAAGGTGCTTCGAGACCACCACCACCACCTCCACTTCCCAAGGAGCCTGCTCCAGTGGCTTTCTCAGGGAACTGCACCAAAACAAAAAGGTAGACATTTCATTGTTGTCATGACATTTCTCCTTTGCCCTCCTTTGACATCCTTTGACTATCGGCAAATTGTTGCAAGAGACTGACAGACTAAGTGCCATGCGATCCAGAACTCAAGGCATCAGGCCCAGCACCTGTCAGTCCTCAGCAGGGTACCCAGGAGAACAAATGTCATTTGACAAAGGAACAAATTGCTGCATGCTATGCAAGCGTTTGCAAGTGACGTGAAATATGTACGAGTCTACAAGGTCAACCTTCAGGGTCATCATGGCTCGGATACGCCGGCGCTTGGTCGGTCCGAAAGCATAGAGGCTTACAGTTTCTCAAGCTTGGAAGTTCAGATCGTTGAAGGTCTCTGGACAGTTTTCATGGTGTTGATTCCGAAACATGTTCCAAAGGGCTGTCAACATTCGAGATGTGTCAGTGCAACGATGCAACAAGAAGTCCTAACACTGAGGTCAGAAGCTCAATTGGATCTCGTCAGTGGCTTCTTTCGACGATGAGACTCTTTGGCATGGGTTGAACGGGTCTTCTATAAGATATGTTGTGTTCTGCAAACCTGACACGTATAGTCATAACTTGCAACATGTTATAAAGACACCACTAACTTCATGTCGTAGTGCACTCGGCAAGTGGGCAGCATGCAGCGCCACGGCGAATAGGGTGAGTTGTCATGGATTCAGAACGGAAGGCATGAAAGGCACATTGGACATATCCAGACTTCATGGAATGATCATAAATATCATAAATAGGTCAAAAATATGTCAAAAATATGTTAAACATATCATGACGCTGCAATTTTGATGTATTGGTCCTTGAAGATCCACCCTGCCAGTGGCGATGGTGCATTGACGCCGGATGCAATGGGCCATGCTTTGATGACCATGCCACTGGGCCTCCGCCTCAGTTCTTGTGGTCCATGCCGACAGCTTCATTGTTTCAAATTGGCGGAATATTTTTGGATCTTTTCATAGGAACCATCTTGATCCATCTTGATCCATCTTGATCCATCTTGATCCATCTTGATCTTGTAGCTGTTGTAGCTGAGTCACCAGGGCTGGGCTCAGGACTCAGCGATGACGAGATCCAGATGCTTACCTCAGCCCTTGCTCCAACTCCTGGGGCCAAGATCTCTTTGGACCGACAGAGCTGAAACCAAAATGCCAAACTGTGGATCGTGGATAGAAATTGGAAGTCCTTGTCACAACCATGTAGAGGAATCAGATGTAATATGATGTAAACAGACTACTGTTTCTTGGCGTTTTTTCCCCGCTTTTTCCGTCAAACTTCACAGACTTTGCAGGATGCATTTAGCTCACACCTCCAAGAGGTGGCTCCTGAGGTCCAACAGTGCGCCTGACTCCGTTGTAAGAAATGTGTATCGCCATTCCAAAATGTGGGAATCAGAGAACCAACACTGGGAATGGCTGAAAGAGAAAGACATATCACATCAATACATGGCAATACAAAGCAATATCGGCTCCTCAAGCGACAAATCCCGAGCTTCCTGGTACACCAATTACTCTTTGTTCACCTTGTCCTGAGCTACCCCACCACTGCATGCTGAATCCGAGTGGCTTTGAACTGCCAATCACCGCTATCAACAATTCTATGGTCAAGCTAGGGAGTAGCCTGGCATACATGTCTTCTTGACCCAAAGTGGTTTGCGAGTGCTTCAGGGGGCAAAAAATAATAAAATAAACCGCCAGTTTGACACGGTGCATGTTGATGCAATAAGATTTGGGCGCATGTCCCTATGCATACCCCAACGCCTACCCCAAACCATACCCCAAACCTTACCGCAAGCCGTGCGGTACCGCAAACCGTACCGCAAATCTTAGCATCTATCACACCATGTACTGTACCCCCTTACCAGCTGCCATATACCAAAGTTTTTTGCGGCTATTTTAGATACATTCTCCTTGGACTTAGCTAACCTATGTCACAAAGCCAAAGGAGGTTGAAGACTAAAAAAATCTTAAAACATAGCCCCAAGAAGCCTGTGAAGAAAACGTTAGGAACCCGTTTGCGATATCAATAGAGGTCCCAAAGAGGCTAGTTTTTACCATTTGCACGTGGAAATCAAATCCCCAACCTGAGCGAAAGGACTTCATGAACCAGGGAAGCTGAAGACCTTGCAGCGCATATTTTGCGCAAACTTCAACGCAAGAAAATTCACAGAAGTGCCATATTTTTCCGTGTTCGTCAAGGTACGAGACATGGGCTCGACAGGCCAACATTGCGATGATCTGTGTCAAGAATGTCAAGAACAAAGTCATTTGAAGTAATTATTGAAGTTTATTTACATGTATTTAAACTGTATTTACTTGATTTAGGTCCAAGGAGTTTGCCCTGCAGACAAAATTCAATTTTGCGGACTTCAATCGCTTGTACAGGTCTTGGCACCCCCGGGCAGAAGGCTGCATGATGTGCTTCGAGCGAAGGAGGGAAGATTGAAGTGGAACACTTCATGTTCAGTGCGCTACTTCTTTGTCAAATTATTGTTGCCAGAGGCAGCAGCGTATAAATCACGAAAGCTAGCTTCTGCTAGCTGAAGTCCCTCTTGCTTTAGCAAGGTACTTAGGGCGCTGGAATCTCCAATCACGAAAAACTTCTCAGTTCACTACCACCCCCCTCACAAGCAGTTTGGCCGTGGGCTCAACCCACTCCACACTCTACACTTTACACTTGACACTGAGCACTCTACACTTTACACTGAACACTGTACACTTTACACTTGACACTCGACACTCTACACTCTACGCATTACACTCCACACATGACGCTGCGCACTTTATATACACTTTACACTCCACACTCTACACTTTACACTTTAAACTCTGCAGTCCACACACACTCTACAGCTTACACTTCACACTTGACACTCCACACTCTACACTTCACACTCCACAATCCGAACTTTACACTTGACACTCTACACTCTACACTTCACACTCAACACTCCGAACTTTACACTTGACACTCTACACTCTACATTTTACACTCCACACTTTGCACTCCACAATCTACACTTTACACTCCACACATGACACTGCGCACCACACATGACACTGCGCACTCTATATACACTTTACACTCCACACTCTACACTCTACACTTTCCTTTACACTTAACTTTACAGTTAACCACTTCACACTTTACACTCCAGGCTCCACACTCTACACTCTACACTTCACACTGTACACTGTACGCGCTACACTCTATACTTTACAGTCCACATTCTACACTTTACACTTTACACTTTCATCTTACACCCTCACAACTTTACCCTTTTCACACTTAACGCTCTATGGAACTTTGGCCTAGCTTTATTTTTATGTTGCGCACGCACACCTACCTCTCGTCCTCAACTTCGGCTTTGCACTGCCGATGCCGAAGGTGGACCATTGAATCTTCCCCAATCACTAGTCACCATGTTGGCTATGCTGTCTTTCCTTATCCCCTTCGTGCAACATGATAATCCTATGTTCTCATCCTCGTCCCCTCCAACATACATCCCCGTTACATCCCCTCAATACGTAGGTTTGGATGTTCACCTTATAACAGCACGCCCCAGCTTCAGACTTGCTCGTCCACGTTGGCGGAAAAGCTGCACAGCTGCGCTGTGCCCTTTGTATTTTCATGCCAAGCTCCCTGCCAAGCTAGCTTTCGTCCCTTACCCTTGGGCCTCAAGTACTCTATGCGATTTGCGCATCAAGCTACTTTGTCCTTGTTCATAAACAAATGATCGGCTTGAAACTGCGAAGAACAGCTGGTGAGTGAATCCAGGACAATAAACCTCTAGAGTACATGTGTCTGGAAAGGTGTGGAAGTCAACCTGTAGTGTTGAGCTTCACACTTTTGTTCCTCAGGAAGAAACAATCCTGCCAAATCAATCTTAATTACAAAAGACCTGAGGCTTTGATTTTTCTGTTTAGATTAGATCACTTTGACTCCTTCGAATGACAAGAAGTGGTTCGATTCTCCGTTTTGCTGCATTGTTTTTCTCCACTGTCCGTGATATGCATCTCTCTTCCAATACCATGCTTTGCACTATGTCCGACCCCTTAGTTGTTTCCGGTGAAGGACATAGAGCGCAGTGGAACTTTGGCTCCAAGTGTCTTCCACGAGACCTTGCAGGCTTGAACATCACTGCATGCACTTATATAGTACTATTAGTGCGTAGACGTTCTCAGCAATCTTCCAGATAATCTTCCTGAGTCTTGCCAACCTGCTCGAGTTTATTTCAGGGTTTTGGTACTGCAGTCACCGCTCCAGGAATTAGTGCCTGTGCTCACTCCTCCGCAGCTGCCATCCTAGTCGTCCGAGTCAAACAACTGGAAGTGATGTCTCAATTTTCCAGACTCAGCAGACTCAGCATGTTCAGCATGTTCAGTGTGAACTGTCCTAAGTTTGGAACTGCTTGCATTGCTCGCCGACAAGAACGGTTCTGCTGGCTTTGGTTATCTTTTGAAGTCAAGTTCCTTCTTTAGATTCGTGGCCCTGCCAGGTTTGGGGGATGTGGACTATGGTGCGCGCGACTTGTTTGGCCCTGTTGCTTTTCGACACAGCTGCATTTAAACAGCACTTTATTTGCAAGTGTCTCCTCGGCTTTAGCGAGCATTGGCAGCAGGAGAGTTTCTGGAAAACTTTGGACCACCTCTCCTTGGACCGTCTCAAACTTGGAGTCGAGAGTCGGTAGACCCTTTTACAGGCCCAGGATGCTGTTCTTTTGATCAGCATCACACGTGTGATATTGAGTAGCGTAGTCCGCAAACGCAAAGTTCACCGCAGGGATTAAGACCTAGTCTTCTCACGCCTTGCGGCATTCCTCAAGAATCTTCTATTTTTATCTTTTGTCTATTCCTATTCTTCTCTAATTATATCCAATTATAATGCACTCAATATGTCTAAAACTATATATTATGCATGCACAATTATATCTAATTATATCTAATTATATATATATACATACCATGTATAATGTATACATTGTTCCAATCCTTGGGGACGGAGTTGACGCTTCCAAGATCCGGACCACCGGGACCGCCTCGGCCACCAGCAGCTCCAGCGCCTGAATCCCGGATGAGTCATGACCCAGCGATGCTTCGATGCTTCGATGCTTCGATGCTTGTCGTATTGTCACACTGCAGTGACTGCAGTCATTTCAAATTTCGGTCATTTCGGTCATTTCAGTCATTTCGCTTTGATTTACTTAGAATCTAATGAATGTACTCTCAGAAGATCCTAGAAGAAGAGCAGGCCATCGAAAGATCTCTGATCCAGAGACATAAAAGACATATTCTCCCTAAGATCTGGGTAAATCTTTGGAACATCTTGCTAGCGGATCTGTTTAATTCTGTTTATTAATTTATATTGTTTTCGCATGGGAGATATTTTGAGTCTTGGAGCTTTCGTTTAAGGCCACCTGGAATGCCACCCCTGCCTGGTGGGGGAGCTCCAACACCACCGGGTATGTGCCAATCTTGGTGCAATGTCAACATTCTTTTTTACATGTAAAACAGGTGTGTCACAAGGTCTTGAGAGAGTTATCTTGAGAGAGTTATAATATATATATATACGTATATATATATATATATATATGCACTGTGCCACTTTGGACTACTGTGAACACCTTTATTACTGCACTATGGAGATTCTTCAAGAGTGGACTTTAGGCCTCCACTGCCTGGTGGACCTTCGGGCTCTGCAAGCCTAAGCCAGTCAGTCTCCGGGGTTGACCCGTCCAGAACTCAAGCTGTACAAGTCTCACTGAGTCTCACTGCGCAACGTCACTGAAGCTTTGTACCAAAAAGATTAAGCCGTACAACCCGGTACAACCGTACAAGTGTCGCATAGTGTCGCTATCTTGGCACCTGCAAGGCTGAGTATGACAGGAACGTTGGGTGGTGTGGATATCAATTTCGCTGGGCACTCAAAAGTCCACGCCATTGAACATAGATTGGTGTGTGTTGAGATGCGCATTAATTAGCTCTAGGGCGCAAGAGCAATGCCTGCACAGGACAAAGGCTTTTTCACCTGCACATCTCATTCAGGAATCCGAGGCAGTGTGGCTGCTGAAGCCATCTGAAGCAGTTGCAGCAGCTGTTTGTTTCACGAAGCTTCGACGCCACTTGAAACTTGACAGGTACAGCAACCCTGGGAAGATCCTCAGGCAGGGTGTCGTGGTCTTGGCAGAGCTCCGCAAACGGTGTTCCATTGTATTTCGCTGTCCAATGCAAAAAACGCCGTTAATCCAGCAGAAGCAAAGGATCCAGCATGAGCAAGAAACACCCCTCAGATATCCCAGAGAATTTTCACTAAGGTCTTTGTCGGCTCAAGGCTGCGCACTGATTTTCGGGCGTATCCGCAGAAGGTTGGGCGTGTCCATGTTTGTTCTCAAGCTGTCCGTTGGATTTCAACGCAGGTCATTGAGTCCTGAAGGTCTTTTGCCATCCCAACCTGTTCAGACTTGCGAAGGTTGGAAGCAGCTGGCATTGGCCTTGCTGACGCTTTGGCTTTGCATGCACCTCAACATCTCAACATTCCATTCCTATTTTTTTTCCAACTGACCAAGTCAGGCTTTTCTAAGTTGCAAATGAAGAGTCAAGATGCTTTCAAGGTCTACACATAGCCTCTCTCGCACCTGTCAGTTTCTTGAGGTTTCTTCTTCCCGGGGAAAAAGAGCTTTCTGCAGAGCAATTGCTGGATGCTACGTCCAATGCTCGTTTGGTGCATCAAGAGAGCCAAGCAAAACGCAGTGTTTGAAGGCAATGGCAGCAGCTGTGGTTTTCTCAAATCATTTCTCTTCCAAATTCAAAAGGTCTATCAATTCGTGCAACTACGACATGCTACGACTAACTGGCTTACTACAGACTTCAGAACTCTTCAGAACTCTACAACATTCTACAACGATATCAACGATATTGGTCCGACTTGTGGATGCTGAAACCGACTCAGGTCAACGCTGCCGTTGGGGACTTCACGGGCAGAGATGCAGCAACTCTTCAGCAAGGCACAAGCGTTGAGCGCGGGGAAGACGAAAGAAGTAGAAAAAACACGAAAAAACTGAAAAGTAAACTGAAGTGCCGCACATCTTCATGTATCTACGGGGTGCATTTATGTGTATAAGCACATGCACTTACATTGATAGGTTTTGTCCGCACGAGGCGGAAGAAACAACAGTCCCACACTGTATCTTCTCAGGTTCCAATACCGATTTCCACCAACAAGTGGCTGGTGATGTCCTTCAAAAAGCATCATGTTTCCGAAGCAACACTGCTAAGTCACTTAAGTACGTGCTGCTCAAGCAGAGACGACACTTTCCCCGTGCACTCGCGCGTTATCCCATTGATGTGACTTACTTCTCAAGAGTAAACATAGATGCGATTGTGTTTGTCCCTTGAGAAAATTGAAAGCCTGTGATTAGACAAAGTATGACAAAGTGCTGCATCTTTGGAATCACTCCATTCCACTTTCGAAGATTGAACAGTCTGTGCCATTTTATCTTCCCGAGTGGTGTACATTTTCTTCACCCTGGCGTTGTTTGACTGGCAGGTTGATGCAGACGGTTCTGGCAAAGTTTCGATTTCCCAGCTGGAGCAAGGCCAGCGTACTTATGTTGAAGATCTCCTGACATGTGGGGACAGAAGGGTTGTGACATCCCATACCAAGATCAGATTCTATGCAGGAGAGAACAAAACTGTCAGTTTTCAGTGGATGTATATTAGGTAAGGTAAGGACTTGAACTCCCCAGCTCCATTCCGTCTTCCTTGATTGATGGCACGGAGTGCTCAATTGACAGCAACTGTTGTTCCTCCAGGCATCGCCCAAGCGAATCCCGAAGATTGCTGCAAGCCGCCTTCATGGATCTCTGTCCCAGTCTTTGATTGTCCAGAGAGTTTACGATGGCAGGATTCCATTCTCTGTAAAAAAATGTATTGAACTTTCGAGATTTCCATTTGCTTTCTGTGAGTGGTATCATTTATGACTGGTTGATAAATCTCATTGAATGGAGAGCGGGTTGATGATTCTGCCAAAGCACTACCAGAATGAACTCCCAGGCTGCTATCACTGAGAGAGGCTTGTGTAATCAGATAAGTGCAAACCCCAGTGCCAGGTTCAAAGGCAAAAACGGCATTGAACAGTAGTGTGTCTTCATTGGATTGATTCCACAATGCTTCTCTTGTTGCTTCTGCCTTGAAATAAATCTATAAACATGCATAAACATGCGATAAAGATGTCATAAACATGCACTACGGAGGTTCAACGTTGAAACAGCGATGCGTTGGTGGCATGCGACTTGCACCTGAATCAGCTTTCAGGTGGGGGATTTGGAATCAGCTTTGGAAGCGTCATTCAGCACAAGTAGCAGATGCTCTGCAAATGATTCTGCGTGAGATGTGCATGTGAGGCGAGCCATCATGGAGACAGAGAGATATTTGACGTCAAGCGCTTGGATTTGCACTGCTATAAGATGCGACAAGGTGAGGATAGAGGATGAATTGCAGCCTTAATCCTAAAACCGTGTACCTGGCAGACTTGTATAGATTTCTCAGCTTCTGCTTGAGGTCAGATCAATTAACTTCTCTCCTTCTGATGGCAGACAAGAACTCCGGAGGTTTAGTCGACTACGAGGAATTTGCTGAGCGCTTCAGCGGGTCTCATGCGCCAAGGTCAGTCCCTGGCGGTGTTTTGCCCGCTCCAGCTGAAGCTGCTGATGCTCCAGCAGAGGAGATCCAGGCTGTGAGTGCCAGGACGGATGCCATCATGGAAAGCCATGCGTTCCAAGCAGATCGACTACCTGCTTTGCTGGGCCTATGGGGTACAGGCCTGGATATTCCAACATTGGCTGCTGTAGTGGCATCACTACCCTTGGGATTGTCCAGAAGAGAAGCTGTTTCACTTCTTGCAGTCGGAAGCGTAGAAGCAGTTGCTGCCAACATGAGACAGTTGCGGAGTCAGGGAGCCTGGAAAGGATATGTTGAATGGGCTCAAGGAAGCATTCCAGTGCATGAGCTGAGACAGGTGCTAAACCATCAGGTGATCGAAGCTGAGTCTCGTACATTGGAGCCTGGTGATTTCATGGAGGCACTTGCTTCAGCAGGAGTACCTACAGCCAACATTCATACAGCCATGTGGCTGGCGCAAAAGACGAGTCAAGGCGACGTGCAAGTAGCTTCCTTCCTAGAAGCCTTCAGTGGAAGCCCTCAAGCCTCAAAGAAGAAGCGAGGATTGCTTTGGCGAATGATGGGTCGATGACGAAGGTGACGAAGGTGACGAAGGTGATCAAGACCTTGCAGATGTTCTGACTATATCTGACTATTGGCCAATGAAGCCATTGTCTAAAAAACTTATTGTTTGAAGACCAGGCAGTTGCGGCGGCTTTTGCGGTCTGCAAATGTTTGGTGGCGGAAGAGACATGCAGCTACATTATGAGACATAGTGAGCATGTATCTACGTCGGAATCTACTTTATAGATAGTGCCTACATACGATATATATATATATATACGTCAGAGGGTATGAGAACACACATCAGGTACAAGAACCCAGTGCTCTCCCATGATCTCTTCACGTCGCACCTGACATGCCGTTGATTTTGCTCGTTTGCAAGTCAGTTGTGCGACTGAAGGATGATTACGGCACTTAGGATAGGTGAACCTCAATGGCTGCGAGTTTAGCATTTGAGAATCTAAATTTGCCAGATGGTCATAGTGTCATAATTGTTATGTTGCACATGTCGCTCAACCGCACCGAGCAAGGATCGTTAATCAGGACTAGAGAACAGACTGCTGCAAAGCAGCAAGTGTGCAGCAAAAAGAGATGTATTTTTCCTGCTCAGCGAGCCATGATGACTGTGACACCAGTGGTGCATCATTGGAAATCTGGAACAGTCTGCAAAGGTTGTCTGTTCCTTTGTCAAAGTCTCCGTCCTGGTGGTTTCGGCTTGTAGTATGCTGTTAGAGCTAAACGAGCCATCATGAGCTCTTAGCTGAAGCTGAAAGCCGCACCTGACCGATAGCGGCCCTGGCCTCAGCTTCAGGTTTCCACTGCGTTCCAAGCTCGTTCCTGGGTTCCAAACGTTGCCATCCCTGAGGCGAGCGACTGCAGGTGGGGCCAGGAGAAGAATGCACAATTCAATTAACATCAATTAACACGAATCATAGCAGCATGGTAGCATGGTATTCTTTCGCAGGTCAGCATCGCTGCCAAGGGCTTGGTATGATAGATGATGATGAAGCTGCGGTAGAGGCAAGAAGACCTGGGTGAAGCTTTGGTGCATAGTTGGAGCTGACTCAGCTGATTCAGCTGATTCAGCTGACTGTGCTTGTGCTGTTGCAGGTCCTTGAAAGATTTCAAGTCATACAAAAGCTTGGAGAAGGGACCTACGGGAAGGTAGTAGCCCCGGCGAACCTCCAACACCAGCCAGACCATCCAGACCAACTCCATCAGCCTTGTTGCATCTTGTTGCGTCATTTCGCCGACGTTTGTTTTTCATCTGCATGTTCTGAAAGGTGTACAAAGCAGCTTGCCATCAGACTCAACAGGCCGCAGATGCCCAAAAGCGGCGCACAACCGGACCATTCCTCTTTGAACTATGAGATGAAAGTCCGACTGGTAGTTTGTCCGAGAAGAGTTCCATGTATCTCATGTCATCGTTCTGCTGGTTGATACGGCCATGAAAAGCCTTGGCCAGCTATGAAAAAGCCGTGCAGGTCAGGGCGCTAAAAAGGATTCCAATTGTTATGGACGAAGATGGCGTTCCAAGCTCAGGTTATTGTTATTGTTATTGGCTCCTTTTTTTCCATTTTTCCTGATCATTCTTTTGCCTGTAACATCCTGTAACATTCTTCAACCCTCGAAGGTGCCTGCAACTGCCATCCGAGAGGCCATGTCTTTTAAGACACTTCCGAAGCGAGCTTGAGCGGCCCTGCAATTTTTCTCATGTCTTGACTTGCCATGTTTTGCCAGGTGTCACTTCTCAAGGAGTGTGATCACCCAAATGTGATCAGGCTTTTGCGTGTTTTGTGAAACTCAACAGAAACTGAAATTCGGACTGCAGAGAGAAAGTGACCCAGTGATTGCAACCGACTTTTCGTAGGCTTTACGATGTGTTTTCTTTGGATCGAGCCTTATACTTGGTCTTTGAGTACGTGGACATGGTTAGGGCCTCGACTGACTATCGCAGGATGTATTGTGACGCCAATTCATGTACACACTTGATCACACTTGTACACTTTGCAATTCGGCACTAAGGATTTACGCATCTTCTTGAAAAGGACCGAATTTGCATTTGAGACACACGTATATGCTGCTTTCCGAGTATTTTTTGGGCTGGATGACTTGGGCACAATCTGGGAAGAAGATATTGGCAGGAACGGTGCTTTCAGGAATCCACATGCTTTGAAGAATGCAGCCTTTCAGTGCATCAGGTGAGGATTGTCTTTTGAGTTTTCCTGATTTTGTGATCGTGCTTCACTCTTTGGATGATGTTTGCCTTCAAACGATGGAACATTCCTATGAAGCTCAACACCTTTTTGCCCTGGATTTCAATTTGCTCTGGCTTCAAGGATACAGGCACAGGTGATACAGTACATGTTATTGAATCACTCATTGAACATTAGCAAACCAACTTATGCAGAGGGATCACATCGCCACTGCACGGTTTTCCCAGCAACCAACAGATCTCGAAGGCGACATTGGTCTTTGTGTGGCAGCTATAGGAATCATGAATAGGTGAATAGGCGCTAGCCCAAGCATGATGAGCATGCACAGAGCCGACCTAGGTGACCTCGCCTTACGCCAAAAGTAAAGATTTAAAGATTGGATTTCACAGCTGAGCGCCATGGTGTCGCCAACTGGGCCAAGAAACCTTTACGATGTCATGGGTGTTGCAAAGGACCGGTTTTGCGCCGGAACATTCGGAACCTCGTGTTTTCATGTGTTTTCTGTTTCTGTTTAGGCACTCAAGCTTAGACTCGAGCTTCCAGCTGCCAGAAGCTGTCCTTGTGGGTCAACTCTTCAACTTGAGTTTTAGCGGATTTTAGCGTATTTCATTTTAACTGAGTCTTTCATTTTAGTTTTACCGGATTCTAGCATGACAGCTGTGACTAGTTGCGACCAGTTGCGACAAATGTTACAAATGTTTTCTGCTCTTGGAAATCTTTCCGGAAGCATTTTCTGTAGAACATTGATTTGACCTGTAGAGCACTTTCTCATACCAAGACAACAGCAGATGTTGGATTTGCATTATATAAATTGTCCTGGTTCTGCTGATGTGAACTTTTGTGCAGTGGTACTTTGATCATATATCAGGTTGAGAACAAGGTTGAATTCAGTTCCTCCACAAGAAGCTTGCAGTATCTTGCAGTTGTCTCTTGTTTCTCTAAGCTACCCGCAATTCTCCTGGCAATGTCACTGGAAAAGAAACCAGTCTCGCTCCTCCATGGGTTAGATCGTTTCTCCCAATCGTTGTTCTTACCTGACCCCCAGTTGCTCTCCCTTGCTTGCTTCTTCCTTGTCTCTGCCTTGTGTTTGCCTTGTCTCTGCCTTGCCCTCTTTTGTCATACTTGTTTGTTTCCATTGTTCACAAGCATCCCCAAAGAGATACTGTATGAATCTGTATGAAGGCGTCTTGTTTGGGTCACGAATAGTTTTTTTTTCTTAGTGCATTGTCTTCCTTGTGCACAGGGATCTTGGGTGCATTGCCAGACTGATGTGTCTTCTATTTACTCTTCATGGCTACTTTTTTTTGTGGTGATAGTATCAGTGATAGTGTAACTGTAGTGGTTGTCGTTGTTGTGGTGGCAGCGATCGCAGTGGTCGACCACACATGCCCGCATGATGGTTTGTGACGGACACTTAGTTAGTGACTGAAGCTTGAAACGTTTTGCACCCTAGTTTCTACATTCCTCGACTCCAAAAAAGTGACTGGGTGCTCGCGAGGGTGAGGCGCAGGAATAGGATGGAATAGGCTTTGTTGAAACATGTTGAAAGGAGGGAGGGGAGGGAGGGAGGGACGGAGGGAGGAGGAGGAGGAATTGCACCCAACGAAACATGCTGTCAGATGCTGTCAGCTTTCTCCTTATGAATTAACGTCTCTTGTTCGCCCACGCAGCAAGGATGCTAGCACCTCTGGCATTCGCGCTGCATATCGAAAGCTTGCCGTTCAGTTGCATCCCGACAAAGGTCCCCTTCTCAGTCCCAGGACAATGCGATCAGTTTTCACATGTTTTCAACGTCAGACGTGTTGTTTTCGAAAAAACCCCTCCACCCAGGGTTTTAGACTGGCCAGGTGGTGACCCTGAAGCGTTTGCGGAGATGCAAGCTGCCTACCAAATCTTATGCAGTGCATCTTGGACTGCCACGCTTCTTCTGTGTCACTTCTTGTGGCGATCTAATCGAAGATACGATTTGTTTCTTTGGATTCTCTCACCGTCGTTGGATTCTCACAACGTGACGGTGAAAGCAGATTTTCCCAAACTGGGCCCTCAACATGTACATCAACCGAGGTAGCTCTGAGACAGAGATATGATGAGACAGGAAAAACAGACGTGCCAGAAGATGCCAGTGGCCCAGCGTGTAATCTGGAACCCATAAGATCCATAAGTGCACTGCAGGCACTACAGTAGATTCAGTAGATGTTTGTGCAAGTACAGTAGCCACAAGGTGCGCAAAGGACGCCGCTACTACGAAGATTCTGCAGCTCATGTTCCAACCCCCCCAAAGGCAAGATCCGAATCCACATTGTTTCTTGTGTAGCTGTGTTTGCCGCTGATCTTGAAGCATCCTGGACACATCTGGACACATCTGGACAGAGGAAGAGCTTCGCTGCTGGAAGTGCAACCTGGAGCTGGGCGCATCAGCCAAGTTTTGCCAGGAGAAATTTGCTTGAGAATCACTGATATCACTGAGACACCAGGAGTAGTTTCAGGAAACACACCAAGAGTATGATTAAGGCTGATTAAGGGACAGAGATTTAAGAGATTTTAAGAGTACCACCAGGAGTTTTCCATGAAAGTTTCAATGAAAGTCTGCGTGCACCAATGGACTGAGCACACTGAGCCACCCGGTCCTCTCCCCCTCTTCACTTGTCCAGGAATGCGGTGCTCCAAGGGAAGTCCAGATCTCAGACAGAACAGTTGGCCCATCGAAGCTCGTCACCTATCACTGCCCATCTGGCCCATAGAAGTTCTTTGCCCCTTGCCTTCCTCAAGAAACATGTCATTTTGAAGCACAAAAGCACCGAGCACATCGAGTTCTCTTCTCAAACGAAGACGCTGATTGCCTTTCTGAGTTCTGTCATTTGTGAACCACTTGAGTCACTTGAGGCTCCTGCCAAGCCCAAGGAGACTGCAAGCCAGAAAGCTGTCAAGGCGCTTCAGACCTCTTGACCATGGGCGCGAGACAAACTTCCTGGGGCTCATGCGTCTTACATCGTCTTATTTAAGGGCTGCCGCCCCTGCCGCCGACCCCGGAAGCAAGTATGGTGGATTAGCTACATTTGGTTACTTGTTGAAGCAGGGAAATCTTGGTACCAACCTAAGAAATATATCAATTGCACCCTGCGAGTAGTAGATTCCGGGGTGCAATTTTTGAAGAAGCTGGGCCCCTTGGTATAGGGATTTTGCTGGTTCAACTGCTGCTGCTGGTGGCTGCTGATGGCTGCTGCTGCTGCTGCCGCTACTGCTGCTGCTCTTGCTGCCCACCTTCTAAAGCAAGAAACCAACAATCAGACACCTTTTTCGAGACACAGCCGAAACGGCAAAACACCACCTAATTTCGTGCCGAAAATGACGCAAAATCAATCGCAATAACAGGTTCCCGGGGGCCGAAACGTCCCTTCTGAAATCCTACTAGAAACCCTCTCTTATCCTGCTATCCTGCTAGAAATCTAATCCAGTCCAATCCAATTTTGACTGCTGCGGCTGCTGCTGCTGCTGGTGGCTGCTGATGCAATAAACCAACAGGCACACATCTTTTTCGAGACACAGCCGAAACGGCAAAACACCACCTAATTTCGTGCCGAAAATGACGCAAAATCAATCGCAATAACAGGTTCCCGGGGGCCGAAACGTCCCTTCTGAAATCCTACTAGAAATCCTCTCGTATCCTCTTTTATATCCTCTCTTATCTTGCTCGAAATCTAATCCAATTGAATCCAATTTTGCTTTTTCGAGACACAGCCGAAACGGCAAAACACCACCTAATTTCGTGCCGAAAATGACGCAAAATCAATCGCAAGAACAGGTTCCCGGGGGCCGAAACGTCCCTTCTGAAATCCTACTAGAAATCCTCTCGTATCCTCTTTTATATCCTCTCTTATCTTGCTCGAAATCTAATAATCCAATTGAATCCAATTTTGACTGCTGCTGCTGCTGGTGGCTGCTGATGGCTGCTGCTGCTGCTGCCGCTACTGCTGCTGCTCTTGCTGCCCACCTTCTAAAGCAAGATGGCTGCTGCTGCTGCTGCCGCTACTGCTGCTGTTGCCGAAAATGACGCAAAATCAATCGCAATAACAGGTTCCCGGGGGCCGAAACGTCCCTTCTGCAATCCTACTAGAAATCCTCTCGTATCCTCTTTTATATCCTCTCTTATCTTGCTCGAAATCTAATCCAATTGAATCCAATTTTGCTTTTTCGAGACACAGCCGAAACGGCAAAACACCACCTAATTTCGTGCCGAAAATGACGCAAAATCAATCGCAATAACAGGTTCCCGGGGGCCGAAACGTCCCTTCTGAAATCCTACTAGAAATCCTCTCGTATCCTCTTTTATATCCTCTCTTATCTTGCTCGAAATCTAATCCAATTGAATCCAATTTTGACTGCTGCTGCTGCTGCTGGTGGCTGCTGATGGCTGCTGCTGCTGCTGCCGCTACTGCTGCTGCTCTTGCTGCCCACCTTCTAAAGCAAGATGGCTGCTGCTGCTGCTGCCGCTACTGCTGCTGTTGCTGGTGCTGCCCACCTTCTAAAGCAAGAAACTAACAATCAGACACCTTTTTCGAGACACAGCCGAAACGGCAAAACACCACCTAATTTCGTGCCGAAAATGACGCAAAATCAATCGCAATAACAGGTTCCCGGGGGCCGAAACGTCCCTTCTGAAATCCTACTAGAAATCTTCTCGTATCCTCTCTTATATCCTCTCTTTTCTTGCTCGAAATCTAATCCAATTGAATCCAATTTTGAGTGCTGCTGCTGCTGCTGGTGGCTGCTGATGGCTGCTGCTGCTGCTGCCGCTACTGCTGCTGTTGCTGGTGCTGCGCACCTTCTAAAGCAAGAAGCCAACAATCAGACACCTTTTTCGAGACACAGCCGAAACGGCAAAACACCACCTAATTTCGTGCCGAAAATGACGCAAAATCAATCGCAATAACAGGTTCCCGGGGGCCGAAACGTCCCTTCTGAAATCCTACTAGAAATCGTCTCGTATCCTCTCTCATATCCTCTCTTATCTTGCTCGAAATCTAAGCTCGAAATCTAATCCAATTGAATCCAATTTTGACTGCTGCTGCTGCTGGTGGCTGCTGATGGCTGCTGCTGCTGCTGCCGCTACTGCTGCTGTTGCTGGTGCTGCCCACCTTCTAAAGCAAGAAACCAACAATCAGACACCTTTTTCGAGATACAGCCGAAACGGCAAAACACCACCTAATTTCGTACCGAAAATGACGCAAAATCAATCGCAATAACAGGTTCCCGGGGGCCGAAACGTCCCTTCTGAAATCCTACTAGAAATCCTCTCGTATCCTCTCTTATATCCTCTCTTATCTTGCTCGAAATCTAATCCAATTGAATCCAATTTTGACTGCTGCTGCTGCTGGTGGCTGCTGATGCTGCTGCTGCTGCTGCTGCTGCCGCTACTGCTGCTGCTCTTGCTGCCCACCTTCTAAAGCAAGAAACCAACAATCAGACACCTTTTTCGAGACACAGCCGAAACGGCAAAACACCACCTAATTTCGTGCCGAAAATGACGCAAAATCAATCGCAAGAACAGGTTCCCGGGGGCCGAAACGTCCCTTCTGAAATCCTACTAGAAACCCTCTCTTATCCTGCTATCCTGCTAGAAATCTAATCCAGTCCAATCCAATTTTGACTGCTGCGGCTGCTGCTGCTGCTGGTGGCTGCTGATGCAATAAACCAACAGGCACACATCTTTTTCGAGACACAGCCGAAACGGCAAAACACCACCTAATTTCGTGCCGAAAATGACGCAAAATCAATCGCAATAACAGGTTCCCGGGGGCCGAAACGTCCCTTCTGAAATCCTACTAGAAATCCTCTCGTATCCTCTTTTATATCCTCTCTTATCTTGCTCGAAATCTAATCCAATTGAATCCAATTTTGCTTTTTCGAGACACAGCCGAAACGGCAAAACACCACCTAATTTCGTGCCGAAAATGACGCAAAATCAATCGCAATAACAGGTTCCCGGGGGCCGAAACGTCCCTTCTGAAATCCTACTAGAAATCCTCTCGTATCCTCTTTTATATCCTCTCTTATCTTGCTCGAAATAATAATCCAATTGAATCCAATTTTGACTGCTGCTGCTGCTGCTGGTGGCTGCTGATGGCTGCTGCTGCTGCTGCCGCTACTGCTGCTGCTCTTGCTGCCCACCTTCTAAAGCAAGATGGCTGCTGCTGCTGCTGCCGCTACTGCTGCTGTTGCCGAAAATGACGCAAAATCAATCGCAATAACAGGTTCCCGGGGGCCGAAACGTCCCTTCTGAAATCCTACTAGAAATCCTCTCGTATCCTCTTTTATATCCTCTCTTATCTTGCTCGAAATCTAATCCAATTGAATCCAATTTTGCTTTTTCGAGACACAGCCGAAACGGCAAAACACCACCTAATTTCGTGCCGAAAATGACGCAAAATCAATCGCAATAACAGGTTCCCGGGGGCCGAAACGTCCCTTCTGAAATCCTACTAGAAATCCTCTCGTATCCTCTTTTATATCCTCTCTTATCTTGCTCGAAATCTAATCCAATTGAATCCAATTTTGACTGCTGCTGCTGGTGGCTGCTGATGGCTGCTGCTGCTGCTGCCGCTACTGCTGCTGCTCTTGCTGCCCACCTTCTAAAGCAAGATGGCTGCTGCTGCTGCTGCCGCTACTGCTGCTGTTGCTGGTGCTGCCCACCTTCTAAAGCAAGAAACCAACAATCAGACACCTTTTTCGAGACACAGCCGAAACGGCAAAACACCACCTAATTTCGTGCCGAAAATGACGCAAAATCAATCGCAATAACAGGTTCCCGGGGGCCGAAACGTCCCTTCTGAAATCCTACTAGAAATCTTCTCGTATCCTCTCTTATATCCTCTCTTTTCTTGCTCGAAATCTAATCCAATTGAATCCAATTTTGAGTGCTGCTGCTGCTGCTGCTGCTGGTGGCTGCTGATGGCTGCTGCTGCTGCTGCCGCTACTGCTGCTGCTCTTGCTGCCCACCTTCTAAAGCAAGAAACCAACAATCAGACACCTTTTTCGAGACACAGCCGAAACGCAAAACACCACCTAATTTCGTGCCGAAAATGACGCAAAATCAATCGCAATAACAGGTTCCCGGGGGCCGAAATGTCCCTTCCGAAATCCTCCTAGAAATCGTCTCGTATCCTCTCTCATATCCTCTCTTATCTTGCTCGAAATCTAATCCAATTGAATCCAATTTTGACTGCTGCTGCTGCTGGTGGCTGCTGATGGCTGCTGCTGCTGCTGCCGCTACTGCTGCTGCTCTTGCTGCCTACCTTCTAAAGCAAGAAACCAACAATCAGACACCTTTTTCGAGACACAGCCGAAACGGCAAAACACCACCTAATTTCGTGCCGAAAATGACGCAAAATCAATCGCAATAACAGGTTCCCGGGGGCCAAAACGTCCCTTCTGAAATCCTACTAGTCCTCTCGTATCCTCTCTTATATCCTCTCTTATCTTGCTCGAAATCTAATCCAATTGAATCCAATTTTGACTGCTGCTGCTGCTGGTGGCTGCTGATGGCTGCTGCTGCTGCTGCCGCTACTGCTGCTGCTGCCCCTACTGCTGCTGCTCTTGCTGCCCACCTTCTAAAGCAAGAAACCAACAATCAGACACCTTTTTCGAGACACAGCCGAAACGGCAAAACACCACCTAATTTCGTGCCGAAAATGACGCGAAATCAATCGCAATAACAGGTTCCCGGGGGCCGAAACGTCCCTTCTGAAATCCTACTAGAAATCCTCTCGTATCCTCTCTTATATCCTCTCTTATCTTGCTCGAAATCTAATCCAATTGAATCCAATTTTGACTGCTGCTGCTGCTGCTGGTGGCTGCTGATGGCTGCTGCTGCTGCTGCCGCTACTGCTGCTGCTCTTGCTACCCACCTTCTAAAGCAAGAAACCAACAATCAGACACCTTTTTCGAGACACAGCCGAAACGGCAAAACACCACCTAATTTCGTGCCGAAAATGACGCAAAATCAATCGCAAGAACAAGTTCCCTGGAGGCCGGAACGCCCCTTCTGAAATCCTACTAGAAACCCTCTCTTATCCTGCTATCCTGCTAGAAATCTAATCCAGTCCAATCCAATTTTGACTGCTGCGGCTGCTGCTGCTGCTGGTGGCTGCTGATGCAATAAACCAACAGGCACACATCTTTTTCGAGACACAGCCGAAACGGCAAAACACCACCTAATTTCGTGCCGAAAATGACGCAAAATCAATCGCAATAACAGGTTCCCGGGGGCCGAAACGTCCCTTCTGAAATCCTACTAGAAATCCTCTCGTATCCTCTTTTATATCCTCTCTTATCTTGCTCGAAATCTAATCCAATTGAATCCAATTTTGCTTTTTCGAGACACAGCCGAAACGGCAAAACACCACCTAATTTCGTGCCGAAAATGACGCAAAATCAATCGCAATAACAGGTTCCCGGGGGCCGAAACGTCCCTTCTGAAATCCTACTAGAAATCCTCTCGTATCCTCTTTTATATCCTCTCTTATCTTGCTCGAAATCTAATCCAATTGAATCCAATTTTGACTGCTGCTGCTGCTGCTGGTGGCTGCTGATGGCTGCTGCTGCTGCTGCCGCTACTGCTGCTGCTCTTGCTGCCCACCTTCTAAAGCAAGAAACCAACAATCAGACTCCCTTTTCGAGACACAGCCGAAACGGCAAAACACCACCTAATTTCGTGCCCAAAACGTAGCAAAGGAACCCCGAAAAAGGGTCTAACGTCACTTCTGAAACCCTACTATAAAATTGCAACTTTGCCGCTGCCTGCCGCTGCCTGCCGCTGCCTGCTGCTGCTTGCTGCTGCCTGCTGCTGCCTCTGCTGGTGTCTGCTGCTGCCTGCTGCTGCCTCTGCTGGTGTCTGCTGCTGCCTGCTGCTGCCTGCTGCTGCCTGCAGCTGCCTGCGGCTGCCTGCGGCTGCCTGCGGCTGCCTGCCTGCTGCTCCCTGCTGCTGCCTGCTGCTGGTGCTGCTGCTGGTGGCTGCTGCTGCTGCTGCTGTGGTGCTGCTGTGGTGCTGCTGCAATCAAACAGCCTCCAAAGCAAGAAACAAACAGCCAGACACCCTTTTCGAAACACATCCGAAACAGCAAAACACCACCTAATTTCGTGCCCAAAACGTAACAAAGGAACCCCAAAAAAGGGCCTAACGTCACGTCTGAAACCCTACTTAAAATTGCAACTTTGCCGCTGCCTGCCGCTGCCTACCGCTGCCTGCTGCGCCCTGCTGCTGCCTGCTGCTGGTGCTGCTGCTGGTGGCTGCTGCAGCTCCACAACGAAGTCAAATGCTGTCCCGAGGCTTGACGTCCCTTCCGAAATCCTAGAGAACTAGCTCTTCAACTAGCTCTTCAACTTACAGCTTCTGAGCCGCCAAAATTGTCGGACCCGCCAGCCTGAAACACCATGGCAGTGAAGGACGAAGAAGCCACCAAATCGCACCAAAAAACTCCCTAACGTCCATTCTGAAATCCTAGCGACCTAGCTCTTCAACTAGCTCTTCAACTTACAACTTCTGACACGCCAAAACGCCGGACCCACCAGCCTGAAATACCAGGCAGTGAAGGACGAAGAAGCCACCAAATCACACCAAAAAACTCCCTAACGTCCCTTCTGAAATCCTCGAGATCTAGCACTTCAACTACCTCTTCAACTTACAGCTTCTGACACGCCAAAACGCCAGACCCGCCAGCCTGAAACACCATAGCAGTGAAGGACGAAGAAGCCACCAACCATGAACCCAAAAAAAGGGCAGGCGGGAAGGGCAACCCGAGGAGCCCCACGTACTTCGAGGAGACTCCGGGAAGGACCCCCCACCGGTGAAACAAAAACCCCGGAGTCAGGGAATCGAGGTACGTGACCGGTGGGAGGGGGACCCAACAGAGTCCCCCGGCAAAGGGTCATGGTTTGTTGTTGTTGGTTGTTGTTTCTTGTTGTTTCTTGTTATTTGTTGTTGCTTGGTGTTGTTTGTTATTGTTGTTTGTTGTTGTTTGGGTTTATGTTTGTCTTTGTGGTTGTTGTTGTTCTTGTTCTTGTTGTTGTTGTTGTTGTTCTTCTTGTTGTTGTTGTTGTTGTTCTTGTTGTTGTTGTTGCTGCGGTTGCTGTTGCTAGTTCTGTTGCTGTTGCTCTTGCTCAATGCTGCTGCTGCTGCTGCTGCCTCACATGCCTGCTGGCTGCTGCAAGTATGCCTGCTGGCTGCTGCAAGTCCTTTTCTTCCATCTTCTTCCCTTACGCGCTCCCCCTTGCGTCGGCCGGGGTCGGCGGATATCCATCATTAACACCATGATGATTGATGGATAATGATCAATATACCATCATCATTATACCATCAATATACCAGGTAGTGGTAGTGGTAGTGGGACCGCTGGCTCCTGGCCGCTGACTACTGGCTGCCTGTTGCCTGCTCACTGGATGCTGGCTAGCTGGCTGCTGGCTCCTGGCTGCTGCTTACTGGCTGCTGGCTAGCTGGCTGCTGGCTCCTGGCTGTTTTGATCTCTGCTGTTGCTGCTGCTGTTGTTGTTGTTCTTGTTGTTCTTGTTGTTGTTCTGGCTGCTGGCTCCTGGTTGCTGACTACTAGCTGCCTGCTGCTGCTGCTGCTGCTGCTGCTCCTGCCGTGACATGAACCAGCCTCCAAGGCACGAAACCAACAGCCAGACATCGTACGCGAAACCATTCGCAATAACAAGTTCCCCGGACGCCGGAACGTCCCTTCTGAAATCCTACTGGAAAGAAATCCTCCAATTTTGACTGCTGCTGCTGGCTGCTCTTACTGCTAGTGCTGGACTCGCTGCTGCCGCTGCTACTGCCACTGCCGCTGCTCTTGCTGCTAGTGCGGCTAAACTTGCCTGTCTTTGCTTGTCTTATTCCCTGGCGCGCTCCCCCTTGCGTCTGCCGGGGTCGGCGGATATTGGCATTCACAAAACGCTTACATCGGATTCCACTCTTTTCATCTCTCTTCGTAGGTACAGCTCCCACCAGCTTTGCAAGCTATGATGGAGGGTCGCACCCTTGAGTGCTTGCTACTTGGCCAGAACTAGGCACCCTGTGTTCCCTGAGTGTCCCTGAGTTTTGAAAACAGGTAAAGAACGCGTGATCCTCAAATTTCCTTAAATATCCTTTAGATCAATGCCATTTCTTCATGTTTGTTCTAGATCCGTTGCCTCTCAGGCCAGTTCCAGAAGAGTACGAGCAAGCAGTTGCCCATCTTACTGTCACAGAGAAGGACATTGAATCCATTTGAATCCTTTGTCAGTTTTCCCCTATAGATTCTGTATCCTTTGCATTTCGCTGTGGAGGAGGGCAAGCGAACTCTTCGTCTAGCCTGGACTTAGTTTCAAATCTCAAAATGTCGGCTGTGAATCCATTCAATCTGAGGTTGACACCTATCCATTCATCGACAACTCCAGACTGATCGAAGGGCAGGTGTTGGTGCAGATGAGGGCTGTGCCATTGACGAATCTCGGCAGAACAAGTGCTACTTGTGCTACTTGTGCTACTTTGCTTTACTCTCGAAGCAAACTTCGCACGGTCGACCATCACCCGAGGATGTCTGACCTCAATGCTGAAAACAGGCTGGACATTGCTGGAATGTCATTGAATGTCATTGATAGCAATAGCATGCTATGGCACGCTTATCAAAATAAGACTGGGCAGCCGCTAGGTACAGCTGTGGCGACGTCTATGGCACTCAGGGCATCGGCCAAGTGCGAATGGTGGGGCCTAGAGTCAAAAACCTAAAGCCAGGACCGTCCTGCCTGTCCTGCCAGGCTTTGCGAATTTCTTGTAGAATTTGTAGCGGAATTATGCCGAATTTGTTAGGGCCATTGAAGCTTGGGATCTGCGAGACTTGCATGCAGGAGACTGGGTACTTCCACTACATGATGTGGACGCTGATGGTGAAGTTGATCTGGACCTTTGGAGATGCACGTGCTAATTGGTGGACATAGATGATACATGATGATACAGTAATATAGAACATTATAGACACATTTACCGATATACAGGCAACTATCATATGCCATATACATCCATATACGAAGTGGACTTGAACGTGCCATTCCTGCTGCTGGCTGCAGGATGCAATGCCTCCGGGCACTGGCCGAGTGTTGGGCGTCTGGAAAGCGGACAGGCCGGCTTCGGTGTTTCGGTGTTGGCACCGCAGATGTTGAGAGCCACGGAGCCACTCCCCACCATTTCTTGAGGTGCGCCAAGCTGGAGTTTTCAGCGGATGCTTGGACTGAGGGACAACTGAGTATATAACGAAGTTTTCCCTTCGATTGCTATGGATTGCGATTAAACATATTTATGAATTCTTGCATATATATTCAATGACTGTTCGTAAGACGGGATGTCGCAGCTCCAAATTAGCCCCTTCAACTGGCGTTTGCCAAGCTCCAGAGGATTCACCTCTCACCATGGCGAACATGGCAACTTGGCACAGCTTGGCACAGCTTGGCAAAGTCGAAGTGTGAGTTGGGATCGGACGCTCTCTTGGCCCATTGGCTGAGGCCCTGGCGAAATCTATTGGAGCCGCATGTCTGTTAGTCAAGGCCGGGTTTGCATCGCCTTGAAGCCTACAACCGGCTACAACCGGCTACAACCACATGTATATCATGTACATCATGTACCTGCGATTAGAGATGGGAGCTTGATTCAAACTTTCAGGAGCATACCATCAAGCTCGCTCCTGGAGACCCTGTGATCCTCAACTGTGCCAATGGCTCCTTGGAACCCAAACACGTTGAAGCCATTTCTTCAGGAGCCTTTCTTGAGACACTTTGAGAGATTCTACAGCTTCCAAGCCAACCTTGCATGTCCCTTCAGCCAAGGTCTGATTGGGCAGGTCCCTGGGAGTAGAAACACGGATCACATTAGATTGCATGGATTTCAGATGATTTCAGATGATTTCAGATGATTTCAGACGATTTGAGATGAGTTCAGATGATTTCAGTCTTTTTGGCAGCATGTGATGCAAAGCCAATTTTTTGAGCGTTTGGAATCAGTCTCGAAGTATGAGGTGCTGATCCAGCTCTTGGCTGCAAGGGGCTTTTTGGTCTATGCCGTGGTGCGGAAGCACAGTGGCGAGGACTGGATCAAACAGAAGCTTCACGGCCTAGGCGCTGCACATGTGTTTCTCTCTTCTGAAGACATTCGCGGACGATTGGAAGAGCTGGAACGAGCTTTGCCTCAATTGGCACTCGATGGTGTTGGAGGTGCTGCTACAAATCAATTAGTGCAGGCATTGGCAAAAACTGGAGACCTCGTTTGCTTTGGAGTGGCTGGCGGATCAAACCAACAAGCCGTGACTCTTGCAACTGGGAAAAAGTGGAAAGGAAGCCTCTTGCAATTCAGTTTTGATGAGTGGCTCAACAGAGACGTTGCAACAAATTCCAGAATTCTGAACGACATGCTCTTGGAAGTGACTGAGCTGGTAAAGCAGAAGAAGATGCAATTTGTGATCAAAGAGTATACCACTGAGCGATTCAACATGGCTGTTCTAAATGCGAAGCAGATTGGAAGAACGCACGCCGTAGTCCTGCACCTTCCCCGCCTCCAAGAGAACCCATCGCGAAACGCTGAAGGGCAAGCACTCGCTGTACCTGAAACTTCTCTTGAAAAGGATCATGTTTCCCGACACAATCGAAGCTGGGATTTGGACTTTCTGCAATGGGAAGACACAAATGCAGATGAAGAAATTGAGTGGCGAATACAGAAAGAGAAGAACCTTTTCCAGAAGGTTCCACATCCTGCTGGTGCAATCCAAAAATTTGTTGAGGCTCCTCCAACAGCTATTGCCCAAGAGTTGGGATGTTCTGCTGAGAAAGCAGAAGCTGTACTGTTTTGGCTTCCGGGACGTGGAGAGATTCCCCAAGAACACGCGCATTGGCTCGAGACGCTTTGTGTCAACAGAGAGCTTCGTGTCCTCATCCTGGAACCACATCAGCTGGAGCAGGACCTCAAGTGGCAACTCGGCCCCAAGAGGTGCAACCCCAAAGATCATCAAAACTCATCAAAACTCATCAAAACTCATCAAATATCCGCAAATCACTCACCAAACTCACCAAACTCACCAAATCACAAATCCATTTTGATCATTTTGCATTTCACCTGTGTTGAAAGCCATGGAGATCAGGTACGATATGCGACTTGGATGCAACATAGATGGAGATTTCGCGCAATTTCTCCAGCGAGGCAGTTTAGAATGGACTCGTGTGGTTAGCTTCATCCAAGCTGTTTCAGGACAGACAATGATGCCGTGTCGCTTCGACAGCAATTTATAGGAAGATGTTGAATTGAAATCGGAACCTGCTTTTTGCCCTGCTCTTGAGCAACTGATCCAATGATTGCATGCTCCTTGATTGCCTCCCATGCATTTGAGGCAACTAGGGCTTCGCTTCAGTATCGTGGATGATGACCTCAAAAATCCATGTGGAGAATTGTCTCGCTCAAGAGGGGTCGATTTGCTCAGAAGCAGAAAGGGGTGTTCTGGGGCATGTTGAGGTTCACACGTTTCCTAAGGAGCCCCCGCAAATATGAGAATATGCAAGTATGCAATCTCCACGGATGGACATATTTGCATGAAGTCATGCCATTGTTCCCAATGATTTTCTGTTTTCTACCAACTTCTTGTTCAAGCGTTCAGGTTTTCCTTCGGGCAGTTGTCCTTAAGCGCAGCCTCATCTATTCACTTGTACCAGAAGTGACCATTCTGAAGCCACCCTTGCTGGTTTTCACTTATCGCAAGATTCGCCATGAAAACACAGTGGGCAATACGCTCGCCTTCCAGCTAGCAGCTAGCAAGACTCCTCAACCCTCCAGCTTTTTACTAAAACCTCCTTGTTGGTTAGGACACTGCCCGACACAGTTGTCATCTCCTTTTCTTCATTTTCCAAGCATTTTCCAGGCATATCCCAAGCCCGTTCAGACTTCTAACCTTTTCTAACCCAGTGAACCCAATGGCATCATTTGGCATCCCTCTTTACATCTCTCTTCACTGTCCCAGGTTGCCAGTTTCGACATTCCTTTGCTCCCCAGTGAGATCGATGCAGTGCAGCAAGTGGAAGCTGCTGCTCTGGGCCTCAAGAGAAGAGCGCAACATGGACAAAAAGAGAATCCAAAGATATTCAAGATTCAAAATGATCCCAACATGTTACATCATGTGACGGTATTTTATGTACAAGAATTGTAATGAATTGATACCAAGTCTTGTTTTGATTTGATGTGCCCTGGCTCATTTGTAGTGAGGCAGCTTGAAGAAGAGCGAATCAAGGGAGCTTCTCGCTACTGGCCTGCAGAGTTCAACTCCTTAGTGCTACAGAACGGATGCAACGGGCATGATCAGAATCCTCCGATCCCTTTGCCAATTTCTAGGAACAAATCAGGGCCACTAGGATGCAGATGCTTCCAATTATATATATATAACTGTACTTGAATGGGTGCGAATGGTAAGCCCGTTGTTTGATGCCCGCCTTTCTTTTACTGTAGGGGTGTGCATTGCGATCTTACCCTGCCTGCAAATCTGAGCAGTTGCATCAGCAATGAAAGCATTGCAAGTTTTTCTACGTCTCAGCCGAGGAAGTTCCACGTTGCCGTTTTTCTTTGGTGGCTTTGGCCAGGGTGGTAGCTTTGATGCACACTGTTTGCGGAACTATTTGATTGATGTCAAGTTGTCAAGGATTGCCAGTGCATTTCTTTTGAGCATCGTGCCAGCCAAGGTGTCGTTGCACTGTATGCAGCCCTTTGCCTTATGGACCTGCTGAGGGCTTCCTTTGAAGGGTCACGTTGGGTCCATGTGATCTTTCCGCACTTTCAACCTGCATTGTAGCTGCTTGGCACGCCGCGAGCCTGTCAGGACAAACCAATTGATGCAGTGGCATTCTGCCACAGTGGAATTCCTGCAGCATCAATGCTTGGCAAGCGCCTAACCCAACAAGTCAGGACTTGCATTGCCACACTGCAATCCCATGCCAACCTTATCAACCTTGGCTTATGCTGGTGGCACTCTTCAATCTCCATTCATTGGTCCATTCATGTCTCATTTCAAGCTAAGACTTTCTGAAGCAATTCGTACCTTGGCAGGACGCACACCAGGCTTCATGCCATCTATGACAAGGCTGACGAGGAAGTTCCGATTTCATTCCCCGAAGCTGGGCTCACCACGAACGGGCCAAATCTTGTTTTGCCAATTTGCCATGTTAATTTTCCTCAGGCATTTTTTCTTCTAACATCTCAGGCGGAATTGAGCAGGACAAATGAATAGGAAAGGGTTCATAAAGTTTCTTGTAAATGCTCATCCTGCTCTATGCAATGGTGCATCGGACGTCGTTGTGATGTAAGGAAACCATCCACCAAATGTTTTCCTTGGCGAGATGCTGCTCGGCATAGTGTGTCTGGTGATCATATCGTGAATGCATGCCTGTCCATTTCTACCATTGCTGCGATCAATCTGAGGCAAAGTTAGCTTGTACTGGCTGCAGAATGGTGACGGTCATGAATTCTTGACGGAAGCATCTGATACCGTGAGAAGATGTGCCGCACATTGGCTTGATGAGAGACAGAAGCGGCCCGATTTTATGTTGTAGGGTGACTTTCAACTGTAGAGAGACTGAGCCCTTTAAAGTGCTTCAACCATCTTTGGCTCTTGCTGTTGCCCCTTGGAGGTAGCTGCGTAGCTCATTAGGATTAGATAGCGTGTCCGCGCTTTAGTTCTGAAAGTAGCCCACATTTTAACATATGTCAACGCGATTTCGTGCTTCATCTCGTTTAAAAAGATGGAGTGGCATGCGCTCAGCTGCCTAAGCCGACCGTTGTCTTCCCAACATGGAGACTTGTCCATGTGGCGTCGAGTGACAGGCATACTTCCTAGAGGGGTACTGTATATTTCTGTACTTCTGTATGTTGTTAGTTGTTGCTAGTTGTTGTTAGGTGTAGAAGGTCTGCAACAGGTTTTGCCATCGTGGTGCACTCTGAGACTTTTCAGGGGCACTGCATTCTGCCATGGGCGACAAGTTCTGCACCGCGACTTGAAGATGCATGCTCAGTCTGACTGAGTCTCTGTGTTTTTCTGCATTCTGAGCGTTGCGAACATGGTGACACGTATCCATGTACTGTAACTTTCATGATTGGATTTGAGATACTTGTGACGTCTTGCGACGGGGCTCAGAAGCCTTCTCAATACTTCAGGCCCCAGAACGTGCTGGTTGATTCAACTGGCCAGCACCTAAAGCTAGCTGATTTTGGTCTTGCTCGTCTTTTCGATGCTGGGCGCTCAGTTTCATGAGCGACAACTTGGAAGCCGCATCAGGCGCATAGTGAGGATATCGATAGCGGGGTGATATCGATGATGATTCTGTCAGCACTACGCTGTCGCGCTGTCGCTTACCCAGGTTCCACTGCGGGCTTACACCCACGAGGACGGCAGAGGGAAACTGAATCGGTCAAATGGCACCTGCATTGATTCAAAGATTTCAGAGATGGTAAGGGGCCAGTAAGCTCCAGAACATGGGCGACTTTTTCTTGCGCCAGGTTGTGACTTTGTGGTACAGGGCACCGGAGATACTTTTAGGGCATAGAAAGTGCATGACCCAGTTGAATCCAGTTGAGCATTTAGTGGCCTGAAGCTGTGTGCTCTGGATCGAATGAAAGGTATGCTACACCGACTGATATTTGGTCGTTGGGCTGTATCGTTGCAGAGATGGCGACTGCTCAGGCACCGGGAACGACCACACATTTTGCTCATAGAAAGAACTCAAGGATCCCAAGGCAATTAAATGAAGGCATGTTTTTATTTCATGACTTGGAGGTTTTGTTTCCAGGAGACAGCCAGATAGACATGACCTCAGCTTTGATTCAAGAAACCGAATGGTTATTGCTTGCATACTTGGTAGTTGGTAGCTCTGAAGATCATGCGAATATAATGCAAATTAGGATACGATCTTCAAGATCTTTCGGCGTCTTGGCACACCTTCCGATGAGGCTGGAGTGCGATACTAGACACCGATTGTGGTAATTGTTCCAATGGTTCATCCCAAAAAGCATCAAAAAACAAAAAGGAATGAAACAACAATGAACAAGATGAACAAGCAATGAACATTCATTAATCATCATTAATCAACGCAAATTCATAGAACCATTGCAGTGATTTGCAGGTTTGGCCTGGCTTCAGCACTCTGCTGAATTTCACCGAGGCAGCTGTGATGGGCCATGATGGTTCTGAAAATATCTGAAGATAGATTCTCATGGTGCAACGGTAAAGAACAGGCTTGGCTCAGATAGGAAAGAGGATGGTCGCAGTTTTGAAGCCTGAATTCTATCTTGGAAACGTGAACAGGAACTGTACACTTGCTTTTGGTTCACTTTCTTTCAAATGTCTTGTCAGGAGTTTCCAAAGTGGAGAAACACCGTCCCCAACTTGGTGTTGAGAGTCAGCGAATGCATCATTGGGACACAGTTACTGAATAGTTGTAAACACAGTCGTAGCATGTCGTAGCGTCGTAGCGTCGTAGCTAAGCGCCCTGATTTGCAAAATCAAGGAACTCGATGATGTGCGATCAAGAGCACCATCCCTTGGGTTGGAATCTCGAAGGATCAACGACTCGAAACGATCTGGACTGGGACGCAGAAAGTGACAAGAAGATACAGATATTGTGACAGAAGTATGAGTGAGATGCACTCCACTCGCAGGTCACGAGGAGTGGGCAGGGAACTCAGCTGAACTGTCAGCAACTGACTTTTCAGTGTGAACAAACTTGAAACTGTCAACCCTTCCCACTTTTGCGTCTCGTGGCTGCCACGAGACGCCTTTGACCTGAGAAGGATGCAGATTTTGCTTGTTCAGACTTGTGTGTGAAAGAAAAACCTGAAACGGTCAACCCTTCCATGCAAATGTCCATGTGTCCAACATGTGTCAAGACAGGCTGTGTTAATGTTATTGCGATCTCTTGCAAATTGATGAATGGCAGGTATGATCAATGCTTGCTTCAGGCGTGATAGATCAACACAATTATTTGTTTTGAAGAGATTTCAATACATCAGCCAGTAAGCCACCAGAGCAAGTTTGAAGGTTTAATCCGGTAGAACGACCTTCTGCCCGTGGGTTGTGTCTTTGTTGCATTCGAAATCTGCAAGTCTTGATGATATTCTTTGAAGGAATGACTGACCTATTTTTGTCTCAGCAAGCACAGAAGACTTTGCACTCTCTGTTTCATCCTGCTCCACTCCTGGTTGCTCTGACTTATCAGTGCCAAGGTTGCAGCACAATTTCTTTGAGAAAGCTCCACTAAGCGAGGTTCGTTCCTTTCGTTCCCATAGCCAAGCTGAGCAGTATGACTGTATGACTGTATGAAGTCTATGAACCTTGCCGTCTTCTCTCATTTTCTGCTGAGTGTCCAGTACTGAGATGTACTGAGGTAGTTTGTGCTGAAACTGGGAGATCCATCACATTGTGCTGACGGAAGAAATGCTTGAGTTCATAGATAACTTGGAGATTAGGCAGCCACGTTCGCTGCAGTGGCTGCAAATAAGACCATTTGGAATGAATCTGCAAGTGAAGATGACATAATATGACAAGATCATTACAAGATCCATCATTCCCCAGTTCGTTTTTTGGTTTTGAGCAGCAAACCGACGCGTCGCATGGGAGTCCTTGTGCGCAAGGAAGTGAGTCATGTCCTTTTGCTGCTGAAGTCTTTATGGTTCCTGCATTTGTTAGATGTTGTTAGCAACTTGGCAAGTTGGTAATTCGCATCAACTGCAAGAGAATTCGGGGAAAAAGCGCTGGACAAAGCAGCAAATTGTGTTTCCGAGTTCCAAAGTTCAAGACGCGTCCTGATTGTTTCAATCATCTGAATCTTCCGCTAAAGGTCGTAGGCCTTATAAGTTTTTTTCGGAATGGCTTCAATTTGAAGCCTTTCGGCCAGTTCCCTCACAATCTGCTGGGATGTAGGCTGCGTAGGATTTTTTTGAGCGCAGAGGTTGTGGCGCCTGTCTTTGCGTTTGAATGTTCAACCGAGTTAATTATTTCCTCACAGTCATTGAATACGTTGTTTGATTCTTGTCAAGGAGCGAACCGGACTGTTATCATAGAGGGCATCCTTCAGAATCCGAGGGTGCGAGGATTTTGAAGCTCACATGCCTTGAAATAGACCTGTCATGCGGGCGGAGAATGACAGGAGAAAAGCAGTCTTGTTGCAAACATGAACTACAGAATCGCTGTGACCTACACACCACTACAATGCACTTCACCACATAACATAGCATGGCGTGAGAATTTAAAAATGTATAACATTTTACCACACACACATACATACCAGAAGAGCTTCTGCCATGCCACTTGAAAAGGGTGAGCAAAAGAACATCCACAACTTGTGCTGTCTCAGGATCTTGGCATATTTCCCAGCAACTTGCAGTGCCTTGCAGTCTGTGGTTCTTGCCAGCGGCTCTGAAGGGTTTATTTCTACGCGATTCCAGGCGATTCCACGACGTTTGGGTCAGCAATGAACATCTCAATGGCCCCACTTGGTTCCAACCGCGAAGATGGTGTGGATGATGTGGGTAGCCATGTGGATGAAGTGGGTTCAGAAGCAGGACTTCCACTTCGCCTGGAGCAGGCTGAGCAGGCTGCGGCTCCGGCTTCGTCTTCGGGACCTGAGTCGATCCATTTGCATGACGTGTGGAGACCTGATATGGGCAAGAATTTGTCACATACCCATCGAGGTTGTCATCCAACCCAGTCCTGGATTTGGATCTTGAACTTTCTGATTGCCATATCCGTAGCAGTGTGCTCACAGGTGGTTCACTATGGGATGGAAATCCTGGGGGATCTTCGTATCTACTTGATCGACTTGGTGCTTCCGAACGTTGCGGGTGCCTGGGGAATCAACTTCCTGACGTGCATCGGATTCGTTGCGATCGCCTGCAAGTGCGTCGAGTGGCAACCAAGCTCGATCAGCAGTGGCATTCCAGGCTTGCAGACCCTCTCATCCCCCTGGAAACATGGAACAGAGGGAGACAGGATATGACAGAATATGCTCGTTGATTGGGAAGCATTCCCCATTCTAACAACTCCTGCTTTGGATTGGAATAGATGTAGAAAATAATCAATAGAATGCTATACTTTGTTTTCTCTTTGCCTGGCAGCCCTCTGTGCATCCGTCAGTAACGTACACATGCGACATACGCTTACACAGAAACTCGTGGACGCACAGGCAGAAACGCTCTTTGAGACCCGACGACAACTGGTGGGCAGTGGGGAAATCATGTTTCACTAGCTGGAAAGCTTCGTTGAACAATTCTTTCTCCGTGGAAAGAGCCCTGACAACCGAACAACTATTTGAACACATGGTTTGAACATGTTAAAAAGCAGTACGTATTGACATGTATTGTGAGTTTGGGGTTTAAAACAGCTTGTCACAAGCGACAATAAGTGAAATCAGGTATGCAAATGAAAAACACGTTCAAGGAAGGTGAGTCCTCCACCGCGCCCCCTTACTTCACTTCCTGAAGCACTTCCTTTCAGCATTTTTGATGGAAACCTTCGGTGAATGTCGTGCAGGGATTCTACCATGGAAGCCATGGAGACATTGTGCGGACCGTAAGCCTTCTAAGCCTTTAAAAGCGTGTTGAGACTGCATGGCCAAGGACAACTCCTGAAGGTGATGTTGTACTCGTTGCAATTCCCCAAGCAGCGAGACACCATTGCCACGCAGTCCGAGCGGCTTCATTTCTACAATTTTTACAATCTAAGATATTCCGACCTTTACATATGTTCGATTTCTTTTCACTTACTTCACTGTAAAGAACATACAGACACACACACACACATAATATATAGTTTGATATAATGATATACTGTTTCCTTCACCTGTTCATCCATTTTATTTGTCAGTTCCTGCTGCTTGCTTCTGTATGAAATATAAAATGTTTCTTGGCAATACAGACGTCGCTGTCTCCTTGTCTACTTCCTCTTGTCTATGCAACATGTAAGAGCGAATGACAACTTAAAGTTTTTTTTGTTGGGTTGTAAAGTTCCATGATACTTCCTGCTCACCACGGTACGCACGTTCTTGTCTTGTCAATTGATTCATCACTGATCCCAACATCTTTTTCAGAATGACGCGCATGCTAGACCCACACCCACACCCACCAAATCACAGCCAAAAGGAAATGGCGCACGTTCCATGTACAGACAGGGAAGACAGAGCGACGGATGGGGGAGAGAGATGGATGGACGGACGGATGGATGGACGGACGGATGGACGGAAGGATGCATGGATGCATGGATAAAAGATAAAAGATAGATGGATGGATAAATACGTAGATGGATAGATCGATGGATGGATGGATGGATGGATGGATAGATGATAGATAGGTGATAGTTAGATAGTTAGTTAGTTAGTTAGATAGATAGATAGATAGAAAGATAGATAATGATAGATAGATAGATGGAAAGATAGATAGATAGACAGATAGATCGATAGATCGATAGATCGATCGATCGATCGATGCTATGATATGATATGAGATGAGATTAGATTAGATTAGATTGGATAGATCGATAGATCGAAAGATCGATAGATCGATAGATCGGTAGACCGGTAGATCGATAGATGGATACATGGATAGATGGATTGATGGATGGATAGATAGATACATAGATTCATAGATGCATAGATGCGTAGATACATATATATATAGAGAGAGAGAGACAGAAAGATAGAGAGAGAGAGAGAGCAAGGGAGAAAGAGAGGAAAGGAACGGAGGGAGGGAGGCAGGGAGGCATACACACACAGAGACATAGAGAATCATGGAGATAGAGAAAAAGAGAAAGAAAAGTCAGTGCAGCAAACCAAAATCAAACATGTACAGATAAGATCCTTTGGAAACTGCATGTGATTCCCTGAGAGGTGTGATCGCATTCCTCAATGGCGTTGACTTGGAGGAAAGTCTCTTCTCTTTTGGCGTCCTTGTGGCCAAGATGGTTGGCGTGATCTGCGCCTGTGGTTCTTCCTTGGCTGTTGGACCTGAAGGGCCCATGATTCACATTGGTGCTACAATAGGCTTGCCGCGGAATGCGGAAATTGTTCCAAATTGTTCCAAATTGTGAGTGGATTTTGATATGTTGAACAAAAACCAAGGCAATGCCAACTGTCAAAACCCGGAGGTGTTTTGGTGTGCAACTGCCTGCAGCAAATCAAGTGCCGCAATGGCATTCATCCCAGTCGCGGAGGGAGTCGTTCAATCCAGCTGCATGCTGCTGCAGTTGGTGCCGGCTGTGGTGTAGCCGCCGCATTTGAAGCTCCGTTTGCAGGTGGGTATGTTATAGCTGCACAGCCCGTTGCAAGTGATGCATGATGGCGGATTAGCACAAAAAGTAGACCCCAATAGTCGGAAAGGAGTTTTTTCTTGCCCTGCATGGATCGGATTTTCCAGGTACAATTTCTGTTGAAGAACGTTAGTTGCTAGTTTTCCCTGCTCTAAAGAGAGTCATGTTGCATGACAGACAGCCTGACAGACCCTGGAAAGCCTTCCACTTTCTGCTCTTTGCAGACAGGAACATTGTTTGTGGTGGAAGAAGCAGCCACATACCTGTCCCAGCGCTTCTTCATTCACGTTTTCTCAGCCTGTTGCTTGTCGCTGAGTGTGGTGCTTCTTGCGATCCAACCTGCTTGGGAATGGCTGTGGGAAGGTGCAACATGGCAATTCACTCCGTTATTTCAGGTATTCATTGGCCCCAGCTGCTCCCATTCCTCTCCCACCTTTTTCTTGACCTGTGCTCTCATTGGTGTCGTTTGCGGCTTGTTGGGTAGTGTCTTCAACCAAATCATTCTGGAATTGAACTTTCGACGGGCGAGCTGGAGGGCTAGAGGGGTGCATCGCGGAAGACTGCGGTGTGAACTTCTTGTTCTGACAGCCTTGTCCTGCTCTGTGGAGATTTTTCTGCCGGCAATTTGGCACTGCCATGAAAGCACCTTGCAGCATGCCTTTGAAAACAGCAATCAGTGCATAGCTGCTGAGTGGGCTGCTCAGATGTTCAAAAGTAAAGAAGACCTTGCACAGAATGTCAGGAGGGCAAAGGACTCCAAAATGGAACCAGCTCCTGGTCTCTTTGGCATTCAATACAACCCAAGTGAGTGTCCCAAGGCTATCTTTGCGAATCGAACGGAGAGACCGGATCTACCTGAATGTAGTCTGGAAAAGATGGGCTTTGTTTTCCCGACTTCAGTTTCGGAGCAAGAAAAGTATTTCTATTGCTGTGGCTTTGACAACATCTCCAATTTCTATGAAGGAAAGATCTACAACTATAGGCAGCCCAAGGCACCGTTGCAGCTGTACAGGGAAATGTGGCCATCGTTTGGTATTGAATGTGAACCTACCGTATGGGACAACATCAGCATTCCGCAGTACAACCCTATGGCAGCTTTAGCTCTTGTTCCTGACCGAGTTACAGTGAAGAATCTCTTTACCCGGGGATCACCCAACATGCTACAAAACGGAGCGATGTTCGCCTATCTACTTTGCTACTTCCTCCTTGCAGCGGCCACTTCGGGTTCAGCAGTGCCGAGTGGTTTGGTGGTACCTATGATGCTCATTGGTGGCTGCATAGGGCGTATGTCTGGCAATATCCTGACTTCACTCTTCCACGATGTGTATGAATGTCCAGTTGGTTGGACGCATGAATATCAAAACATCCTCAGCATGTTGACAAAGAAGGGAGTACATTTTCTCCCACAGACCTGCGGATTGCCGGATCCAGGATCCTTTGCTCTGGTTGGAGCAGCTGCTTTTATGAGTGGCTCAGGCAGCATAGTGTTGTTCGTTATTGCAGTTTTGGTGGAAATCACCGGAGACACATCATCTATTGTGCCCATTGCCATTGCTGCAATCACAGGCAGATTTGTAGCGAGGATCTTCATCGGACATGGACTCTACCATGATTTGATGCAGGTTCCCAACCTTCCATTCTTACCGCCCGAGTGTCCTCTTCCTGCGCGATTGCGTATAGCACCTGTTTCAGAGTTGCCTGGTGGTAGAGTGCAACTAAGACAGTTGAAACCAATTGAGACTCGAGAAGAACTTCAGACTTTGTTGAATGATTGTGGCCACCAAGCTTTCCCTGTGGTATCCGAAGGACATTTGTTGGGCCTGGTCCGAAGAATCGAACTGGAGGAGTGGCTCACGCAGAGTGAGCAAAGCGCCCTTCATTTGGAAGAAGTCGCAGACATAGCACCATACATTGTGGATCTGGACTTTCCCGTAGAACGAGCGTATTTCATGTTTCGTGAGCTGGGCTTGCGCCAGCTTGTGGTCACGGATGCTGGGCGCCCAGTTGGCATATTGACGAGGCGTTCGTTTCTGCCTCAATGAATCTGAGAAGACAAAGTGCTTCGGAAGTGCTTCACTATGAAACTTCTGAAACCATTCGATATAAATCATATTAAATCGATTACTCCGGGACCGCACCCAAAGTGGAGCTTCCAGAATCTCAACTCGAAAAAATGGCTTGGCCCAATGCACAGACTCGCTACATGTCGCTACATTGTAGCTTTAGATTCGCCGCAAAGTGCCAATCGGTCTTAGCGCATGAGCAAGCTGAATTTTTCTTGTTGGCTCCGAAGTTCAAGCGCCTGCGTTCCCATGATGGTCTGCCCCTTGAAAACTGTAAACCAAAGGTTGCAACTGTAGGGAATCGAAGATGCACGCGCTTTGCATTGACTATAAACCCATGATTCGACAAGCGCCTGCAGGCTCGATACCTTGCAAGCGGGGGCCTCTGCACAAGAAAGAACAGATGTCGGATCAGGTGACGAATTGGACCAAGAAAACTCAAGCAAAAAGCCATTTTGCCAATTTTATGCAATTTCACGACCACATTTGATTGAGAGATGAACTAACTAGTCAGAAGATCCGGAAGTCGTACAGAAACAGGAGATTTCCGAGAGCCATGCAGCAATCTGAAAGCAAAGTCCCACTCGTGCATTGGACCGCTTGACCAAGGCCTCGTTTGCTTGGGACTAGTGCGTGCGCAAGACTGGCCAACCTGCCAGGCCAGGCCAGTCATACGGCTCAGGGATGCTCAGAGTCTATTTGCTTCCCAGCATTAGTTGTCAGGAGGAGAACATTGTCATCAGGAATGCTGGCAGAGCTTTATTCACGCTTGAGCCTTTCTTGTTTCTGCTTTCCGTCACAAAGGTGACAATCATGTGACCATCATGCTTGCATGGCTGCCTGTCAAACTGGCTTAGGAACTTGCAGGGTTTTGGTGCAACAGTAGGCTGCTTCCAGGTGTGGAGCTCAACTCTGTTGGTTTTCGGAGGCTTGAACCACAGGCAGTTGCAGGTTTTCTGGTCAGAGCTGTCTGAAAAGAACAGATGGTCCAAAGATGTTCGAATCAGAAGCCAATGGCAGGCTTTGAAGTCAGGTCTGTCAGAGGATGTCAAAGGGACCTCTTTGCGGTCAGTGTTGTGAGTACGGTCTGAGTACAGCGGAGGATGACTGTCAGAACACCGACAAGTTTGTGGCGAGCTCCATAGAGTCCTGCACCAAGGCCGTGCACCACACACCGATACCCACTGCTGTTGCTGATGTTTAAAGATGTTTTGAGATGTTTAAAGATGTTTTGAGATGTTTTGAGTTTCTGCCACTAGGACCGCACCATGGTGCAAGTTATTTCAGTGATGGTGGTGACATTAGAAGCGCCAGACTCTAGACCGCACCACAGAATTCGGGCTCAAGTGTGGTAGAATGCTGTAGTGGTGGCTGTGACAGGCGGGATACCAGTGCATACTTGCAGGATCATACAGATTCTACCGGTAGAGACAAAATCAGGCCAGAAACTTGTTAAGCAGAAGCCATAGAAAGACTGAGCTACACTCTTTGAGCAATGGTGTGTTTGCAGGATGTTCACTGGAAGTACTGCCCAATTTTGGGTCACTTTATGATTCTTTGGTCTTGCAAGGTTTATTTGCGCGGTTCACACTTATTTTTCAATCTGCCCACGCAAAGCCTCTTGGTTGCAGACCCGTTCTGCAAGAGAGGGAGCGTCGCCCGGATGTGCATGCAGATGGGCTGAGAATTGGCTGAGATGACAGACCTACAATGAAGAACATGCAAAACTAAAACGTGTGAGGCACTTGGCAACCTGCACGCTGCTACCCCAACTATGTCGTGACGACATAGTGACCATGCGGCACTGGCTTTGAAAGATTTAATCAAAGATTGATGTTTGTGCACGTCTTGTTGCTGTTTACTTGTTGATTTATGACACGCTTTCAGGTATGGCTGTCAAGCCCAAGGCATGATCAGCTGGTGGAGTGCAGCTGGTTTGCACTTGGCAATGAAAGCATTGGATCTGGATACTGTATCAGTGTGCGCAGCGGATTAATTTCATCTAATTTCCACTATTCACCGAATTCACCTCGGAGCCTGCACCCTTGGTGGTTGTCCCACGTTGTTGCACGTTGTCCCACATTGTCCCACATTGTCATTGTTCCACGTTGTCCCGCGTTGTCCCGCGTTGTCCCACGTTGTCCCACGTTGTCCCACGTTGTCCCACGTTGTCCCACGTTGTCCCACGTTGTCCCACGTTGTCCCACGTTGTCCCACGTTGTCCCACGTTGTCCCATGTCTTGCCATTGCTCAGTGATGGGCACACTGGCCGAGGCCACGTGCAGTTGCACAGACTCGCAGCGCGATCCGCCGCCTTTCCTGGAGGAAGTTCAATCGTTTCCATTGGGAAGCGACGGCACCGTAATCGCCGTTAGCGATGCAGATGGGATGCTTGACAGTGCTTGGCTAGAGTATGCCATGCCGTTCATTTGAATTCCTTTCAACATCTTTCAACTGATTGCAGTTGCAGCTCTTTTGGGAGACTTATGAGTTTGTTCTCAGCTACAAAGTCTTGTCTGCGCTTACAACCCGACAACTCAGGATGCGAATACGCCGCTTGTCTGACTTTCTGCGACAGACAGTAGACTCAGTAAAGCTTAGTAGACTCTATTAGCAGTCTCCACATGTCTCCACAGTCTTGCGGCGCTCCAAGGCCGATCATCTTCCAGCACTCAAGGCCTGGATTCTCTCACTTGGGATGCCAGGGACCACAATATACAACAGTTCCACAACAGTTCCACAACAGTTCCACAACAGTTCCATTCAGGTCAGGAGGGATTTCAAGCTGCCCCGTCTGGGTCTTAGCCAGGTTCTGGAGTCCTACACACATCTAGACACTTTGAAGAGAGCTTGACTAAGTAAAGCACATTTCCATTCAGTTTGCAGATAGATCAGATAGGATTGCTTTGGAATTCGCAATTTTCGTTGTTTATCGTTGTTTATGGCCTTGTTTATCGTTGTTTTAGGTCAGTACAGCCGGAAGAACTTCCTCCCGATGATGTGCCGCTGCTTTGTGTCTCCTTGGAGCCGAGCCCGAGCTCGTCTCGACCTTCAGAGGCTGGAGCGGCAAGATTTTCCAAGAACCACAACAGGAAAATGCAGGAAATACAAGGTATAATGATGTATAATGAAATACATGGAAAGGTAATGAAAGGTTATGAAAGGTAGAAAGCCAGTACAGGTGCATGTCTCCCGCAACTGAAGGATAAAGTCTAAAATGTCTAAAACTTAAGGATTAACTAGACCATTCACACAAGGCATCAATGCCCTAAGCCCATGCAAGCCCCATGTTGGACACTGAATGACCACTGAATGACACATTGTGCTGCCCGTTGTGCTGCCCGTGCCCTGAGATTTTTGCGGAGAACTTACAGCGGGAGGAGCCGATCGAGGCTCCAGAGGCGCAGCATGTACCAGACCTGGAAGACACGGAAGATCGGAACATGTTGTTTTACTACTGTTTTAGCATGTTTCATATTATGGATACTATAAGCATGTTTCAGCTGTTTTCAAGCCCACCAGAAGTGGAACCAAAAACAGATGGAAACAGAACATCTCCACTAAAGTAAGGTGAAATAAAACCATGCACATGCACGGACTTAGCTGACGCCAGGACCCCCTGGAAGAGATGTCTGGTTGGTTGATGTGCCGCTTTGCTGGAATGTAGCAAGATGATGCAAGATGCTTCTTTCCACAGCCAGAACAAACGAGGACTTTTTCGTGAAACATCCGTATTTCTCCATGAGACAAGGGATTCAATGTCAAGAGATCCAAGGCTATGGTGAGCCCAGCAGCGGAAACCGCTTACAGGTCATGCATCATGAGATCTCGTGATATGTGAAGAAAGATGTAGCATCTGAAAATTACCAGACGAACTCACAAGGGTTGATCGATGTTGATCGTTGCGCAGTGCGAAGGTCACACGCCTAGCAAAGGCATCGGCTGGCACTCCTGTTGCAGGCACCAAGATGCACCAAGATTCAGATTTCTTGCCTGATAACACTGATAATCCTTATAGGCAAAGGCTGATGTAAACCACAAATTGTTTGACTAGGGCATTCTGGTTGCAGTTTTGTTGGCTCTGCACCAGCCGAGCCCTTGAACTCAGAGGCCAATTACCTGTGGTTGTCCCTTTTCGCAAGGATTCTTTTGGAAAAAGCGTTACATCGTGCTGAAAAACTCCCAACTCCTGTGCTGGGCCACACAACAGCAAGGCGGACTGCCCAGATCAGCACCATTTTTTTCTGGGAATAACTCTGAGATACTCCGAGAAAATTGCTGCGCTGAGGTCCGAAAAAGCAAGCACCATCCGCCATTCTGATCTTGTCACAACTAGAAGAAGTCGCTGTGGAAGGTGCAGGACTGATGCTGTCAGTGCCAAGTTGCCTCGTCAGTCTTCTGCAGTCTCAGGCAAAACACTCTCCCTCCACATGCGCAATCAGAAGCTTGCGCTACAAGCAAGGGCGGACACAGAAGAATTGGCCAACAAGTGGGCTGCTGCGGTTGCTTGGCTGGACATAACTGCACAAGGAACATGAAGAAACATATGGAAACATTGCAAGCATTTGCAAGCATTTGCAAGCATTTGCAAGCATTTGCAAGCCTTGTCAAGCCTTGTCAAGCCTTGTCAAGCTGTGACCAACGTTGACCAACCAGAAGCCAAGGTCAAGAGCCATGCAGGACGTGCAATCAGCAAAAGCTTGCCACCCGGCTGGGATGTGGAGGCTGGGTCACGAACTGAATCCTACGGCTTGACATGTGAGACCAACCGTTGACCAACCGTTGACCAACCGTTGACCAACCGTTGACCAACCGTTGACCAACCGTTGACCAACCAAACCATACAGATCAATGCATGCAATCTTTTGAGAGTGTTCCCGATCGAATATTGGATCTCAGAAGTCACCATTCTTGGGAGAGATCAAGAGCACTGGAACCGCTGCTGTTCAAGTTGGGGTGACAATGTAGGCCATGCTGAGCAGTGGGGTCGGTGGTTCTGCAGCAAAACTTGCGACTTGGTCCTACATACGCTTTACACTTGCATGTTGATCATGTTGCCTTCTCGTAAATTTTTGGGAAGGATCACTCGCCAGAACTTTCCTTTTTGGTTTCTTTTGGCGTTTCCACATAAGGTCAATAAGGAGCTCCTGCCCTCGACGTGTCATCCAGCCTTTCAAAAGTTGCTTCGCTGCGGAACAAGTGCAATCATAGACCTGATATCATCCAGTCGTGACAGAAGGGACTATTTGTTTGATGACAGTGATTCTTTCATACAGATTGAACATATTTGAAATCACATGATTCATTCACTACACTGTATCACTACACTGTATGTCGAATTGCATGTCATACTTCTCGGTCATTATATGTCGCGCATGGCACGAGGCTTTTAGATCATTGCTTCGTTTGCAAGTCAACCAAAGACCGTACGTTCCTCAAGGGATGTACGAACAGGAACTGACAGGAACTTGAAGGACCTGCAGGGAGGAAACTCATCGGGTCCTGGAGCCCATCTGGAGCCCATCTAGAGCCTATCTGGCTGAGAATCTTTGAATATCTTCTGTTTGATTTTTTTAAATCTTCCAACACCTTCCAACACCTTCCAACACCTTCCAACTCTGCCCACGGCAACCCATGGCAGCCCGAGGTCGTGGCAACACTGTCCCCCTCAGACTAGAGATTGTAGACGCAGTGCGTGTTCAGAATGGTGCTGCATGGATGGAGTATAGCAAGGCCTGGAGGGGAATCACAATCAAATCAATCAAGGAACTAGGAACCCGGCGCATAGACGGCCGTGGCTCAAAATGAAGATTGAGTATCATCCAGCATTGATTTTCTGTGCGTTTGTAAGGGGATTTCTCAAGTTTCAGGTGTATACACTTTTTGTGGCTGAATTCCATTGGAAAGTTAGCAAAATGGCGGTTTCGCCTCAGCGAAACGATAATTTTAATGCTTTTTTGAAATGACGTAACTACTTTGTCTATGCCAGGATTTGCTTCTTTTTTTCCTCATCTGACAGCATCAATCCTGCGGCAGGAGGGCTTCCAAGTGTTCCAAAAATTCGCAGCAGCGTAGCATCCTTAATCTATGCCCAGCATCCACGTATGTAGGCAAGGTACATGAACGTTAATATCCCCCCCACCCCCCTTGCTTCTTTTTTTCCTCATCTGACAGCAGCGTAGCCAATCCTGCGGCAGGACCCCACCCATGCCCAGTGACGTAGCAGCAGCATAGCATCCACGTATGTAGGCAAGGTACATGAACGTTAATATCCCCCCCAACCCCACCCATGCCCAGTGACGTAGCAGCAGCATAGCATCCACGTATGTAGGCAAGGTACATGAACGTTAATATCCCCCCCCACCCCGCCCATGCCCAGTGACGTAGCAGCAGCGTAGCATCCACGTATGTAGGCAAGGTACATGAACGTTAATATCCCCCCCAACCCCACCCATGCCCAGTGACGTAGCAGCAGCATAGCATCCACGTATGTAGGCAAGGTACATGAACGTTAATATCCCCCCCCAACCCCACCCATGCCCAGTGACGTAGCAGCAGCGTAGCATCCACGTAGTAGCAGGTACATGAACGTTATATCCCCCCACCCCACCCATGCCCAGTGACGTAGCAGCAGCGTAGCATCCACCTATGTAGGCAAGGTCATGAACGTTAATATCCCCCCCCACCCCACCCTGCCAGTGACGTAGCAGCAGCGTAGCATCCACGTACGTAGGCAAGGTACATGAACGTTGATATCCCCCCCCACCCCACCCAACCCCCTTTTGCTAAAATATGTATTTCGGTCCACGGCCGTCTATGCGCCGGGTACCAACTACTCGTAGCTACTTCATGTTATTCATTCTATTCGAATATGCATGAAAGGGATCAACTCACATGCGAACCTTTTCTGGAAGCACAAAGACGCAAGGGGTCACACGTCATCGGACCTATTCTGACTGATTCTGACTGATTCTTGAAGATTTTTTATTCGCAACTAATCGAGTTTTGCTGTTGGTCAAATTGCTGTGCACATGGGATCTGTGAGTTGAAAGGCAAGGACGCGGATCTGTGAGAAGGCGCTGGCAGATAACCCACGTTTTCATACATTTTCTATCTTTCTAGTCTTGTCCTTGCAGAAAACATCTTTAAGTTTTTTTTGTTTCTGCTTGTTCACATGATTCACATGATTCACACGGAGGTGTTTGAGAACAACGAATGGCTGAAACAGGGCTTGGACTCGGAGTCCTGCAGTTCATTTACAAACTCCGCAGCTTAGCCGGAGAATTAAAGGCCTATGGGGTACGACATTGACGGAAAATATGATTGAAATTGACTGACGTGGCCACAATAAATACTATAGTTAGTTACTATATGACATTATATGACAATGTAATACAATGTAATACAATGTAAGACAATGTGGACTATATGACTATATAGACAATATGCATTCCTTGAGACTTTGGGATGGTTCATGATGGTTCTGCTTTCTGGCTTTCCTTTTTGTCTGGGTGACTTTGTGCCGCAAGAACCGAGGAAGGGCGTCCCAGTCGCATTGACGCAGCCAGCCAGGGCAGCCGCTTGCCAGACCAAATACATGCTGAGCAAACTTCGCAAACTGACCGTGAAACACATTCTGTGCAAAACACGCCAAAGATATCCAAAGATGTGTTTCAGGAAAGTAAAAAAGTGAACAGACTCACTTTGAGATGATCATTTAAACACTTGAAATGCTGGGAAGCATTAGAAAGTGTTCTTGAGTCTCTCATATCATGACAAGGTGATTCAGCTTCTTTTCAATGGGATCCGTTTGGAATGCAGACGCCTTTGCTCACAAGTGCGCCATCTTCTGGTTCGGAAGGGACAGGTTTCTGCAGCCAAACATATCCAAACATATCCAAACATCAGGTACCTTGGATTTGAAGGCTCTCCAAGAGATCCTGGGAAAGACAGATCTATCTTCGAACGAACAGTGGATTCTCGCCTGCAAAGCTGGCAAGATGTAACTGATATTAAGAATGATCCATGGATCACCTAGGTGTCACCTATTTGCAACATGTGGGACTCGCAGAATCAGACTTCTGCTGTTGTCATTCTTGTTGCTGAGCCCAAGGCTTTTCCACGGCACTTCGAGAGAGGCAGTGGAGAATATTTCTGATCGAGAGTTGCTCGGTATTAGCTCTATTCATTTTTATTCTGGTTGTATCATGTTGTATAATCGCCCCCTTTCATCATACATTGCAATGCCAACCACGTGAGGTTTCGACTGGATAAAGCTGGAAGTCACAGGCCTGGGAAGCTTTCACCAGGGTCTACCTCTTGCAACATGCCGCAGACGCCAGGGGGACGTTGTATGGAAAAGGCATCTACTTTGCCGAATGCGCCACGAAGGCCTGTTATGTTTCCGCAATTTTCCGCATTTCCAAAGATTCTGAAGGCTCCTGAAGGCTCCTGAAGGCTCCTGAAGGCTCCTGAAGGCTCCTGAAGGCTCCTGAAGGCTCCTGAAGGCTCCTGAAGGCTCCTGAAGGCTCCTGAAGGCTCCTGAAGGCTCCTGAAGGCTCCTGAAGGCTCCTGAAGGCTCCTGAAGGCTCCTGAAGGCTCCTGAAGGCTCCTGAAGGCTCCTGAAGGCTCCTGAAGGCTCCTGAAGGCTCCTGAAGGCTCCTGAAGGCTCCTGAAGGCTCCTAAAGGCTCCTAAAGGCTCCTAAAGGCTGCTTGAATGAGTGCAGCACTGTATTTGGAAGGCAGACGAGTACTGTGTTGAAGATGCAGACGGCTATTGTTGGATGCTTCTTTGCCGTGTTGCTCTCGGGACGGTCATGGTTTGCAAGGAGCCTGCAACTGGAAGCATTTGGAATTTATATATTAGTTAGTTATATCAATATCGTATCAGATTATCATCTATAGTCTACTACAGTCTATATTTTATCATAAAATTTATCATAAATTTTATTATTTTGAATCATCGTATTCTTTTAATCAAGGTCTTTCCGGATGTGAGAGAAGGATTTTAGCCCAGGAGAAGAAGCCATCCCCTGATATCCTGGAGCAGTCAACTCCTCGGTGACTCGCTGTTGTGACACATTGCGACACATTGCGACATGGCCAACTGGCAACCAACTTCTGTCCTGAGATGCATCGCCGGGAAGTATGATTCTCTCATTGGCGATCGCTGGACTGCAGTGTCTTGAATAAGTTGAGACAAATTTGCATCTGCCTTGTCTGACTTGTGCATTTTGTGTGCTGCTTCTGCTGAAATGGGATGTGTTTCAGGTGGGAACCTTCAGAGAGTTCATCCTCTTCGACTCAGACCAGGCTGTGGTGCTTTTGTTACACCTGTTTGAAGGATTGTGTGCCTGGCTGACAGCCTGGCTGACAGGTATATCCTGCTTTTATTCTTCGCTACAAGCGCTGGTCGGAGGCAACACCACAATTCGGCACAACAACACAACAATCACAACATGCCTTGAATGCTTTCGCGCAAGGCTGCCTTTTGCAGATGTATTCGGGAAACGGCAGAATCCGAAGACACTGGAATGGCAGCTGAAGTGTATCCTCATGCAGCATCTTGGATGGCATCCGGATTGCAGGAAAGTTAGAGACGAAAATAGTAGGTTGTCACAAGATGACCTGTCTGCATGGAACACACTTGAATGCAATGTCTGTACGTTGGTCATTGGTTCACTTGGTACGCTTTTGGTATGCTTTGTAAGAGACTCTCAGCCCGGTACGTCTCATTGAATGCTTGGATTGTTGAGGCCATCCTTGCGGAAGAGCACCCAGACTCCACCGTGAGGTGGGGGCCGAGAATTGAAATTCAATGAACTAAATTGTAACTGTAAATTGTAACTAAATGAAGTTCATTGAAGCTTTGGCCACTTTGGCCACTTTGGCCTTGTTTCGAAACATGAGAAAGTCCGACAGCAAGAGATGCGGTGAGTGGATCACAAGTCTCATGGCCGCAGGTGCCGCTTATCACTCCTTATGGATGCGCAGCTTGTCAGAGCACACATGCACGAAGATCACGAAGAAATGATGTGCAGACGCCTCTTTTGTGTCAAGTTTTGCACGCACGGGGGCTCCATGCATTTGCATTTGGCCATGAAGACTGCAGTGACTATGAGCCTCACTCGACCTATACACGGATGATCATTGGTCCTGTGTCATATCTCGTATAATCTCATATCCATCGCTTTCCTGATTTTTTCTGAAGTGTTTGATGCACATGATCACATAGTATCAAGTTATGGTAACTATGAGTTTTGTTTGATTTCACAACTGATTTCCACTTCAGCCGGATCCGCAAGGCACTCAGACTCCGTTGTGCCGGTTCTGTGTGACGCTTTAAAGGATCGCCGTCGGCGAGTACGTTTGAACGCGACCAAGGCTTGGCCGCCTTGTCATGGGATGTCATGGGAACCAGTGCATCAAAGAATGCCAAAGAACACCATTTGAGCATCTGAGCAAATGAGAAAAGAATTAGAAAAGAAACATAAAGAGAATGATACAGTCATAATGTGATGTTTTGCTGACTCTAAGGCTTTTACTCAGATGTTTGGGGTCGTTTTGAGTCTCTATGGTTGGCAGGCTTTAAAGAACATGGCTGGCCAGACCACTTCAGTTGCAAGCTTAGCCCAAACTAAAGATGATGACTCTTCCGATATCTCGGTGTTTGCATGCGCTGGCATCGCTGTCTTGTTTCCAACGGAGCCTGATGAATTTCTCAGGTTGAAGCACTTCCGGATGGCTCTCGATATCGTCGCCACAGAGATGGTGTCCACGTTGTTTGAAGCCTATGCAATTCCCATTACATGTCGGCAGAAACAGTTCATCTGTGTCCAACATGTTTGGAAAGACAGGATCCGACCTCGGTAGTAAAGACAGAAAGCAAAGGAGATCCCTCAGCAATGTATTTCTGGGATGTGATAGGATGTAATCGGGTATAATAGGTGTATCCCAATATTAACTACTATTAGCCGTTATTAACCACCATTAATTAACAATTATTAGCCATTATTAACCACCATTAATTAACCATTATTAGCCATTATCAACCACCATTAATTAACCATTATTAGCCATTGTTAACCACCATTAATTAACCATTATTAGCCATTAATAACCACCATTAATTAACCATTAATTAAACATTATTAGCTATTACCAGTAGTACCGCACAAGGCGGTGGCGGAGCGAATCCACTGATGGACTGACAGGTGATTGATCTCTCTCACTCTTTCTCTCTCTTTTGCTCTCTTTCTCTCTCTTTCTCTGATTATCTACCTACCTACCTACCGATCTATCTATCTATCTATCGATCTATCTCTCTCTCTCTCACATCTATCTATCTAACTATCTAAATCTATCTATCTATATATCCTATCTATCCTATCTATCCATCTATCCATCTATCCATCTATCCTATCTATCCTATCTATCCTATCTATCCTATCTATCCTATCTATCCTATCTATCCTATCTATCCTATCTATCCTATCTATCCTATCTATCCTATCTATCCTATCTAATTCTATCTATCTAATTCTATCTATCTAATTCTATCTATCTAATTCTATCTATCTAATTCTATCTATCTATCTATCTATCGATCTATCCATCCATCCATCCATCCATCCATCCATCTCTCTCTCTGTCTGTCTGTCTGTCTGTCTGTCTATCTGCAAGCTTGAAAACTAAGCAATTCTGCGAGACTTCCTTAATTTTTGAACGTAACAACATCAAAAACGAAACAATTCTGCGAGACTTCTTCATTTTTTTCGCACTTGACAACATCCAAAACAAAGCAATTCTGCGAGACTTCTTCAATTTTTGAACTTGACAACATCAAAAACAAAACAATTTTGCGAGACTTCCTTCAAAAATGGAAAGTTGAGTGCAGAGCTGACAGCCTCGTACCAATGCGTTTTGCGATTTTTTCAGTCCACCTGTCTAAAGTACTGCGCCTGCCACGGAAAATTGATGCCAGGTCATACGAAGTGCTGCACCTGTCACGCAAAATCATCTTAGCAAACCTGCACATCTGATACTCCAAAATGCAACCCCTCTCAGGAAATCAGCGCCCTGGCCTCCTAACATCTCTCATGAACATGTCTTTTGTACTGCGCTTGCCACGAAAATGCATCTTTGCAGATCCTCTTCAAATGTCCCATGCCTGCCATCATTCTTGGAAATGCTACAAAACCCTCACGTTTTGGTCACTTGTGACAAGGTGCACAATCCCTTGCGCCTGCCACGCGAAACGACATCTGAACCTCCAAAAATGCGAACATGTGGTGTTTTGTACATTTTGACTTCGACATGTGCTTCGCGCCACAACGGTGTGCACTTTTTCGACATCTCAACTGCCAAAAGTGGTCCGCACCCCTAGTGTTTTGTGCATTTTGACTTGGAAATGTGCTTCGCGCCACAACGGCGTGCACTTTTTCGACATCTGAACTTCCAAAAGTGGTCCGAACGTGGTGTGTTTTGTACATTTTGACTTGAAAACGTGCTTCGCGCCACAACGGCGTGCACTTTTTCGACATCTCAACTTCCAAAAGTGGTCCGAGAATGGTGTGTTTTGTACATTTTGACTTGGGAATGTGCTTCGCGCCACAACGGCGTGCAATTTTTCATCTGTCATCTGGCCAGCTGGCTCCGCACCCGCCGCTTTAGCGAGCCTACTTTTCGACCCCCCGGAGCCCCAAATCATTGGAAAAACACAGTGTTTCGCGACTTTCCTACCTTTTCGCGCATCTGCATCTTCTTTCTTCTGACTCTTTCTCTTCTACTCTTCTCTCTACTAATCTTTCTCTTCTCTCTGCCTCTGCCCTGCTCTGCTTTTCATCTGTCCAAATTGTCAGACGTTTGACTTCTAAACTTCCTTCGATTAGCCACTATTGACTAACCATTATTAGCCATTGCTAACCGCAATTAATTAACAATTATTAGCCATTATTAACCACCATTGATTAACCATTATTAGCCACTGTTAACCACCATTAATTAACCATTATTAGCCCTTATTAACCAGCATTAGCCATTGTTAACCACCATTAATTAAACATTATTAGCCATTATTAACCACCATTAATTAACCATTATTAGCCATTATTAACCACCATTAATTAAACATTATTAGCCATTATTAACCACCATTAATTAAACATTATTAGCCATTATTAACCACCATTAATTAACCATTATTAGCCATTATTAACCACCATTAATTAAACATTATTAGCCATTATTAACCACCATTAATTAAACATTATTAGCCATTATTAACCACCATTGATTAACCATTATTAGCCATTATTAACCACCATTAATTAAACATTATTAGCCATTATTAACCACCATTAATTAACCATTATTAGCCATTATTAACCACCATTAATTAACCATTGTATATGTATTGTAATGTACAAGGTCGGTTTTCTTCAGCCCCCGACACTCCGGACTCAGTTTAGGTCGTCTCGGCGGTGCCAGCACTGATGAGTTGTCTCAAAGACTCGGATAGAGCTTCAGCAGCAATCAGATGATCAACCTTTATCAACCTTGATTGGGTATCTAAGGTATATCATAATGGTTATTTAATGTTCTTTATGGGTATTAAAATTATTAAACGGTTACGAATGGTTGACCATGATTGGCAATTTTTGAAGAGTTTGCAGAGCTTGTACATTGCATTTTGCAGCACAACCCAGCAGAAGTCGCAGTGCAGCTTCAGGTTGGCATCCATTGCTGTCGAATGCTGTCGCTGTTTTAATTCCATTTCCCTTGTTGTTGTCGCTGCTGCAATGACGGCGGTTTGCTGTCATGGCGGTTCATTTTTAAGGTCATAATTATTCAGCTCGATTCTTTCCAAGTTACTTTGTCTACTTTGTACGTAAATGCATGAACAAACTGCTGAGCTTTGCCAAACTTTGCCAGAGCAAATACTGTGTTTTACCTACTGCGAAGCTGTCCTTCCGAGGATTTGTCCGAAGAGCTGCAGCACGAGCGCTCGAGAGGCATGGAGTTTAGGTTCTACGGACATTCTACGGAGTTAAAGAATTTTCGATGCCAAAACAAGTTCGACACAGCCCAGGAGGTCAAGCCAACGTAGCCCACATGTCTGCAGAGTCTTTACTATCGATATAATAATAATAATAAATAAATATATATATATATATATATAATGGTTACCTTTCAGGAGGCACTGAACTGTCAGATGAACACACCACAAGAACACACAGATCCACAGACTGCCCGCATCCATGAAAGGCTTGGAGAACATGCTGGGCCAGCAGTGCCTAACTTGATTATGAGCCTACGAGATCGAGAAGAAGAGGTTCGTGCTGCTGCCAGAGTCTGAGTGCTTGAGCACTCAATCTCCCATTCTACGGGAGAGGTATCTCCAGGGCAAAATGCAAGTGTTTCCATCCTCCAAACTGGTAAATGAATGTAAAATGAATGTAAATGAATGTAAACGAATGTAAATGAATGTAAATGAATGGAAATGAATGTAAGTGACACCTTGCATGCCTAGACCATGAAAGTGTTAAACTAGGTTACGGCGCCTGTAGAAGTGCGGCGCTTTCAGCGTTTCTGAAAGTGGACAATCGTCACTCTTTTTTCATCTTCATGCGCGACGCCATAGTCCAACTCTGTTGTTGTGCTTTTTCACAAGCTTTCTTAACTGATCCCATAGGGAGTAGCCAGGAGCTAACACTTCGTGCAACCATTGCCATATTAGGCAGTGTTTCATCAAGGCAGCTGCTGTTCCATGTGCATTTAGTTTAATTGAAGAGAGAGTACGTGGGATGTATGATTTCATATGATCCCATGTTCGGTTAATGACCTGTGTTCCTGCTACGCGTGATCCTTTGGATCCATGTGGGACAATTTTTGTAAATTGTCCATCTTTGTGGCTCACATGTTCCACTCAACATCTCGGCCATTCTTCCTTGATCACTGTGGAACATCCTGCAAGTTACTTGAAGAAGATGTTACAACGTATCAGCAACGTCTTGGAAGTTACTTGAAGAAGATGTTACAACGTATCAGGAACGTCTTGCAAGTTACTTGAAGAAGATGTTACAACGTATCAGCAACGTCTTGCAAGTTACTTGAAGAAGATGTTACAACCTATCAGGAACGTCTTGCAAATTACTTGAAGAAGATGTTACAACGTAGCAGGAAATCGTTATTGACAACGCAGACCACAGGACGCTATTACAACCCCCCCAACCCCCCAACCCCCCCCAACCCCCCCAGAAAAAAAAATGTGAAAAAGTGACAACAGTCCCGCCCTTCCATGGGCGCCGTCACCTTAAACTACTTCACCAATATTGACCTACCTCACGCACATATGTCAACCGATTTTGTGCAACATTGTGCAACACCACTCATGAGCGAAGCTGGATTGACTGTCTCTTGTTTTGAGCCATGTTGGGTGAAACACGATACCTGCATTGGCTCACCGCGATTGAGGTGGCTACTGCATTAGGTCAACTAGGGCCTGCAGCAAGTGAGGTTGGGTGCCACACCCGACCCACAGTTCAGCCAAACCTTGTACGGAAAGGTATTCTTGGACTGTTGGACTTTGTTGAAGTACTCAGTTTTCACATATTTTCACAGTTTTCACAGTAATGTTGGAGTTTTCTGTCACCAACATTGTGACGTTTTGTGTTTGGAGGCCCTCCCAGCCTTGCTGCAAGCATCCTTAGATCATGAAGAAAGTGTTCGAGTTGCGGCGCCTGCCTCACATTGTCACATTCGTCACACATTCGTCACACATTCGTCACACATTCGTCACACGTTCGTCACACATTCGTCACACATTCGTCACACATTCGTCACACATTCGTCACACATTCGTCACACATTCGTCACACATTCCAGGTCTATGATGTTTTCGATGTCCCTTTTTTCTCCCTATATCGAGCCATCCTTCCCTGAGAGAACCTCAAGAAACATGTGAAAACATGTGAAAACATTTGTCATTGAAGTGATACCATTTCAGTCTTTTAATATCTTTCAATATCTTTCAATCATCCCTCGTGTACATTTGAGGCACTTGGAGCTTTAGGATTTCTGGGTGCCTTGGCTTGGCTAAAATTTGATCTTCGCTCCATTGTTGTCCACATGTCCAGATGATGTCCAAATGATGTCCAGATGATGTCCGCTGCCAAGGACTGAGCTCCAGTGCTGTCTTAGAGGTGCTCACGGATGCATTGCGAGACCCGAGTTGGGTTCTCAGTTTCGATTGCTCATGGAGTCCATGGCTTGTCTTCTTTGGCCTAGTCACCTTGTTACGTCAAGTCACGTCTTATCAATCTCCGAATTTAATGCATTTAAGGCTCCGAAGTTAAAAGCGCGGTGGCGACAGCACTTGGTATGCTGAGTGCCTGTCACAAACCAGACCTTTCATATCCTGTCATCCCATGAATGCGCGTATGAACACGTTTGAACACGTTTGTGCTGGTGCACAGATGCAACTGCCACTGTCCACTAGGTGCTGTGACCGCCGTGGATTCGTTGGCAGATTGCCTCTCTGATGGCCAAAGTCATGTTCGAGCGGCAGCAGCTAAAGCGCTGGGCTACAATCTTGGTCCAAGGTTGACAATTTCGATCACAACTTCCAAACATTCCTTCTGCAACTTCTGCAACTTACGAGAACACAATGACAATGCACAGCAATGCAGAGGGTTGCATTTTTTGACTGGTTTGAGATTTCATTGCCATTCTCCTGAGGCCAAATTGGCGGAAAGCACACAGCAAGCGCAGTGTGATATTCTCAGTGGCGCTTCACGACTGGAAAGGGAGTGAGCAACGGAGCAACGGTGGCCGGTGATATTTGAGCCACGAGGCCCCGCTTGACCCAAAGTCTAAAAGACAGCGATCACGTAGTCCGACGTTCAGCTGCAGTCTCTTTGGGACGCATTGGGCAACTTGTCTGAAGAGAGGCATCATGAAAGAGTGCTTGGAGTGTTCCTCAAGAACATTGCAAAAAAAGTGGGCTCCATGTTGGGCTGTGTCTGAGTAATGTGGGGGGTTATTTTGCGCCAACCTTCACCATATTGGGCTTACACGTTGGGACCATATTGGGCTTATGTTGAGCCATTCTGGCTATTTTGAGGTCTGTGTCTGTGTTGGCCTTTATCTTGGACTTGGGCATTTCAGTGTCGTTGAGTTTTGGTCCATGGCAGGCGTTTGCAAACAACACCGTAGATACCAAGAAAAATGTTTTCATGGTATGTTCAACTATTTTTTCCTTTCCTTTGGGGCATGCTGCTCTTAGGCCATGCTGGCCTTATCTCAAGCTCATCTGTTGCGTCCTCTTGAGCCCACTGCCTTTGTGGTCTGTCGCCGGTTTGTAATGCTGTTGTTGGGTGTGGGTTTGTTGTTGTGTCTTGGTTAAGGATGGTGTCGCTTCGGCGTGTCAATGCATTGGTGGTATGTCAGTGGCAATTTGGTGGTGGCTTGGTGGAGTGTCGGTGATGTGTCTGTTGGTGCAAACCCCGCCATGTATCAATCTTTATTGCATAGGTGCACATATGCGCGCAGGCACAATACACAAATCAAGCAATCCGGCACACTTGTGGCTCATGACATCTTCAGCGTTTTCCTGTCCTTACCGGCGGAGCCTACATAAGGAAAAGGCAGCTTGCGTCCCGTGTGATAAAGTAAACTCGTGCAGATCTCATCGGAAACAAAAAATGAAAGACCACCAACACGATTTTGCATTTCCAGGGAAATTCTTTTTTTTTTTTTCCAGCGCGTTTTCTATTTGACTGAATAGATCACCCTAGACTTGAGAGTTCGAAGACATCCAAAAAAAATATTTTAAAATATATTTATTTTTGTAAAACAATATTTTTCATGTTTTTTTAATGAAATTTATGATTTGAAAAATTGCTTAAGCACATTTAAACACAACTTATGTTTTTCTTTGGGTTTTCTTTTTTCAATGTTTTTCGATTTCCTTTTATGATTATTATTTTTTGTTTTTTTGTTGTCGCTTTTAAATTTGTAGTTTTTTCATGTTTTTTTTTTAATGTTTCTTTTTTTACATCTAAAAATGTCGTCAAAAAAACATAAAAACAAAAAACATAACATTCATTAAGAAATCAGAAAGACCATAAAGAAAATCATAAAAACTCGTAAGGCAAATCGTCAAAAATTGAACATCAAAAAAACATAAAAACACAAACAAAACACAACAAAACATAGAAAAACATTAAACACATCAGAAAAAACATAAACACATCTTTAAAACTAATAAACTATGATATTATACAAAAAACAAAAACCAATCATAAACAAAATCATAAAAACACATAAACAATCATAAAGAAACCATAAAAAACATGTATTTTTTTTTTCCGATTTTTAAAAACTCATATCTGAAAATCATAAAATAAGTCATAACATTTCATTTAAAAAAACATTATTTTGAAATCGAGAGGGGGGAACTCATATTGATATTTCATTTTTTGATTTTTTTTTTTGGTGGTAGGTTGGGCCAACCTGTTGATCTTCAAGATTTTTCAAGGATCAGAAACTACAAATTCAATATTGCTAGTGCCCAGATATAAAGCAGGTTACACCATGTGGCTGTTGCTCATCTCCTTATTGCATATGGTTTTCCTCGCCTATCCTCTTACCCTCTTAACCTCATACATAATACCCTCTTACCCTCATATCCTCCTACCCTCCTAACCTCCTCCTCTGCTCCACTTTCGGGCCCCGAATCCAGTTTCGGGCCCCGCATCCTTTAAAAAATCACCCTAACTGATGTTCTATAATGCACAATCCTCCGCTACAAGCGTTTTACCAAGCGTACCCTTGTACCCTCTTACCCTCATACCCTCCGTCCCTCCTAACCTCTTACCCTCCTCCTCTCCTCCACTTTCGCGCCCCGAATCCTCAAGAAAAATCACTCTAGCTATCTCTGCTCTTTCTTTTCTTTTTCTATTCTCTTTTATCCAAAAACATAGAAACAGAGCTGGCAACCCCTCGCCTAAAACCACTGGTTTTAGACTGGTTTTAGGCAAGGCAGTTTTGCCTAAAACCAATGGTTTTAGTTGAGGCGCAACTGTTTGTATATCTGACTTGCCAGCAATACAGGGACACCTCTTTTTATTTTCTCTTTTCTCATGAACATCAGCTAGACTGATTTGTTTTTAAGGATTTGGGGCCCGAGAGTGAGGGAGAGGAAGAGGGTAAACTGGGAAAATTGCCTTGCTGTCAGCTTCTTGCGCCAAAGGTGGCATCCAATACACACATAATCATACACTTGAACCTGGTACGTATCCGCAAGCCAGTGACAAAAACGCAATCCCCAGCAGCGCTTTCAAGTACGGGCGCGCGAAAACACATGCGCCCGGGCGTGCAACAACGTGCGCACCTCAACGAAGTTCAAGTGTCTTGCTAAAGTGGAGTGCTCAAGCTATGTACGAGTGCACACACACATGCTTGAAACGCATAGTTGGGACAACCAAAAGAATTCACACCCCTCCAAAGGTCTAGGGCGATCTGAATAGTTTAAGATATTCTGCAAACTCTTCCGCGTCCTTTTGGCAGTCGGCGTGTTGAAGTGCAAGTCACGTCTATAGGGATATGAGATTCACTCTAAAATGCCTATAGAGAACTTTTGATCCGAAGGACATAAATACTTGGGCAGGGATGTATTTTAGATTTTGCTAGAAGGCGGAGTCCTGTATATATTATTATATGCAGTGCAATCGCTTTCCTGCAGCTTAGTGCTAGATTCGCGGTAGTGTGGCGCTAGATGCTTTTACAAGGCCACTCAAGCGAAACATAGTCCGGCCCGATGCTTTCTTTTCCTTGTTTTTTTGCACCTGTTGTTCCCGGTCATGGTTGGGCAACTCCACGGTAGCCTTACTTTTTGCTGCATTGCCGCTTCACCTTCTTTTTGGCCAGCATCACAAACGTGACTTAGGAAAATAAGTGAAAACACTTGCTTTTCAAGTTTTGATGGCTAGGCTAAACGTAGTTCTGGCGGTAGATCTGCGCTAGATAATTGAGAATTTCCCCAAGAAGACACAGTTGCCCGTTGGTCAACTCACCGTACTTGAAAGCGCAAGAGCACTGCTTGCTTCCACCTGGTAGCAGCAACTCAGATGTGAGATATGTGAGCCATGGAGTCTGCGTTGTTGGACCAAAGGAACAATACAGGGTGTGATAATTAGTGTTTCCAGTAGCTCCAGCAGCTCGAGCTAAAAGAACCCCGCGTTGGCTACATGTGCAACACTGCTTCACTGGCTTCACGATGATGTTTGGATAATGTATGCGATGTTTTGTTGGTGTTTTGGATCTGGATTCCTTCTCTGGTTCATCATGTTGGTATTGGGATTTTTCTGACCGTACATTTCATATTTGCATCTCTTTTGTATTTACCTACTTTGACAGGGAACGGTTGTAATTTGCTACCCGGGATGTTTGAACATATTTGAATGTTTCTCGTGGTTTGCCACGCTGGTTTGCAGTGTGCTCAGGCCGTTTGCAGCTTCAGCAGCGACCAACTTGGCAGATGCAATGAGAGATGGAAACACTCAGGCTGTGAACTTGGGTATCAAATAGCACCACAGGGCAGCACCATTGTAGAGTCACTTGTATTGCATAGCAGCATTTGGCAGCATAGCCAGCAGAGTTTTGAAATGAGGCAACTCAGAAAGACTCAGAATATGTGTAATGATTCAAGTCTGATTCAAGTCAAATATTAAACTCATCTAAAGCAGTTGCAGGTCAGAGAAGCCGCTGCCACCTCCATTTGTCGTTTGGGAGTCTCCGAGCGGATTCCCCACAACGTCAGAGCCTTAATGTAAGAGAACAGTGTCCATCAGTCCTTGATTGATCTTGATTGCTTAGCTGAATCTAAGCAAAAATCAAGAACCACGAGAAACTTTCACAACAAGGACCTGCAGTTCCAAAGATCGACAATGCATGCTGCGATGTTTGAAGGTCTGCATTCAGTCTTTAGTGAAACGCGGCCTCTCTGATGCTTGTGCTGAAGTCAGACAAGTGCCTCAGCCGAGTGATGATTTTCAGTTGCCATAGACATGGGACATCATGGGACATGGGACGAAGACTTGCGTCAAAACCGCTTTGTCGACGCCGATGTCAGCATGAAGTTGTTCATTGAGGCTGCCGCGGAATCCCTGCTTGAGCTGGCGAGATCCGATCAGTTCCTTGGATGCACACTGCCTCTTCGTGTCTGCAGACTGATAGGCTGTGATCAAAGGATATCCAAAGCAATGTAATACAAAACCATACTCACAGACTGGCATGGATTGGCCCCGAACTCGAGGCTGCTGAGTAGGAACATCTCAGGATTGACGGCAGGATAGATGGTAGGATAACGATTGACAACATATCTATTCTTCCACTGAGTCATTGTGGTTTGTTTGCTGGACCCATGAACACGCAAAGGCTTGGCAGCCACAAAAGCACGGTCAGAGAGGCAGCGGCACTTGGTTTCGCCGTTGTTGGATCTGTAAGCATTAATTTGGAGGATTCAATGCCATTTTCTGTGTAAGCTGGAGGCAATGACAGTTCGCTTGAAGGATGAAAATGCCAAAGTGAGAGGCATTGCGTAAGGGGCCCTGTGATCCTGTTCCGTGACTCGCAGAGAACCCGAGAATTTCCATGTAGCTGAAAGAACTTGCCGACTATCTTAGGTCAACCTGCCTTGGTCTGATTCCAGAGGATGCACCCAAGAAGAAGAAACACAAGGTGTGAAGCCCGTCATGTCTCAGCAGGGGTGTCAGAGCAGTTCAGTAGGCAGCAACAGTATAGATTTCTGGATCCATATGTGCCCTTGTAAATGCGTCATGCTCACTCCCTAGTACGATGACTACAACTCAAAGCGTACGCCTTGCCATCGATGCCGGGTACGCCTAAAGCTTTTATTTCACAAAGGTCCACAAAAATCCTTGAGGGACCCAAAGGACCCAAAGCAAGCCCGAGTGGCTAATACGTTTTCAAGATGAACTTCAGTTGTCTCAAGAATCCATGCAGCATCATGCAGCCAGAGAAGTGAAGAACAGGTTATGTTGGTGTGAAGGAAATGGCATCACAAAAAAGTAGCACTTGCATTGTGAGGCCAAGAAGAAGGGAGGAGAATCTGGGTGGGGAAACTTAGTGGTGACCAGCCGCAGTTGCATTATTTATATCATAGCATGCCGCATACCAGTTTTGCCTACTTAACACGTGCCTTTTGTTGCCTGCCCTTACCAAGATGGGCTTGCAACATTTTGCAGCATCATATTACAGCATGACAAGATCCGCCAATGTAGCCGCTGTTATGAATTTTACATATTCAGGCGGGAACACTCGCCGTGTGCGGATGCGGAGACAGAAGAGGATCTTGATCCAGAAGGGGCACCTTGGATATAAACACGTCCGTCGATTGCAAAAGATGCTCGAACGACCAGTGACACAGAGGAAACAGCAGATTTTTGATGACCGAAGGTGCTAGAGCTTGAGGATATAGCTCGACTGGTTCTCAGCTTGACGCGGAGGGTGAGAGATGTAAGACATGAAGGAATCTTGCGGAGTGCTTGACGCATGTCCGCACAAAAGTTCTGCGAGCGACTCTAAAGGAGTCAGAGCACAGACGTTCGATGAGCCGATGGAATCCAATAGGATTCCTTAGAAAAATCCCAGATTTAGGCTCAACTTCGGCCAGTCGAGGGTGACTGTGAAAGCATTGGACAACAGATATCTGCTCCACCTTGACTGGCCATACAGATAATGTATACCTTGGTCTTTGGATCAGTGTTTTCCGAGTGACAACTTAACATTTAAAATGCGTGGCCATGCCCTTGGAACCCTCCAAAACTCCAAGAGCCAACATTTCGTGACCGTAGTCCCGCCAAAACTTCAAGTCCTTCCTATTCGGAGTGGATTGCAGGGTCAGGCCAATCCTCCTGTAGACCTTCTAAGGCAGACTCTGAGATTGGTCGGGATTTGTCTTAATCCCCGGCCGCCAGCGACTCCAATTCCCAGAGGGTCTAGCAGGGCTTTTCTATAGCAGGTTTAGCATGGACAATTGGACAATGGAACCTGACTGTAGACTGCGAAGGTGGTGAAAAGGCCGAAGTTTCTCACAGCAGCCAGGGAAAGCCACACATACACCTTTACAGTTCACAGAGACATGTGAATGTCAATTTGCAACCATGCAGAGTGTGCCAACAACAGCACTCACATGTACTCACTGTATGCATTTCCTATCATTTCCTCATATTTGCTCAAGATCCTCGCTGATTTTTCAGCCTTTGGGCTGTCACGTTGTTGTCACGTTGTTGCCACGCTGTTGCCACGCTGCTTCCTGAAGGTGTGCCAGTCTCTTCCGGAGTGCGAGCCGGAAACTTAGCATGAGACGATTGCATCGTGGGGATCGGGATCGAACAGTGAAGTTTTTTTGTGTGAGACAAACTTGGTCAGGTGAAAAAAGGTGAAAAAGAATCAAACTCCTGCAGAACAGGCATGATGATATTTTTAATGATGTTTGATGTTACACACTGTATGTTATATACAGTATACAGCAATAATTACATCTATATTATATAACTTATATAATTTATATAACATGTACATATAGATCATACAACGACTCAGATCATGATGGACGAAAAAAAACATCTGACACGGCCAACACAAGATTGGGCATTGTCCTCGCCCAGCGTTCCGAGGTTTTGGGTTTGGGGTCAGGAAGAAGGCGAACAAAAATGCTGGCAGCCGCCTTGGAATGACGAACAGGTTAGACAACCCAAATGTCAACAAAGTATAACAAAGTTTTTCTTGTATACAACCAGTTACAAACCTATACGCTATGTTTTTCGCACTATAGTCTGACTTAATTTGACTGGAGATTGAGATATTTGACATGACATGATGTGACATGATTTGACAAAAGGTTCAGGCTTGGAGATGATGGCCGTGAAGCGGGAGAAGGCCGTTAATTCATCGCTTCCAATTCATCGGATTTCTCAATGCATTCAATCACTCTTCGAAACCATGGGAAAAATTGGGAAAACACATAACATGAATAAAGTACTGTAGTAACTATAGTATGTGCCTTCTCCCTGGAGAAGGATTGCTATATTGCTTCTTTCCATCTTTTTTCCATCTTACTGTGTTGATTGTGTCGTTGGTCTGCGAATTTCACAATCACAGGCTGGATCAGTGGCAGCAGAAGTTGCTATCCACCAGGACAGCAGGCAGTTGGCCTGTCATGGCCTGTCATGGCCTGCCCAGATTTTCTTTGGTGTGGTGTTGGATGTGTTGGTGTTGATCACGGCAACTTATGTTCAAGCAGCTTCATTGGTACAGCCACGTAGAGCCACGTCTATCCATGGAAGCTGTCATTTCAAGAGTTCTTGCAGGCGATTGTCATGGGCAACTTTGATTGCTGGATAGACGGCCAGCTTGGCGAGTTTGTGGAGCATTCGATTTGCAGGTTTTGCCTTGCGTTCAACATTTCTCAAACCTTTTCTGCATCTGCCCCAAGTGTCCTCACTGTCACAGGCTTCAACTACGACACCTGTTGTGATCCGAAGTTTGGGCCTAGTGGCAATTCCCAGTGTCCCGCTCTCAGATTGATACCACTCGACATTGCATGGATTTGCATAGTCTTCGAAATGCCAAGGTTGGGATGGAGTCTTCAACTACGATCGATGTTGCTTTCCAAAGGACGACTTTGTACTCTTTACCAAACTCTGCTTTCCAAGACTCTGCAAGCTTTTTGGGTGCGACACAGCTGCTCCAGGAGGAATTGTAGTTTCAGGAGTGAAACTTGCGCGGTTTCACAGAGTTTCACCAGCTCGGTGTGAGCTTTAGGTTATTTGGCACAGCCCAGCCTGCAGAGCGGACACTTTGCACGGCAATGATATGCAGTGATATGCACATATACCCACATGCAGCAAAGAGTCGTGGCTGTATATTGTACATGCGATTGCTCCATTCAGCCGAACTTTGCTGGTTAAGATGGCATGATTTGAAAAAATTATCTTGACAAATTTCCCAAGCTGAGTACTGTCTTCCAGCTGCTTGCTTCAGCAGATGCATGAAAGATTGTCTGAGACCATGTGTAAGATCATGGTTCATTCCGGTTCCAAAGCAAACCTCCTTGGCTTTTGTTTTGCACGAGGGAGCAACAGTCTTGAACACATTGCAACCAATACAATACAATAATAGTATTAAAGGCGCATGCAAACCTTTATCAGAGTTTAGACCTTGAAGATTGCTGAGTTAATCTTTTTGCCGGGGTCCGGATGAAATGGAAGCCTGGAAGGGAGATGTATCTGCTGGGACTTGGATGATTGACAAAGGACCAGCTTTGATGTTTCTTCAATACAAAGATGATGAATGACCCTGCGCACACTTCCAACACACCCGCACTTCGACTTCTCTGTCAGGACGTTCCGCTGCACCGTGATCTCGTTTGAGGCAACTGTCCAAGTATTTGCTTGTTACAAATCACCATCCAGATTCATCCAGATTCATCCAGATTATCAGATGATCCTGCTCTCACTTCAAGTAAGCCAATGCGCAGGGAGTGCAGTGCATGGCGTCTCCATTGCTGCTTGGACAGAGCATTATGAAGCATGCGTGGTCTGCATTGTCGTGACTTTTGCAGTTTCCCAGGTGCCAGGTGAGGTACTCTTGATTTTCACGTCAGCTGTCAGCTGTCCTTCCTTTCTTCGTTTCTTCCTTCCTCTCCAGCTCTGTGAGTCTCGCTGACTTCAAATATGTCAGACAATGTGCCAGAATACATGTCAGACTGTCAGATACAAGTTGATACAAGCATCAGATGCTTTTCAAGAATTCATGTCATTTCATGTCAGATTTTGCCTCTTCCACATCAATCTCTCAGAGTGGAGATCACTCGAAGAGTAATTGGCTAGTAATTGAGTCTTTTGGTGTCAAGTCATGTCAAGTCTGTGTTTTGGACCAGCGCTGTAGGTTGCATACCAAATCACAGCTCCAGAGACTTCATGAAATCCAAGCTCGGCCACGGATTCAGCGACCATCCTCCTGCGTCCAGAGTCAATCTCCCCCGCAAGTCGTGGATGTCGTGGATGCCGTGGACCCTCAATCAACTTTGCCACATCCAACACATCCAACATATCAGACCATATTCAACCACCCAAACCAACATGTTTCAAGCCCAGCGAGCCAAGCTTTCAACAACAGCTATGCCTCAGCACCTTTTTGTGTTGTTAGCCCCAGCTTGACAGTTAGGAGCGGTTCGACTCCTGCCTTGAACAGTGGTCAGCCTGTCATTTACACTGAACCGAGCTGCTACCCAACAAAGCAAAGCCCAGTCAGCCCAGTCAATAAGGTAAGCACTGCTCAAAGTCATGCTCAAAGTCAAAGTCATGTGGGACCCCATGTAAGCTCGGCTCTTCAGGGCTGGCAATTTCAAGGTTGTCAGTATGCTCAGCCCTTGAGACTTTCCACTCCCTCAAATTCCACTGCTGATCGGGCAGCTTCAAGCGGTTCTATGGACCCGCCTAACAGGGAGAGCAGAGCAGATCACTACAGGCAGCTGAAAGAGGACCTGGACTTGGCCAAGCGACTTAAGATGGAGCTGCCTGACATCTTAGTTGATCGCATCAAACGTTTGCACGTTCAAAGCTCGATCTTGGAACAACTTCGCCTCGCAGAGACGGCGGAGCAGGCGGAGCCCGATGAAGCTGTTGGCAACTCAAGGCTGGCTCCGTGTGCTCCAAATGCTCCAAATGCTCCAAGTGCTCCAGCTTCTCCTTCCGTACGGGAGGCGCGGAAGCCGTTGGAAGAGCTGCACCAGGCCATTTCAGCGGTGAAGGCTGAGCAGGGGGCCATGCGAAGAATGCAAGAAGAGGAGCTGCTTGAACTTTGCAAAGTTCGGAATCTTCTAGAAAGAGAGGAAAAGGAAAAGAAGGAAAAAGAGGAAAAGGAGCGAGAACAAGAACTTCTTTCACAAATTCAGCTCGAAAAGCAAGCGAAAGAGCAACAATCCAGACACGATGTTGCCCTGCGGGTCGAACAGGTGCTTTTATCCCAGGGTGCTCGGCGAGAGGAATTCTTGCAAGCCGAACTCAGACAACTGGACCAGGAGGAAAAGGAGGTGGAGAGGAGAAATATGGAGTTGAAGCGACAGGCAGAAGAAATGCAAGAAATAGTTTCGGGGATGTCCGAAGGTACATCGCTTTGGCGCTCTGGCCATTCTGCAGTGAGTTTCACCCAACAGCCAAAGATTGCTGTTGAGACAAATCCTGAGTCAGCTCATGGCACAGCACGAAGGGCAGCATTTGGTGCAAACCGCGTGGCATTTGCAAACGAACCAGCTGCAACTACTGCAGCTCTTGCTCCGCCTCTGCCTACTGCTCCGCCCAGGGCTGCGAACACAGAAACTTTCCCCGGGACAGAAGCTTCTGGAACTTCCATGGGCCCAGCTGCACCCGTGCCTCCCGTGCTGCCAAGTACAGTGCCACTGGAGCCAGTCACCAGCCAAGCACCAGCGCCCAGGCTTTCACCACCGAGGCTGGATACTCCAAATAGTGCAAGCAAGCTGCTGGTTGGCGAAGGCCCACTATGGCAGTGTCTTGACTGACAACATGGGATGTTCAGAAGGATTGCCCCTTTAGCCTTAGTAAACTTAGTAAACGTTCGGGCGTATGAAAAGCATTGCAAAAGGCACCAAACGAGACTTGCAACAGTTTGACCACGATCAAATTGACTTATCAAAGACACACTGAAGAGTTTGACAAGACGTATGGCGTTATCCATTGAGGCCCCCTTCCAGCGCTGCGTGCAGTCAGACCTGCAGCAAAGCTTGGACAGAGGATAAGTGGAAAACAAGTTACTCTGTGCAGTTTTGAATGTCTTTCCAGTACAGATGAAATCTAAGTCAGCTGAATGAATCAGGTGGGTCAGGAACTTGTACGGGTTGTGTGTTGCATGAGCTTCTCACCACTGTGAGAGGACGAGCAGCAGCAGCAGTCCTTGATGCAGGTGCAAGCAAGAGAAAGTTATTGGTCCAGACAAACGTTTTACAAGTTGTGTCATCATTTTGCCAGATGTTGCCAGATGTTGCCAGATGTTGCCAGATGTTGCCAGATGCCAGGCATATCTAGCCTTCATCAACAAAGAGGTCGAAAGTTGCGGCCTTGAAGACCTCAACCTGTCTCAGGCTGTGCAGCCTGACTTTAAAAGTGCTCAGGTGTGCCGATGCTAGATCCAGCATGGGAAGGGTCAAGCCTGGAAGCTGGGCGAGGAGAGTGATGGAGAGTGATGGAGAGTGACTCGGAGACTGATCCATGTGAATCTATGTGAAGCTCGGATTGCTATGGATTGCTTCTTTTGGGACTTTCACAGTGTTAATATAAGATCAGAGTTGAAGGACAATTCCAGTTTCAGCTCGTTCAACCCAGTCTTACAAAGCTTTACACTGCAGCTGCGTTCCTGGATTTTTCTGCAGGTTTCCTCTCCCCGTTGATAGTGACAGTTCATATACATTCATATACAATATGTACAGGAGATCCTCCCAGAGCAAGAAGACAGTTCCGGAGAAAAGGCCTTGGTTTCAGTGTTGCATAGTGACTTTCAAGAGCATGCAAAACTGCAAGATTGCAGATGTGTCCTTTTTCAAGAGCTGCGAGTGAGACGTCTTTGCATAGGACTATGGGGATGTTATTGAGTTCTGCTAGTACATGGCACCCTTACTTGAGTATTTTGAGTGGCACATTGCCGTACCATACCGTTCCTCAAAGAAGGTCAAGATGAGGTTAAACGTTGCAAGTGACACATGTCAGCAAAATACGGACATGGTAAATCCATGTAAATCCACTCTTTCGCAGAGTGAAACATACACACGATGGGTGTCAACTCAAATTTGACTACGCTCTTCACATTTCAAAACATCTCTGCAAAAGCTTGAAGGCTTTGAAGACCTCCCTCAAGTCTATAGAGTCCTAGCCTCAGTATGGCTAGTATGCCTGAATATTTTCTCAAGCGGGAATGTGGTTGAAACATGGTGAAACATGGTGAAGCTTTGTGGAATTGGTTGAGCTCAGTTGAGCTCCGTTCGGACGCCTGGAGGCAGCAATTTCAATTGTTGCCCAGCATGGCTGGAGTGCCTTGCATGGTGGTGAAAATGCAGGATCGAGTCGTTCGAGCCAGTCCCCCAAGACATCCCAAGACGCTCAAATAGTTGGAGTATGTTGGAAGATAACCCAGTGTCGAACATCAGGTGGAGGCAAAAAGTCTGTATGCTCCTATCATGTTCAGCTCGCCAGATCTATTTGTATCTATTTGTCCATTTTGTTCATGCTCTAGGAGCTTGTTGGACAGCTTTGCACTGGGCAGCAGCAGAGGGTCGAACGGAGATCTGCCAGCTTTTGTTTCTTCCTCAGTTTCACGGTGATGTGTCTTGGATGCTATCCAGGATTCACTGAGCACCCAACCATAGCAGCTATAGCAGCTATAGCATTCAAAAGATTCAGTGCAAAAGATGCACAAGCTGAGAGCGCAAGTTTGACAAAACACCCAGGCTGCAGTGTCGAGCTGATGCTGATCACCAGGAGCGATGTTCGTCGGCCGACCGTGGAACGGGCACCATTTTGTCGAAGCAGAGACAAGTTTGCAGCGCAGCGAGTCAGTGCAAAACATGAACATCATGAACCACAGAAGACAATGGTACGTGTCATCTCAAGCTTCTTCTTCTTGTTCTTCTTCTTGTTCTTGTTCTTGTTGTTGGTTGTTTATGGATGATATTGGCATGTTTGGAACGCATTTATTCCTCAAGAGGCTTGAGGGAGGAAGGACAGCAGGATTTCACTCATTTGCAGAGTAAGCATCGTCCCAATCCTTATTCCAGCACAGCAAAGAGATGTAAAGAACGCCCTAAACTTCCAGCCAATCGTTGGGCCTGAAAGCCTTGCGCCATGTTCGACTGAGGATTCATCAATTCAATGCGAACTGAGAAACAAAGGGCACACACACACAAACCACCAAAATCACAACAAGTTTCAAGCGGGGCTTTGCTGGTTCCATTAATGGACGAAGCCAGCTTATTGAAATATTGCAAAAGCACATGTCTTCTGCGATTTCTAGGTCAGTACAACAATAAGGCCTTCCTGCCAATTCAGCAGAAACGACCGGCACAGTTGCCCCTTTACATCAAGGGGAGCCTTTTACTTGGCATGTGCTGCTCTGCAACTAGCAACAATTGCTGTATTCAATGAGGGATCATTCCGCAAACGCGAGAAATGCTTAACTGCTTCTTAAGAACTGTCCCGCAGAGCAGGTACCAGCTATACCAGTGATAGTACCACCAGACTGACCAGACTGTTGATTTGAACGTGACCAAGACCGTTGCCATCGCACAAAGCAAAAGCATGAGACTCTTCCCCGCCATTGCTGCTCTGACTCCAATGACCATTTTTCAGGACGAGATGGGCAGATGTCCAGCATACTATGCCAGTTTGCATGGTCATGTGGATACCCTTGCTGTTTCCTTAGCCTCCGCTTTGCTGCTTTGAAGTCAAAGGAGTTTCATCAGTGGAGCGCCCTGCTCAGGCCCTTTTGAAGCAATCTGTCAGACACGCGCAGGCTCAGCTACACAAGTTTTGCACGGACCAGATGCAAAGATGCATCGAATATGCAATGGGCCGAGCGCAGTGTGATGCAAGACTGGCAGGCTGCCAGGACAAGTGTGGAGGCCAGGACCACATCACTTTCTTGCATAGCTTCGAAGTGTAGCTTCAATACGCATCAACCCTAAATTTAATGCCATTGCTGCAGCAAGTTGTATTTTTTATGTTTGCAAGGAAGAGGAGGGTGAATTGATGTCAGTTGCGAGCACAAAGGCTTTTGCCTCAGCTGTCCTTAATGCGCAGGATCCTGCTGCAAAACAATGTTCTCGATATTTCTCGGTCCTTTTCATCGGCACAGTGCCGAGCCAATGTCCAGGGTGAAGTTGAGTGATCTGTGTTGACCCAGGCTAGTCCCTTCGGTGAGCGTGCATCAACCCGGAGCCTGCCTTATTTTGCCTTGGCTTTGCCTTGTGCTTTGCTTTGGCCGTGCACTCGACAGTTGAGCAGCCACAGGTCTTCCGCAACGCCAACGCATACTTCGTCCTAGCTGCTCGTAGCCTGCAGCCACCTTACGACCTTTGTACACTAGCCGCAAGTCTTTGACTTTGCGCTGACTCAGATAGAAACTCTGAGTTGAATCTCAATATGTGGGACCGTGTAGCACACAGTGCCTGCTGAGCAAATGTGCCTTGAAGCATCCACAAGCGCTGCATTCTTTGGTAGAGCCCAAAAGATCTGTTCCGACAGTGCCAGCATTCAGACGGCTGGAAGTGAGAACTGCAAAGTTGCACAGTAGCTGTGAAGGAACTGTGTTCTGCTTCAAAATGCAGCTCTTGGGACTTGCGGAATTTTGCAGATTGTATGTTCGCTGCCATTAAAGCCAACCTCTCCACGAAGTGAAGAGCCGGTCAGGATGATTTGGTGCGCCTGAGCCTAAAATTGACACCATTCCATTCCTAGATGCTCCTTGCGGAAGTGGGAAAAGCTTGCAAAAGTTTCTGCGAGGTGTTTCCACGTGTGCATGCAAGCAGCAAGCAGATAGCAGTGAGCTATCCCGCTGCATCGTTCTTAGTATGAAGCTTCCCAGGGGACAGATGGACAAAGCATGCAAAGACGTCAGAAAGCTTCTGTTGGAATATCTCAACAAAGCATGCATGGCAGCAGAGCTTTTCGCACATAACACACACGCACACACACTCACGCACACACTGACACACAAGAAAGCAACACTTGTATACATTGAACTACACAGACATCTACAAGGAATCAAGCATACACAAGGGAGGAAACATCACCATTAATTATGAGATAATGAGATTCGGGTAGCTCTTTGCACACAGGGAGAAGAACCGTTTAGACATTCAGGAAACATGAAGATGTTCACGAGAGATGCAGAATCGAAGTCAAAGTTGTGCGTTTGAACACAATGCGGGAGGAAGGTTTATGTCCAGTTTGGGCTGCTTGTGTGACCCTTCGGTGAAGGAGGAACTAGCTGAATTTGTCGGCATGTAGTGCTTAGGCTTAGACTCCAGACAGGTCATTTGAAAGTGTTGCACTATGCCACTGTGAAGTCTTGATTGAAAGAGTTGCATCCAGACGCGAAGGTGGTCACCTCTCTGACCTGTTTCATGCTGTTTTCACAGTAATTAATCCCTTGTTGATTCAATAGATTTGACTCAAGATCCCGTGGTTTGCCACGGGCGCGCAGAGCTCAAGGTGGAGAATCCGGCTTGTAATTGTGGATTGTGTGTCGAGCCGCCCCTGGCTGATGATCAAATTTGACTTTTGGAAGAACTTCAGAAGTATTTGAGGCATAGAAACGCTTGCTGATGCGGAGGACCAATGCTTGTGTAGTATTCAGTATATCATGTTCATCACACAAACAGCGCTACTTCTTTGGAGAAGACTGCAGGAAGCCATCCATTTTATGGGCTCATCTTGCGAATCTTGCGCGATGCTTTCCAGCCGGAGGTCATAACACAGGGATATTCAGGGTTCTGTCTTGACAGATGCATTACCTCTCGGTGCTGGACCTGACGGACATATGGCCATTGATTTAGCATGATTTAGCCCGAAACCAATGGGCTGGGCAGTGGAGATTATGAATTTCGAAGCCTTTGTACAGCCTTTCAAACAAAGCACACATGTTGCAAAGCACTTGTGATAATTGAGAAGCAAAGGTTTTGTTTCTTGTCAACCTGTACTTTGAGCTGAACAAATCCATTGTCGCCACCCAGGGCCCCCTTTTGGCTTGTGTACAAAAGGCCATTCATCACATTGGTAGATACACAACCGAAGTCAAGTCATCACACAAAGCGGTTCAACTCGTTGGCTATGGAGAAGGGCATTTGCAGGGAGAGTTGCAGCCCTTCGCACCGGTTGCCAAAATGGTCGTCTGTGTCTGGTCTAGTTGTGTCTAGTTTGGTCTACAGTAGGTTAGTCTATTTTAATCTGATTCGGTCTAGTTTAGTTTAGTTTGGGTTAATCTAGTGTAGTCAGTGTAGTCTAGTTTAGCTTACTATTTCGCGTAGTTTCATCTAGTTTAGCCTACTTTAGAGTAGTTGAGTTTAGTTTAATTGAGTTTAAACATGATTAACCTAAACTAAACTAAATTAGACAAGAGTGGACTCATAGACTAAATCCGATTAAAGTACACTTAAGTAGACTGAAGTAGGCCAAAAGTAGGCAAAACTAGACGAAAGAAGATTAAAGCACATGAAAATAGACTAAACTAGCCTAGTATAGTTCCAAGTAGATTGGATTAAACTAAGCTAGACCAAACTAGGCTACTAGACTAAACGACATTACAGTAGACTGAAATGGACGAAACTAAACAAAACAAGACTAAACTATAGATTGCAAAACAAGACTAAACTAGACTAAACTACAGTAAAGTATACTAAAATAGATTAAGAAAGACTGAAGGAGACTGAAGTAGAGGAAAGTAGGCTAAACTAGACTAAACTGGATAAAGCTAGAGTAAATTGGATTAAGCTAGACTAGACAAAACTACACTAAGCTACACCAAAGTAGACTAAACTAGAGGCAAAACTAGACTAAACTAGATTAAAATAGGCTAAACTAGGTGAAATTACCTTACACTTGACTAAATTAGATTAAACTAGACTAAACTACACTAAGCTAAATTAAACTAAATTGAGTGAAATAAATGAAACTAGATCAAGATAAACTAAACACGATTGAACTAAACTGAAATATTCTGAAGTAGGCTAAAGTAGATTCAAGTAGACTAAAATATCTAAAATAGACTAAATTAACCTAAACTAAAGAAAACTACGTACAGTAAACTAAAATGGAATAAATTGGACTAAACTAGTCTAGATTAAGTTTATCTAAACTAGACAAACAAGATTAAATTAGACTCAATTTGAATAAAATCACATTAAACTAGACAAAACTAGGCTAAGCTGGGCTAAACGAGACTAAACCACACTGAAATCGATTAAGCTGGACTAAGGTAGATCAAATTAAACTAAACTACATTCTATTACTGTAGATTAAATTAGATGAAATCAAGCTAAACTTGACTAAGTTCGGTTCAGCTGAACTAAATTGGATTGATTTTGGACGAACTTAGATTATATATTTAGATAACAAAGATTGAATTAGAAAACCATTAGATTATATTAGAGTAAATTAGACTGAAGTAGGTTAAACTAGACTAAACTAGATTCAATTCGGCTAAGATAGATTCAACTAGGCTAAAACTACACCAAACTAAATTAAACTAAACAAGACTAAACCAGACTAAAATCGACTAAGCTAGACCAGATTAAATTGAATTAAACTAGACTAAACTAGGCCAAACTGGATTAAGCTAGACTAGATTAAACTTGATTAAACTAGATAAACTAGAGGAAACAATGCGCTAAAGTAGACTAAAGTAGATTAAACTGGACCAAACTAGACTAAACTAGACCAAACTAGATTAGATTAGATTAAACTGAACCAAACTAGAATAAACCAGATTAAACTAGACTAAGCAAAACCATCTGCATCTAAATCTACACCTGAACTAAGTTCAACTAAGCTGAATTAAACAAAACAAAACTAACATAGGCTAAACTACACTAAAGCAGACTAACGTAGACTAAATAGACTGAACTAGACTCAAGTAGGCTAAAGACTAAAGTAACCTAAAGTAGACTGAAGTAGACTAGAGCGTGCTAAACTAGACTAAAGTAGGCAAAGTAGACTAAACTATGCTAAACTGGACTAAACTAACTTCGGCTAAACTAGACTAAACAAAATTAGACTAGACCAGACTAAATTGGGCAAAGCTGGACTAAACTAGGCTAAGCTTGGCTAGACCAGACGAAACAAAACTGACCCACGCCAACTTGAACTAAACAAGACTAAGCAACACTAAACTACACTAAACTAGACTAAATGAGACAAGGTATATGAAGAAATGCCAAATAAAGTAGACTAAACTAGGCCAAACTAGGCTAAACTAAACTAGATTGGAGTTGATGACACCAGACCATCCTAGATTAAATTGAACTAAACTATATGAGAGTAAAGTAGGCTAAATTAGATTCAACTAGTTTACTTAAGTTTAGTCTACTTTAGTCTTTTTTGAGTCTACTTTCGTGTAGTTTAGTCTAGTTTGTTACTATAATTTAATTCATTTTAGCACAGATTAATCCAATTTGGTCCAGTTTAATCTAATTGAATCTAGTTTGACTGAGTTTAATGTACTTTAGTTCTCTTTACTCCACTTTGGCTAAATTTAGTTCAATCTAATATGTTTTAATCTAGTTTAGTCATGTGTAGTCTAGATACAGTTTAGTCAAGTTTAGCCTCATTGAGTTTAATTCAGCCTAGTTTAGCTTGGTTTAATCTAGTTTTCTCTAATTTAGTGTAATTCAGTGTCATGTAGTGTTAGATTTTCATAAGCATCAACATTTAGATATAACATTATATAACTAGTCTAGTTTAACCAAAAAAAATATCAGTCCAGCTTAATGCAGTTTAGTCTATTTCAGTCTAGTTTAGCCTATCTTTGTCTACCTTGGTCTACTTTAGTCTACTTCAGTCTAGTTTAGGCCACTTTAGTCTACATCAGTCTACTTTAGGCTACTTTAGCCTACGGTAGTCTACTTTAGCGTATTTTAGTGTAGTTTAGCCCACTTTAGTCTACTTCAATCTACTTTAGGCTACTGTAGTCTACTTTAGTGCAATTTAGCTTGGTTTAGTCTGGTTGAGTCTAGTAGAGTCTAGTTTAGTCCAGTTTAGTTTAGTTTAGTCTAGTTTAGTCTACTTAGGAACAAGTTCAACGACGAAAGGAGAAGAAAAGGAATAGCATTATATGCTTGTATGCAAAGGAACGAAATAGACCCGAAAGGTCCCTGCCACACACACACATATATATATATGTTTCCAGTCTTTGCGAGCCATGGCAGGGTGGAGATGTTAACAATGGCTTTCGAATTTGATGCTGTTCCAATCGCAGGGGGTGCGCCTTGCCTGTTGGTGCTTGCACCTTTCATGTTTGCATTGAATGGCGCTCACAAACATATTGGTGAGGATTGGTAGACTACTACACCAGACTCTTCTTCCTATGCTCACTCACACTCTGTGGAAAATGGAGCCTTTTGGCTTTAAGAGCCTGAATGTGCTTTAACCAGTTCGGTGCCGGAGACATTGGAAAAGCGATGGCGAAGCCATGGCCACACCAGACTTCCAAAAATTTGAGCCATCGCCTTCCTTGTCTCTAGTGGATGCTGAGCCTGCATTCAGAATACCACGACGTTACGACATGTGACAAGCGGAAAGACTTGGAAAGATTAGCCTGGAGTTCTTTGGCAGCAGCTGCAGAGTGTGCAGCGTGCGTGTTCTGCAGGAAGGCTTTACGCACTTGCCCAACTTCTTAGAGCCGGAGGAGGCCACTTCGCTTCGAACATGTTTCAAAATCATTTTCGTTTATTTGCGGAGAAAGTTCAACAGCATCTTTTTCCTTTTGCCCTATATAACCTCGGAGATTAAACCACTGAAAAGTCACCGCTTTTGCAGATCATGTTTCCGCAGTTTTCTTGTTTGCCATCGCACTGCATCAAAGTCACACACAGAGCCCGAAAAAAGCCTTGAAGGTTCAAGCCGAGTCAAGCTGAGTCAAACCGAGTGAAGCCTTTCCGCTTCTACTTGTGAGGTCCAAGCGTTGAAGGATGCTGCGGCTGCAGGCCCAAAGGATGAGACGCTCTCCACTGGCCGTCCACTTGCTGCGACTCCGGGGGTGCCTTTAAAGCATCCAGCATCGAAGAATCGAAGACTATCGAAGCATTGAGACATGATGGAAGCATCCTATTTGCAGAAGAGTCCTTTCAATATTTTTGAACCCCATTCACAATGGGCTTAAACGGCGTGCGCCGCGTGCGCTCCCTTTTTTTCCAAAGCGATTCTTTGAGTCAGTTCTTCCAGATTGGTAATGCAGTGAGGTTCACTGGCATGGCTTTCCACGCACACATAGCTGGTCAATCTGGCAGAGTTTACTGATGCAGCGGAGCATGAAATATGCACGTAGAGCAAAGTTTCCATGGCAAAGGTCACAGAGAGTCCAGGCAAAAAGATGAAAGATGCAACCAGGCTTTAAGACTAGTGACTAGACTCTTGATTGGACCAGTTTCTTTATCGACTCAACTCTTGGTCTTGGTAGTCCGCGCCAGGCAAAATGGCGCTCAGATTGCCAGCATTCCCGAAACTTGTTTGCCCGCTTTGCATCGCTTGCGTCACCTTGGTGTCTTGTCTTAGACAGTGAAGGACATCACCAGCTTTTGCCTGGATACTTCGAATTCCCTTTGCGCAGTTGCGTGCAATGTGATTACATCCCACGACTTTGCATGTCTCGTTATGTTGATGTTGATCTGCATATGGCGACAGCACGTGGCACCTAAGGAGTTTTACCTGCACGTTATTCCTTTGACCAGGCGATTGTGAATTTCTATCCAGAAGGCAGGTCTTCACGGCTATTTTGCCTCGGTGCCCCACGGGTATTTCGGCACCGGGCCCAGGGTGTGAGGGCATTCGGATGCACGTGGATCGAGCCAACTTCGATGATGCTTGGACTTTGGCACCACATTTTTGTGCCACACAAATCCAGAAAAGTATTGATTGACCCCTAGCTTCCCTGAGCCATTCATTGCCTGAACTGAGGATATCATAGTTGGCTTCAGCTTGGGTGCAGCCGTTGCGTTTGTCTCAGTGGAATCCCGGTGACAGCCGCTGACAGATATTGACAGCATCTCAGGTCATGGACCTGGAGCCTCTAGATACCCAAGAACACGATGAAGCTGCGTCAGCTGCGTGCTGCAATTTATGGTTCCGATATGTTCCGATATCACTGTATGGCACCAGTTTCATCCATTTCAGTCCAATTGAACCATATTGTTCAGCTAGAGTCGTGCTGTGAGCAAAGTTTCATCTAACTTAATCTGTTCTTCAAGGATCCCACCCGGAGTCACGCAAAGCACGTGCTACTGGAGGACTGAGTGAATGCAGCACTCAATCTGTTTGGATCACAAAAAAAAAGTATCGATTCGATAGGTTCTAGTCTCCCCCCCTTGGTGGCCCGATGAAAGGAGGGATCTGTCTACGTATTCTCGGGCCATGTTCGATGGAAGTGGAAACACGGAATCAAGCAAGGCCCCCACAGGCACCAGGGTTTGCATTTCCCAGATGTGATGTTGTTCCTGTAGCACTAACTAATCGAAGGAAGTCTAGAAGTCAAACTTCCAGCAAAATGGACGGATGAAACAGCAGAGGTGGGAAGAGTCAGAGAAGAGAGAGTCAGAAGAAATACGATCAGCAAAAGAGAAAGAGTTAGAAGAAAGAATATCAAAGTGCGCGAAAAGGTCTACGAAAGCAAGGATGTCTACCAGTGAGAACATGTTGCTGCTTGTGCCCATGCAGTGAGGCTTCAATCATCTTCAGTCTTGTCAAGCACCCCTTGAGGTACGCAGATGAAGAACTCCCCTTAGGTGAGCGTACCTCCATCACGTTGCGTCGGTTGCGCAGACCTGATCAAAAAGAATCAGATGACCTGTGGATGACTCACCAGGAAAGCAAAAAGTGCGCACAGAATCACCTCAGACATTTGCAGCTTGTTGATGCTTGTTGATGCTTGTTGCAATCGTAATCTGGCGCACTTTGATCGCGAAGTTGCTGGAATCAGACATTATGATTGCGCAAGATCGGGCTCCTCTTCATTTTCTACAGCCTCCACTGGTGTTGCTGCCTTCGCAGATTTAAGATTGACCGAAAAGACCAGAAATCATGCAACTGCAGCTCCCGTGCAGGATAGCACTGACTGTTTCATGAACCGAGATCAAACAATTAAGAGATTGTCCAAAAGGCAGTGTAATGATGTGTAATGTGTCTTGAAGTTCCTTGAAGTGCGCGTGCAATGGGCAAACTTCTTGGCCAAACGTCCTGTTTTTTGTGGTGCACGAAGGATCATCCTGCACCTCAGTGGGCCGCCTGTGGCTGGTGTGGATCCAAGCTTTCCATTGCAAAGCTTAGAAGGTCCAAGATGTCACAATGTCCAAGGGACCTGCAGATCGCATCGTTTGTGTTTTCATTCTCCTGTTTTTCAGTTCTTGTATTTTTGGTTCATTCCCGAGAGCGTCTGAGCGCAGGGTTCTTCCAATAGTGGGGTCTGTATCTCATCTTCTCATCTTCACACCTTCTCATCTTCACACCTTCTCATCTTCACATCTTCTCATCTTCACACCTTCTCAACTTCACACCTTCTCATCTTCACATCTTCTCATCTTCACACCTTCTCATCTTCACATCTTCTCATCTTCACACCTTCTCATCTTCACATCTTCTCATCTTCACACCTTCTCAACTTCACACCTTCTCATCTTCACATCTTCTTATCTTCACACCTTCTCATCTTCACATCTTCTCATCTTCACACCTTCTCATCTTCACATCTTCTCATCTTCACACCTTCTCATCTTCACATCTTCTCATATTCACACCTTCTCATCTTCACATCTTCTCATCTTCACATCTTCTCACTTCACATCTTCTCATCTTCACATCTTCTCATCTTCGCATCTTCTCATCTTCACACCTTCTAAGCCATCTTTGGCAAGATGCCGAAAACCCGTCGTGTCTAGACGCTGGCTCAGTTAGAGTAGTAGAACCCCAACATGTCGAAACAAACCACGATTTTTTTTTCTTCAAGGCTCCTGCATATCCAACATAGCGATTTCATTCCTCAGCCATTGAGCGCCCTCAAGGCATATTCTTTTCCCTAGGCTTTGCAAAGGCCACCAAGAAAATCAACCAGCAACATGCACGTAACATGTATGTACAACACCACTAGCCCTCACATGGCAACCATATGTACTCCAAGTTCTTATCCAGTGAAAAGCGTACCTAGCACGCTTGACGTGATTATAACTGTACAACCATGCCGTGCACCCTTCAGTTTTTGCAAGTCAACCCAGCCAATCCAGCCCAGCCGTCAAAAAAAAGGAAGCTGAACCCACAGGGTCCTTTCCGATGCGCAACATGGCTCCTATGGTCTTCGTCCTCTTTGAGTGATGCGGCCATCTGGAGGCATGAGCAATTGGGGGCCTGGGCTCCCGTCCCAGAACTCCCAGCGGCAAGACAGGCAAATTTTGGAGGAAACCATCCGGCGTCACAAAGCAGCTCAGTTGGCGCACGCTGCTTTCACAGAGGATGCGAACAGAGTCAAGGAGCTCCTTTCAGAGAGGGCCGACCCCAACGTGGCGGATTCGGAGTCTCGGTGGCCGTTGACACAAGCTGCCTTCGCCGGAGAAGCCCGGGTAGTGTCCTTACTTTTGGAAGCTCGAGCTGATCCCAACCTACCACAGGAGGGGGATCGGGCCATCCATGTGTCTGCTTGGCAAGGCGACAAGGCTGTGACGAAATTGCTGTTAACCTCCTCAGCAGATGTCGAAGCCACAGATTCCAATGGCTGCTCGCCACTTTGTGGAGCTGCGCTGAAAGGCCATGTTGCTGTAGTGGAACTCCTCCTGAATCATGGCGCAGATCCAACCAGGAGTGTGACTGTCAGTGGCCATGGGACGCTCACTCCATTAAAAGCTGCACAGGACGGGCATTCCGCAAAGGTCGTAGAGAAGCTCAAAGAGGCCATCGCTGCAGTTCCGCCACGTTCGCGGAACTCCTTTGGTCTCTCCATGTCTGTGCCATCTCCTCTCATCAAGAGTCGTTCGCAACTCTCGGGGAGAAACTCCAGCATGAACTCGCCGGACAGTCTTGGAAGCCGCTCTAGCAGGCCCAATTCATCCATGATGACCACCCTCACGCATTGTCTTGTCAAGTGTCGTGGTGTTTGCCATTGCTGCTGAAGTGAGAGTGCCTGTGCCATGTCGGATATCGACATTCTTTTACCAACTCCGGATATCCAGGGAATGAATCCTTCGAGACTCCTTGGGGAACAAATCTAAGGGATGGATATCCAGTGTTGATGCCTTCTCAAGTTATCATCCAGTTTCTGCTTGCCTCGGGCAAGTTTCACTTGCTTGCAAAGTGCTGGCAAGGCCATACAGACTTGGGGTGATTTTCGATTTCTGCAATCCTTCGAAACTTCATCACCATAAGAACATATAAGAACATAACTTGCTTCTTACAGTAATTACATGTAGTTGTTCCATGTTGTGCCATGTTGTTCCATATTGTTCCTATCATCAATTTGTCAAATTAGTGTTTGGTTCCAAGTCCAGAGCATCCTCCATTCGCAGTTTCTCAGTGCAAGTGGAAGTGATCGTAGCTGGTAGCTCTAAGACTATGCAGCTTTGGCGGAGCGAAAATTCACGGAGCCTGACGCCTTGGCTCTATGAACACGTGCAGAAACATGTAGAGGCAGCATTGATATTTGATGTTTGCTGTAGGAGCTGTAGGCCACAAGACAACTTAGGGACCCCCATATCTCCCTGCAAGACAACTCGAGGGTGAAGTGGTATTTTTGGGCACGTACATACCAATCGGTTACCAATGGGTTACCACAGCATTTTGCACCAGCCCTCAGCTCTCGTTTCAGTGGCACCTAAGGGCACCATTGGTGGTGGTTGTCCAAGAGGTGCCCGAGGACCCAACAAAAGCGATATGGTCAGATGAGTCCGCCACCCAGTGAAACGGCTAAACTGGTATGAAACTGGTAAAATATGGTAAAATATTGCTGGAGGGTAAGGTTGTCTCAAATTGCAGATCTAGACTATACAATTATATTATTATTATTATTACTAGTATTATTAGTATTATATTAGTATTATTATAATAATATATATATATATATTATAGGTATATACACATAATATTTACATTTAACGTATCGCATTTGTACAGAGTTTGTGCTATTAGTCTTGACTTTTGATGCCGTGCCCCAACTTTTCATATTTCAGGAATCATGAGAGAGCACCGGCCCGGGAAGATAGCCGAATCACATCAACCCTCGCAGCTTCAGGCTACAGCAAATCTCCGCCGACCGACTAGATGCGAAAGTTCACAAGGACGAGCCTCTATTTCTTCCCAATATTCCTGGCATCACATCCAGATCACCCAGTGTGGCATTTCTTTTCGTCCATCTCAGTCCAGGGTTGGCCAGGCGGGTCATGTGGCTCGGTAGTGTTTCGCAAAGATGCTGAAGTGAAGTTTGTCTCATTATGGTATAATATGTATATATATATATATACATTACATATAAACATGTTTGTTTAAGATTGTTTAAGGCAGTTCGTCGATTTTTGTAGACACCTTTGCAGGATAAGAACATGCTCAAAAAGTTCAAGGCTTGGAGGAGCCTCGCCACGATGCTGCTTGTTTTGTCCAAAGCCTGGACTACAACAGGCCCTTAAAATATCTTAACATCTCCTGAAATCTCTTGAAGGGAAGAATCTGGGAAACAGTTGGAATGAATGGGGATCAATAATAGTAAGCAGGAGAGTATGCAATGTATTGTGTAGTGCCATGCAGTGCAATGAAAGCAGTGGCAATGTATGGCAATGTCTTGTACGTAGTACGTATATTCAGCGATTCCAGTCGCCCAAGATCGACCTCTGCCTCTGCACAGTGACAGCCAAATATGCAACACACGGGTCAGGGATGACAGCCAAATATGAAGCCTGATGGAGCCTGAAATACTCCAGGCAAAGTGCTTCGGATCCTTTGATGTACAAGATCCTCTGAACAGACTGATGGTCCTGATCTAAGGAAACACACTGTTTGGCGCCAGCTTTTGCAGAATTGTCTGGATTTCACTCGCAACTAGGCGTTTTGCGATGATTCTTCTATTTGGGATGTGAAAATCGGCCTGCCCAGCTTCATTTCTTGCTCTGGAAGTTGCTGTTGAGTCTGTCATGCAAAGCATCCATTTGCGCTCTGCTCTACCCGTTCTACCCCTGTCTTTGCTTCCTGACGTTGCAGAAAAAGCTGCAAAGATGAAAAAAACAAAAAAACCCAAGGAACCAAAAGGCCATGGCATTGAAAGATTTTGGGGCGGGCAAGATTGCATTTAGTGTACATAGAATTATAATTAATATAAATATATTATAATGAATTATGTGGATACCGTGTCAGCAAAGATACTCTGAGCTGTACTGTGTATTGAGCCCTCTGAATTATCGGAGGCTTGAGCCCTCTGAAGTCTTTCGAAGTGGAAAGCACGAGGGAAAATTCAGCGACTTTGATGCCAAGGGTATTCCTACGATGCTCGAGGATGGCTCAGCGGTTCCAGAGAAACAGAAGGCTGCTTTGACAAAGGAATATGATGCCGCCAGGAAAAAATGGGATACACATCAAGCTGCCCTAGCGAAGTACAATCGAGACCTAGCAGAGTACGAAAAGCAGCAGAGTGGTGACAATGAAGGCGTCCCTGAAAAGCAAAAAAGAGCCGCTTGTGAAGCTGCAGTAGTAGACATCTTGCGAACTTGATCAACAAATCAGTAGCATATCATGCAAAGGACTTGGCAGCTGAAGTAAACAAAGGCTCCCAATACCCAGATGACCTAACTTCCATCATTGTGAAGGTGTCTCTTGAGCATGAGGACAAGACCACCGAATCCTGTTCTCAAGGCTTTGAAGACGGTTGACAAGAAAAAGAGAAGTGGCCAGACGCAAATCGATGAATTGCCGGAGGTATTCAGATTGCTCAAAGAAGATGAATTGCAGGTCGGAAGCCACGTGTGCTTTGGAGACATCACTCAAGATGAGTTGGACTTCATTGCAACCTGTCTAGAAAGCAATGATGGCATCCCACATGAAGAGTTGAAAGCTTTCATAGAAGCTCAAGACCTGCAGCTGACAGATGGAAAGCCAACAAGTCTAGCCGGGTGCCTGGTTGCCATGCGCCTGGAAAACTTTCAGACAGCGTCCAGTGTAGAACAGCTGATGAGTCCTAGAACCTGGAGACTTCAGTTGGGCGGTGGAGAGCTTCCTGGAAGTGTGGGTGGAGCGAATGCGAGTGCAGCGGCGAGTGCAGCCGCGAGTGCAGCAGAGACAAATCACGTCGAAGAAGCGCCCAAAGAGGAAGTCAAGGAGAAAAAGGAAAAGAAGGAAAAGAAGAAGAAAAAAGAAGAGAAGGAGAAGAAGGAAAAAAAGGAGAAGGACAAGAAGTAGTGTGCAGTTTGTGCAGTTCGATCTAAAGTGATTGCCTGCAACACTTCATGGCGCCAAGGCATCCTTCACTGGTAGTGGGCACAAATCAATCTCAAATTCTTGGAATGCATGCCCACCTTGCAAATGTTAGTAGATTGGCGCATCAAATTTTTGTTTAACACATTTTGTCAGGTTGCAGTACCATCACTATCACAGATAGTGGCTGAACATATAGCCAACCCAGAAAGATTCCTTGGTAAACCTCGAGATGTTCGGCCTGCTGGCGTTTTCATTGAGCTCTTGCAAAGTCAAACAAGATGCTCTTCCTGATAATGCGCCTGGACCTTGACTGTCCAAACAACTAGAAAGCGAAACTCAATGCTGATTGATGGACTGCTGCAGATGAGCAGAAGGCTGAGGTATATCTGGGGATTGTGTACAGACAAATTATGACAAATTGGTATGAAGAGATGGCGTCATTTGTCCAATTCCGCCAGTGGAGAAATTTGCAACGGAGGCCTCTTGTTCTCAACTTGAAACTTGAGAAATGAGCAATCGGATAGTCGGACAGCTGTTTGAAACCAAGCCTCTACTCACCGTGCTATTTTTTGTAGTGTTAGGTGTTTCTTCTGCCAGTGCCGCAACCCTCAAGGAACACGGACCATCCATGGGTATTTTTCTACTGTTGTCACACCCAGAAGATTTTGAAAAAGTAAAAAGGGTACTTGCTGTTGTGAGCCCTCCAAACCCAAACAATGCCGTAAGATCGAGGCAATCCTACTGCATAGACAAAAAAGACAGAGGTCAAGAGTGAAGCCAAAGCTTAAATCAGGACATTGAGGCTCTCCACGAAGCCTTTCTTGATATACCAGGGTGTACAAATTGGCAATGCTCACAAGAAAGTTTCAGAGTTTCAGCTCTTGCTCCTTTGCCTTTGAGGATGTTGTCGCATACCTAATCATTACTAATCATCCTTCCCTTGGTGGTTGCATCCAGTGATGTTCTTAAGTCAGAATCAAGACCTTTTTGGGATCCTACTACGCTAGTAGGGTCAAGCTGGTCAAGCCTCATCCCTGGTGGTTGGGCGGCCAAGCAGGGACGGCCACGCCAACCGCGGTTTTGGGAGGCTCAAAATTAGCCTTCGGAGCGGGCGCTTAGTTTCTGCGCGCCGTAGCTCGCAATCCCAATACAGTAGGGTGCCCAGGGAAAATAGGGAAATGGATGGAAATCGATTCTCAATGGATTCTTCAGTGTTCATCTTTGCTTCTCCATCGAAGCATTTTCAATGCGTTTCATGCGCGAGGATGGGGAACACTCTCTCTCCAAGGAGGCAGTGGAATGAAGTTCATTATGACACTCCCAGACCTCAACATGCTTGGTATCTGGTACATGGCAGATCTTGTGAGTCTCGCAGCTCAGTGCATTTTAACAAGATGACAAGAACTCAGCGCCTAAATCTTGACATGATGTTGATTCCAAAAGGCTTTGCACTAAGAGGCAGCCCACTTGCTTGCGCCAGCAACTGAGTTGCCAAGTCACAAAGATTGTAAAGAGGGAAGCAAGATCAGCAAGCATCACTTTCACTCTTAGAGATGTCGCTTGTTTACCCCTAAACTGTCTGACGCTGTCCCAAACATATTAGCCTGTCCTGTTTCGGCCTGAGTTCCTCTATATGAATTTTCAGTCTGAACATGTCTGAACATGATCTCAGAACCTGTTCCATCAATTGAGTTCCCCCATATTCGTCTGAAGCTTGATTGCCATTGACTGCCACTGGAATGCAGTCCAAGGGCGGGACACTTCGGAGTCCCAGCTGGCAGATTCGCCCAGAAGCGACAGGAGCGATACAGAATCAAGTCCTGCAAGGCCGGTGCTGACAAGCCACGGCATGATGTCGTATTTAAAAAACAGTCTTAAGATGCTCAGTCAGCATCAAGCACCGAAAGGCATGCAGCAGTTCTGAAAGACATCAAGCTAGCAGCTAGCAACAGCAGTGCGGTCAAGGCCCGGTACCCTACCCGCTGACAGTTGATGCAATGTATTGCAAGGATCAGTCGTTGTCACGTCTTTTGCATGCAAACGCCTGACATCAATTGCTCGCGAGGATCTCGACAGAAACACCAGCGATAAGACGGATATCGATGGAAGCAAGCTCGTCGTTTCTTGGTTATAAACTTGACGAATATCCCGCAGCCATGTGGGCCTCATAGAAAATGCTACGAAACCAAGACAGCAACACACAATGACATTGAGATACATTTGAGGGCGTCAACGCACACATACACACAGTCAAAGAATGTCAAAGAGCATCACACAATTGGCGGCCAGTGACCGATAGTTGGCAGGAGTTACAGTAATTATTTGGTTACATTTGGTTACATGTGGTTACATTTGGTTACATTTGGTTACATTTGGTTTACCAGGAAGCATATTACACAATGTTACACCACCATCCAGTGGAAATTTAGAATTTGTTGTGGACGCTCAGGCAGCTTTGGCCAAAGTCTACTCTGGTGTGATGGATCCTGTGCCTGGGCATTCCGGGAAAAAGACCACTTATATTGCGTATATTGGAATGTTATACATCATATATATATATATATATATGTACAAACATATACATACATAGATATCTACTACATTCTACATATTCTACTACAAGTATATGTAACATGAAATATCAATGTTATACCGATATGAATGATGTATGTATAATGTAGTCTACTAATTGACTGTGTATATATATATATATAGAACTATTGAGCATAACAGTAATGCTTAGCAGGAACCCTTGACTCTAGCAACCGCTGCCTTCGCACCTGAGCTCTAGCACCCCAAGCACCAGGACTAGCACCTGCTAGTAGTACCTACCAGCACTTGTCACATAGAGCTGTGCATGTAATGATTGCAAGCCGATTGCAAGCCGATTGCAAGTCGATTGCAAGTCGATTGCAAGGCGATTGCAAGCTGATTGCAAGCGTGCAAGTGAATGCGAATGATTCAAACGATGAAAGATGTGTTCTGGACATTTGGACTTTCATGCATGACCAATGAGGCAATTCCTGACCTCAGCTCCCGTTGCAGCAGCTGCTTCCATGGCACCTTGGTGATTTAGTTCAGGTTGTTTGCATTGTCCCCGTGTTGTCCCCGTATTGAAAGTTGTGGCAACGCATAGAACTGCTTGTTGTGAGAAGATTCCACCATGTCCTTGCTAGGGGCAGACAGAACATCATCAGAACGCAGGTTTTCGAAAGCCCAGCATTGGCATCGAAGAATACCTTGAGCGCTTGAGAGAACACTTCAGTTGCAGTGACTCCTGCTTTCTTCTTGCACTGATCTACATCATTCGCCTTCTGGACTTTTGTCCAAATTTTGTTCCTCGGCCATTGCTAGGTCGTGTGCCATCTCTAGGTCTGAACATGGAGCAACACAGCGCCCGGTCGGACTTTACACACTTGTGAAGTTGTGAAAGATATCAGTCTGTTTCATGCTATTTTATCGCATCCAATGGAACACCATGATAATATGAAGGCCATGAAATGAAGCAATTGAGTTGGTACTCAGCGGATCCCAGCGAAAGTTTTTGAGGAACTGACATATCAGTCTCAATTGGCAAAGACCAATATGCTGTCACAGCAAATGGACGTGCCTGGATATATGAACATGTTCTGACATTGGAAAAGTGACAGGCTCGAACAAGAAAATTATCGGTTTCACCTCACATCCTCCGCTTAGGCAGAAGTCCACTGTTTACCGATAGCGAATTTGTGCTCTGTAGAAATCTAGAGTCTAAGTATGCTCGCACACCTAGCAAATACACCAGCACATCACCCAATTCTTATGGCTGAATGAATTGCTTGCTCTGGCTAGCAATACCCCACCACTCACGAGCGCGCTAACCTACTCACTAGACTATCTAGACTTGCAGTCACACTTCTCTTTGCACACATCGACACCCAAAAACAGGGAGGCAACGACGCAAGCACATTATACGAGCTCCAGGAAGACACAATACGGTCTTTGTAGCTTTTGAAATGTCCTTCAATTCAATCAAGGGCAGCATCAGTGATAGCCTGTCTTGATCTGTTTTGATGTCTCATTGTTTCTTGCCTATCTTGCCTCCATTCGGAGAAATGCAGGTTGTGAATGCGTTCTCTATCCATCGCCTGTTGGCCATCAGCCTTGTGGTCAGTGTCAAGTTTCATGAAGATCAGATCTATAGTGCCTTGGCAATCCTTGGCATTTGTCTCGAGCATGAGTTGTGATTTGGCGAAGATCCCATGGAACCATGGTGCTGCGCCATGAAGCAAGCACCCTGTAAATACCCGTAGCTCAAAAATCCAGGTACAAATCAGGGGTTTTCAGTTTCTTTGCGCGTGCTTTCTGATGCTTGAGCAGCTACTGTGTCACACTACTGAGACGCTTTCCAGGCAATACGTTTTATGCAAAAGTCAGTGGCTTGCGGCAAGAAGAGCTTAATGCAGGTGAATTAGAATTCTTGAAATTGAGCCTTGCTTGCACAGATGCGCCAAGTTACAGAAAAGATGATACCATGCATTTTCCAAGGTAGCAACATGAAAAAAATGTCATGTTCCCTCCGTAGTTTTGCGGAGCATGTGCGACATCTACATGCTTGAAGTAAGCTGAATATGTAATCTTGATTGAACGTGTCTTTGTGTTGACGCCTGAGGGTTACCTTTGACACAAAACACGTTACAGTATCTCTCCTATCTCTCCTATCTCTCCTTGGGAGAAAGCCACGAAGACGGCACAGTCTGCACACAATTCACTCCCCAGGCTAACGCCAGAACTTGAGATGAAATCAATGATTGCACAGAATTACTGTATACCATATTATACCGAGTTTTGCATAAATTCGCATTTTCCTTTGTCCCTCTTCTTGATCTTCTTGTAGTACTTCTCCCGATTCCCCAATATCATCTCATATCGTATTATATTATTTATATCATTTTATATCACATATTTGTGTACGTATGTAAATATATAATAATATATATATATATTTATACACATTTATATATACACACACACTCCGCTCGATCTCTCTCTCTCTCTCTCTCTCTTTCGCGCATTCGCACCTCCTGGCATTTGCCTCACTACTAAAAGATTGTGCTCCGATTACTGAACGATAATCAATTTGTGAGTGCGCTTTCGCCCAGGATCAAATGGGATTGTGGATTTTCACACGATATGAGCCATCTCTACAATGAGGCTTGGTCCTTTCTGGCTCTTGTTTCTTTGCCCGAACTCGTATATGTGGAAAGCGTCATACCACTGTCATACCCATTTCATCACCTTTCCTGGGATTGTCTGGACCAGTGATGCAGAAATTACTCAGTTGTGGATCTGAACAGGTGCTCCAAAGTGCAGAGAAGGCCAATCTCAGAGGTATGGCGAACTCTGCCGGCCCTGCCCATGATTCATGTGGTTCAGTTGATTCAGTGGAGTTGGTTCAATCAGATAATAAGTTCTGATATGTTCTGATCCCTTAATCCCTGGGTTCGAAAGCTGTGCAACGGAGTCTGCACAAGACCGGACCAACATTTTGCTATGCGCTCTTGCCTCAGTTCTGCGTTGGATGTCAGGAATGGGAATACAGTAGATGTGATGCAAAAGCTTCGCTCGAGATGGTTTTCTTCAGAGCGCATAGCCAATCTTTTCATATTGTAATACAACTCACTGTGGCGCTCATTTGTAGTTGCCACTTTGATTTCAGTGCAGTACAACGTTCTGATATTTTCGTGCCATTTTCTAGCATTTGGCACCTCAGTATACCTGGAGAGGTTCCGCCCCCACGGACAGTCCTTTGCTGCAAGAAACGCAGCTTGTTTGTTCAGCCGAACAGCCAATCCGTAGCGTTGGCCCTTGCAGCGGCGCCAGTCGCATCTTTTTGATTGGCTGTGGCTGCGGTGTTGCCATCTCCAAGATGGCTGTACAGGTTTAGTGCACAGTCGAGACAGAGGGACCGACTGGCAAAGGGAGCTGTGTAGTGACTATGCTGCAAGATGCCAGGGACTTGCACAGCTTTGGCCCTTGGGGCTCTCGAGTCATCTGTCGCGGCCTTTTGTGCGCTTTCCTAAAGTCCAGACATACATAATATATATATAATATATATATATATACACATAATATATATATATTATAATATAATAAAATATAATATGTATATATATATATCACATATTAGATTGTACAATAGAAACTAGGTCAGGTCCACTCAAGAAACTCGCGGGGTATCAGGGCAATATACAGTAAAAGTACACACCATGTTCACGAAATACATAGAATCAAGCTTGTGACCTGCTGGCGTGTATCCGACGCAATTCTTGCAAAACCGAATCAAGTTGATTCTTTGATTCAATTTTGATTCAAACTGATTAAAGATATTAAAGCATGGCTTCCCTTCCTTTCGATCGCAACATGATCAAATGGCCATGAGCAGCTGGAAGTGGAGCTGTCGCTATGCCAGTGCAGTTCAAGTTCCGTGGAGAGAAGGCGCTAAAGATCTGAGAATCCAAGACACGTCTCCGAAAGAGAAATGGTAGAAGATCAAAATACTAAGAACAAGTTACAATAAGTTACATATTCATAATATGCCGTAATAGATTTTACATTATGATTATATGTATGTATATATATATGGATTATATGGTATATACATACACATGCATAGATATACATGCACAAATATGGTTGCAATATGATTCTTGGCGCAGTGAATCACAGTGAATACGGAGATTTCAAGCGTTCTCTGCAACTCCACGCTTCAGCGCAAGTTGGGAGTAGCACGTACAAGACTTCAGGCATTCCGCAGCTTGCTCAATGTGACTACGCCTGGACCTGAATTGCATAAACGTGACCCAGATGGTTTAGTCCAATCTTTGAGTCCAGACAATGTACGCATGCTGACTCATTTTTTACCGGAGGTAAGAGTTTTACTAGTTTTAAATGCTTGTATCTCAGAGCAAATGTGGTTGCTCTGCAGCAAGTGTCCACAACAAGTGTCCACAACAAGTGTCCACAAGTACCGTTCACTTGCACAAGAACACCGTGACCGTGTAGTTCTAGATGTTGACAACAGTTGACCACGGTTTGAAGGTTCTGGTGTTCTGCTAGTGCAACGAGATGCCTTGAGGGTACTCTGAGGCCATGCACTCTACAGCGGGTTCGAACAGCCATCTACGAGCAGGCGTGATGTTTTGTAAAACAAGCTGACACCGGAGATCATCCTCCCATTGGGCCTGGACAACAATGCAGGTCTTTGAGCCTAAGAGTATGAAAATGGAAGATTTTAAGCCCTAACGGTGCCGAAAATTTCGGCCAAACAAAGGCGTAACACACTATGACTTGTGTTCTGGGGCCTGGCTGGCTGCAAGTTGGGCCAAGAAGGTGGAAAACATGGAATAAGTTGAATAAATGTTTTTTTATAGTTAGTAGGATTTCAGAAGGGACGTTCGGGAGTTTTCCCCTTCGGGGGGTTTCCAAAAGCAGTCCAAAACTGTTCAAAATGCAGGGTTTTGAGCCTAAAAGAACATGGAAGATTTTAAGCCTTAACGGTGCCGAAAATTCCGGCCAAACAAAGGCGTAACACACTATGACTTGTGTTCTGGGGCCTGGCTGGCTGCAAGTTGGGCCAAGAGGGTGGAAAAAATGGAATAAATTGAATAAATGTATATAATTAGTTTTAGAGTTAGTAGGATTTCAGAAGGGACGTTCGGGAGTTTTCCCCTTCGAGGGGTTTCCAAAAGCAGTCCAAAACTGTTCAAAATGCAGGGTTTTGAGCCTAAAAGAACATGGAAGATTTAAAGTCCTAACGGTGCCGAAAATTCCGGCCAAACAAAGGCGTAGCACACTATGACTTGTGTTCTGGGGCCTGCCTGGCTGCAAGTTGAGCCAAGAAGGTGTAAAAAATGGAATAAATTGAATAAATGTATATAATTAGTTTTAGTTAGTAGGATTTCAGAAGGGACGTTCGGGAGTTTTCCCCTTCGAGGGGTTTCCAAAAGTAGTCCAAAACTGTTCAAAATGCAGGGTTTTGAGCCTAAAAGTATGAGCATGTAAGATTTTAAGCCCTAACGGTGCCGAAAATTCCGGCCAAACAAAGGCGTAGCACACTATGACTTGTGTTCTGGGGCCTGGCTGGCTGCAAGTTGAGCCAAGAAGGTGTAAAAAATGGAATAAATTGAATAAATGTATATAATTAGTTTTATAGTTAGTAGGATTTCAGAAGGGACGTTCGGGAGTTTTCCCCTTCGGGGGGTTTCCAAAAGCAGTCCAAAACTGTTCAAAATGCAGGGTTTTGAGCCTAAGAGTATGAACATGGAAGATTTTAAGTCCTGAGTCCTAGCGGTGCCGAAAATTCCGGCCAAACAAAGGCGTAACACACTTTGACTTGTGTTCTGGGGCCTGGCTGGCTGCAAGTTGAGCCAAGAAGGTGGAAAAAATGGAATAAATTGAATAAATGTATATAATTAGTTTTATAGTTAGTAGGATTTCAGAAGGGACGTTCGGGAGTTTTCCCCTTCGAGGGGTTTCCAAAAGCAGTCCAAAACTGTTCAAAATGCAGGGTTTTGAGCCTAAAAGAACATGGAAGATTTAAAGTCCTAACGGTGCCGAAAATTCCGGCCAAACAAAGGCGTAACACACTATGACTTGTGTTCTGGGGCCTGGCTGGCTGCAAGTTGGGCCAAGAAGGTTGAAAAAATGGGATAAATTGAATAAATGTATATAATTAGTTTTATAGTTAGTAGGATTTCAGAAGGGACGTTCGGGAGTTTTCCCCTTCGAGGGGTTGCCAAAAGTAGTCCAAAACTGTTCAAAATGCAGGGTTTTGAGCCTAAAAGAACATGGAAGATTTAAAGTCCTAACGGTGCCGAAAATTCCGGCCAAACAAAGGCGTAACACACTATGACTTGTGTTCTGGGGCCTGGCTGGCTGCAAGTTGAGCCAAGAAGGTGTAAAAAATGGAATAAATTGAATAAATGTATATATAATTAGTTTTATAGTTAGTAGGATTTCAGAAGGGACGTTCGGGAGTTTTCCCCTTCGAGGGGTTTCCAAAAGCAGTCCAAAACTGTTCAAAATGCAGGGTTTTGAGCCTAAAAGAACATGGAAGATTTAAAGTCCTAACGGTGCCGAAAATTCCGGCCAAACAAAGGCGTAGCACACTATGACTTGTGTTCTGGGGCCTGGCTGGCTGCAAGTTGAGCCAAGAAGGTGTAAAACATGGAATAAATTGAATAAATGTATATAATTAGTTTTATAGTTAGTAGGATTTCAGAAGGGACGTTCGGGAGTTTTCCCCTTCGAGGGGTTTCCAAAAGCAGTCCAAAACTGTTCAAAATGCACGGTTTTGAGTCTAAAAGTATGAACATGGAAGATTTTAAGTCCTAACGGTGCCGAAAATTCCGGCCAAACAAAGGCGTAACACACTATGACTTGTGTTCTGGGGCCTGGCTTGCTGCAAGTTGAGCCAAGAAGGTGTAAAAAATGGAGTACAGCTACAAAAGTTGTTTGAATCACTGGCCGTTCCATTGCTCATACCATGGATCATCCTCTCAGTTGGTCAATGGTCAAGGCTTCTCAAGTTCACGAGACCTGATGGTGCCAGGCACGAATCAGCGATACCACAACAGCCAATGGCCTAGAGATGTGACCATGATGCAACGGTCCGATCAAAGCCTCTTGATAGTGGATGATAGAGGAGAAGCATGGACTCCAATTATGTTTCATCTTCTGCTTACCTTTCCTTAACTGTATGCGATTCGTGAGACCTACGCGATTCAAAGTATGTACTGCTTGGTGTATTTGGCCGGGTGTGCACGCTGAGGACCTTCATCTTGACGACAATGCGACAGGGACCACCTTGGATCCAAAGGTACCGCAATGACAACAGCGGAAAGATGTGCAAACACGGAAGATTGCCATGTGGAGAATCCTCAAAACCTGTTTTGCATTTGCCGAATTTTGTCTCGGTCTTCTTCAGCGAGACTGGCGAGACTATGTAACTTCTGCAACCTCTACACTCCTGGAAGGTGCTTTTGATCCAGGACGGTCTTGTCCAGGCTCTGCAGCTCAAGCCGTAAAGATCTGCAGCTCTGCTTACTGTGCTCATTCATAATTTGATTGTGAATGACTGTTTGATTCATGATAAATCTACAGATTTTGGATGTTCTGACCTGCATTTTTGGTGTGAAACTTCCGTGAGGTGCTGGTCCGCCGAACACCCAAAGCGGAAGGGCAGCTTTCAGGCAATGTGTGCTTTGAAAGATCAATATATGTATAATATACATAATAGTAAAAATAATAGTAACAATAATACTAATAGTAATAATAACAACAATAATAATGATAAATATCAATAATAGTAATAATAACAATAACAATAATAATAATGATACTGTTAGGACTACTACTACTACTACTACTACTCCTACTGCTACTGCTACTGCTACTGCTACTGCTACTGCTACTACTACTACTCCTACTGCTACTACTAATAATAATCGTAAAATAGTAATAATGATTATAATAAGAACAATGATAATAATAATGATATATATATAATATACAACAATAATGGTATATATATAAATATCTTACGTCACCTTCGTGATTTGTTTTGCTCGGCGCGCGAGGCTCCCTAGCTTTGGATACAGTTGGAGGGTTGGATGACGACGATGACTTGGCAATGGACAGGGTAGTCCAGCAGTCTGGATCCTTGATCTTGGTATGTCTTCCTGTGAGATGCTTGAGCTGAAGTTGCTTGGTTGTCGGCGAAAAAAAACCAGTGCAAGATTGTGAAAGGACATTTTTGCCGATGATGTTGTATTCTTAACTTTCATATTCTTTCTAACCAATAGCGGGCTGGTGTCTTCACCATGATACTGAGTCTTCAGCAAAGCTTCCGCGACAAAATGCTTCATCGCTTAGGCACGACGTATCTGGCTTGGGCCTGTCTTCATCTGGGCCAACTCATCGCCAGGGTCACCCAGGGCCTGAGTTGCACATGTTTGATTCGTGATGATTCGTGTGGACCTTTCGCTGGCCCCAGGTTTCAATCGGTCCTACAATGCCGCGGCAAGCAGTCCACTACCCCAGCTGGCCACAACACATCCGACTGAGTGTGACATATTGTGACCTTGCTATTGCAACATGCTGTAACTATAGGTGTGACAACCGCTTGAGGTGAGCGGAGACAGTTTGGCTATGATGGTGCCTCCGATGAAGAGGTGCCACAACTCTTTAAAAACAGTACCCCCAGAGAGCACATAGGTTTACATGGGTTTACATGGGTTTAGTATGGTTTAGATTGTTTTAGTATATATTCTCTCTCGTGTTCTCTTCAATCCGCAGAGAGCACTGTACCATGTGTCCATTTGTCGTGCCATACGCCATCGTAACAACAACAGGATGCTAGTTGTTCTTCTTTGCACGCATCTAGTGCGAGCTCGCCTTGAAGAACAATGCCAAGTTTGATAAATTGGGGCAAAGGACACGCATTGCGAGACTAATGTAGCTAATTCCATACAAATCATACAAGTTTTCCCTGATGCGATGAATAGCTGATTGATTTTATCATTCTAGTCAATTCTAGTCTGGACATCATTTTCTTGCCCATCATGCAGCTGGGCGGTCTGCTCTTGTATCAATGCTCTTTGTTCAAGACAAAGACCTGGTCCTTGCAAGCGAGCACACAGCCAAACCACAGCCTCTTCCAGAGCACAACAGAATAGACAAGTCAAACCGGTGTGTACAGTGAACCGTCCATGTTCTTCTGAACCTGTGGGAGCACAAGTAACACATAGTAACATTATCTTCTTCTTTATTGAGCCTTCGAAATATTTTTCTTGTTCCTGGACAAGGGAAATCTCTGAATCAGCATTGTGAAGGTTGATCGCGCGGGAAAAGGGACTGGACTCCTATAAAATGGGAGACCTGCATGTCAGGTTGTGCAAGAACCACAAGAGCCTCCACCGGAGACATACCTTTGCCATAGGTCTCTCAGAAGCATTTGGATCTTCTTTGAGAATAAGGTCCCACTAAATCCAATGGTTTTTGTCCTTTTCCCATATTTTCAATACGAACATTGCCTTTTGACGGGTTCACACCATTTCGAGACATACCCATTTGAAAGCATGGCAGCTTTTGGTAACTCCCGAAGGGAAGTATTTGATCCTGCTTTGACATTGGCTCCCTTGAACTTGGATGCCAGAATGAGCTCCGCGTTGTGCTACAGTACGTACCGGTAACACTCAAACTCATGGAAGAGACTTGAAGAAAGCATTGCACTCGTAATGACATCCACAAGAACACCCAGACTAACACCCAGACTACTAGGGTCCTGGCATGGTCTTGACTTAAGTCGCATCTTCTTGTTGAAATTGCATCTAGATTGGCGCCTGCCACACAAAATACAGTTTTACTCAAATCTTGTGATTTGATATTTGTACTAAATCATACATGATTGCCGTTTTACCAGCACGCCAGCTCGCTTTTTCCATGGTTGACCTATAGTTCCATAGTTGACTTTTTTCCTCGTGTAGTTTTTTTCCCCAGATAGCGAAGCTATTGAGGTTAAGTTATTACTTCAAGTATAGGCAGAGAGGTGCTGCTGTCACAGTGCCGTTGCTGGTGCTGTTGCGGTGGCAAGCTTCGCCAGATGCTGTCCAGGGTGCAGGGCTTCTTTTCATTTTCCCTCCTCGTTTTCAGGCCCAAAAGGGCCTTGGTGGGTTGGTATGCCTTTCAGCCTCGTTTAGGCCTCGTTTGGACCTCGTTCTGCCTGCGTTTCTTTTTGCTTATGCTACAGTTGCAGTGGTGCTGCGAGCAGCACAAGCAGCACAAGCAGCAGAAAGAGCAACGCACAAGCAGCAGCACCAGCAGCAGCAGCAGCAGCGAACCTGCTCGTGCTGCTCGCGCTGCTTGTGCTGCTCGCGCTGCTTGTGCTGCTTGTGCTGCTTGTGCTGCTTGTGCTGCTGCTGGTGCAGCTTGTGCAGCTTGTGCAGCTTGTGCTGCTGGTGCTTCTGGTGCTGCTGGTTTTGCTTGTGCTGCTTGTGCTGCTCGTGCTGCTTGTGCTGCTTCTGCTGCTGCTGCTCCTGCTGCTTCCGCTGCTTCTGCTGCTGCTGGCTCTGACCGGCGCCGCGTCGCAACCCAAAGGCCCTAAAGCAAAAGTGTATTATGACTGCGCGTTGGCGCATTGTTTTGTTGATTTTCGCTGGTGATTTCGAAGGAAAAAGTGCATGTTGACCCCGCGCGCGCGCAATGTTTCCTTGATTCCAGCCACTCTCTATGATTTGCGGAATTCATTGGCGCCCGCAATGAATCATTGCAAAAAACGATGCTCGTGATGTGGCTTCAGCGGTGATGTGCCTAGTGTTTTTCACAGCGCCTGCAACACAAGATGTGCCTTCAGCGGCGTGATGTGAATTAAGTCGACAACTTGTAACACCCAGAATGACACCAACGTCAATAATTTGTCAATGGCATGGCTTCAGGTGTGGATTGACAGGTGCTCATTGGGTCTGGGAATCTTGGCACAGCCATCAGCATCATCAGCCGCCAGCGTCTTAAAGCTGGCAAGCTGAGAGCTGAGCGCCAAGGAATGTCCCAGCAACGATGACCCTGAGCATCTTCGCAAGGCTGAGACCTCAGTGACCTCAGCCTGACAGATTCTCAAGGCTTCACCAAGATTGTGACCAAGATTATATATAATTACCATATTATACCCGCCTCATCACATACAAAGTCATGTGGCGCGGGTCGTCTAATGGATTTTCGAGCAGATATGGCAGATATATCTGATATCAGCCGATTGTCGACTTGAAAAGCCCTAGGTTCGCCCAGCCAAAGGCATTCCAAGGCAATTCCTCCGAAAAGTGTGGATCTCAGAAGGCTTGACCATGCAGCATCATGCAGCTCTAGAAGAAGACATACTTTCTCTACTTGGTGCTGACTCGTTCTGTTCCAGGTTTCTATAGAGGAAGCGCAAGAGAAGAGTGCTGGGGGTGTCACACTCACGCTTCCTGGGTGCATGACCTCAGGCTATCCCAGCACGAAACAGAAGCGCTAGAGATAGGCCATGATGTCTATGATGTGGCATGATGCACCACAGACAAGGCGCACGGGTCACTACATCTTTGACCATGAAGCATCTGCTGAAGAAAAGAAGCGTATCCTTGGGGATACCGTGCAAGAGAAGGCCAAACTATGCCACGCTTTCTGTAAACATCTAGCTCTGCTCAGCTTGGGCCAGCTTTGCACAGCTTTTACTCCAGCTTCGTCACAGATTGACAAGCTTCTGCAGGTTACCACGGCATTCACGAAGGGCGCCCGGCGTGTGGAGGCTGGTAGACTTTATATTTGGATGGTTTGGGAATGGTGAAGATTTGGACAGCACTGCTACAGGGAGAACGCAAATGACTTGTGATGCCAGGGGTAAAAAGTGAAAACCTGTGAAAACCATGTTTGTGGAATATTGTGGTCAGGTCAGCGGCAGTTTCCCCACGAAAGCATTCATGGCTCTGATAGGAATCGCTGAAATGCCCACTCTGCCATCAGCTCTTTCGGCAGGCGACATTTCATGCACATGTCATGCACGTGTCATGCACATGTCATCGGTTGTGTATTTCGGCTGTGCCCAAAAGTGTTGGCTTTGGGATCCTTTGGTCCATTTTGGGACCTCGCAATTCCACAGCTCAGGCCGTGCTCGCGCCCTGCTGTGGGTCAACATTTTGCATGAGACTCAAATGACTCAAATGACTCAAATGACTCAAATGACTCAAATGACTCAAATGACTCAAATGACTCAAATCTCACAGCCAAATAATGTCCATGTCAATCATTCTCATTTCCAGCCTGCTCAGCCTTCAGGCAGCGATTGCGCCATTGACCGGCTGGCACACTCTGGAGTTGAGAGCAGTTGCCCGGGCTGTGGCAAAGAGGCCACACCACTCCACACAATCCAGGTTTAAGTAGACTCTACGGAGACATCATGGACTAGTCAATCTAGTCACGACTAGTCATGGCTAGTCCAGGATGTCTAGGTGATGAAGCTTCTACGCAGCAGCTTTTTGTGAAGAGATATCTTCATTCTTGTATACATATTCTTGATTATTTTAGTCTGTTTGTCGACAAAGTTTGAGGCAGTACGCCGCTCTTCCCGTGCAGGTGCTAGTGCACCAGTTAATTGCCAACGAGGACATTCGCCGGCAAGTCGATCAGGAGCCTTTCCCCATATCTTCCCAATCTCCGCTATCACCACTTGCGCGTAGTTTCAAAAGGATCAGCACGCTTGACTGCTGCCCTGGCAGGTCACCAAAGCTTCAAAAGCTGCTGCATTGGCGGCGCAGAAGGAGTGGATGTCGGATGATGTCGGAATGCAGATTCAGTATATACGCTGACACAGAGGAACGGATTCATGGTACTATAAGATCTGTAAGCTTGGGGACAGAATGAGCACTTCCCAGCGCCAGCACTCTCAGGACCCTCAGCCGCAGAGCCTATCCTTCACTGCCGCTCTCAAGGTGCTGCAATAAAGAACGAATTCATTTTTCTTGGACAGAGGCTTTCAAAGTGATGATCCAGGACCGCGTTAACCGGCCTCGCAAACATGCAGAAGAACGGGAGTCTGGCGAAGGCACAGTGCTGTGATAGCATGATTGAGGAGGCAAGCCATGTCAAGCCGCGATCAGATCCTACCAAGGTGCTGCGCCGTTGGCCTTGACCAATGGCCATGCGCTTATGTGAAGCATTGCACAACTCTGCAGACACTGCCAAGCATGGTGAAGATTCGCCTTGTCCATCCGTAACCCGTCGTAACCCTGTGCTTAAGGTACCGGCCCACCTGCTGGCATCCCTGCAAATTGGCAGCCGTTGGAAACCAAATCGGGCAGAAGCGTGGAAACATGTGGAAACAAGCAAAGACTGCAGTAGTTAGAAACATTCCCGAATGGAGACCAGCAACTGATAGAAACCTGAAGCCGATGGTTGCAAGGCTAGCATTTGGTCCACTTCTTACGCCCAACCGACCTGTTCTTTTGCAGCTTGAATGAGAGACTGGATCAAGTGAGACGGTGCAAGCAATCTACGGATGTGGACAGCTTGTTTGTCAACGTGAGAAAGCTCTAACCCTGACAGCCCCGAGCAATTCTTGCGCTGGCAGCAATACTTGCGTGCGCTCCCTGGCAAGTAGTGGTGAAGTAACGCATGTCTTCTATTCCTTCTGTGCATCTTTGGATATCTTTGGGTGGACTAGCTTTGTGACCCACTGATGGCTGTCAATTGAAGGTGCTGGGAACTGGTCGAGTGCAAAGGCCAGCTTTAGCCTGTGATAGCTCTTGAGATGTACTTGAGTTGACTTATCTCACTCTAGGTTCCTATGTTTTCCTTATCGAAGGAAGTTTTGAAGTCAAACTTCCGACTATATGGACAGATGGAAAAGCAGAGGTGGGAAGAGTCAGAGAAGAGAAAGGAATAAGAAAGAAGATCAGAGAAGAGAAAGAGTCAGAAGAAAGAAGATGCAGGTGCGCGAAAAGGTAGAAAAGTCGCGAACCACTGTAATTTCCAACGATTTGTGACTCCGGAAGGTCAACAATTGCACGCCGTTGTGGCGCGAAGCACATTTCGAAGTCAAAATGCGCAAATCACACCATTGTCGGAGCGCTTCTGAAAGTTGGAATGTGGCAAAGGCGCCCGGCGTTGCGGCGCGAAGCACATGTCGAAGTCAAAATGTACAACACCTCAGCTCCGGAACGCTTTTGGAAGTCGAGATGTCGAAAAAGACGCCGTTGTGGTGCGAAGCACATTTCAAAGTGAACATGTGGAAAGCACACCATTGTCGCAGCACTTCTGGAAGTTGAGGCGTTGAAAAAGTTTACGTTTCGATGTCAAGTGTCAAAAACACACCCTTGTGGGACCACTTTTGGAAGCTGCGATGTCGAAAAAGAGCACGGTGTTGTGGCGCGAAGCACATTTCGAAGTGAACATGTGGGAAGCACACCTTGTGGGAACACTTTTAAAAGCTGAGATGCTGAAAAAGTGCATGCCGTTGTGGTGCGAAGCACATTTCGAAGTCAAAATGTGAAAACCACACCGCGTTCGCACCACTTTTGGACCTTGAGATGTCAAAAAAAGTGTACACCGCTGTGGCGCGAAGCGCATTTCGAAGTAAACAATGTGCGAAACGCGCCACGTTGAGACCACTTTTGGAAGTTGAGATGTTCAAAAAGTGCACGCCGTTGTTGCGCGAAGCTACGCTACACTACACTACACTATGCTACCCTACGCTACGCCACGCTACACTACGCTACACGGCACTACGCTACACTACACTATGCTACACTTTACTACACACCACACTAATCCCCGATCGAATTTCCCTTACAGAATGGAAGGTGTCGACCCTCTTACAATGGTTTATATAGGGTCATTTTGTAGTTACAAAAAGACCCCTAACCAGGCCTTTTTGTAACAGGGCCCAAAAGGCAAAGTTGTGGATTTTCAAGTGTTCATTTTGTAAGAGTTTTGAGGCGCCAAGTCATTTTTATAAGACCATCGAGTTTGTCTTTCTGAGGCTTTTTGTAAGCTCAAGATGCTGTTATTGAACATCAAAAAAAACAAAAAAGAACTCAGCAGGGTGTGCAATGACATTTTGTAAGGAGATGTCGTCAAGAGTAGAAGAACCTTTTTGTAAGAATATATGCTTTTTAGGCATTGATACAAAGTATTGTTCAGATTCGTACATGTTTTTGATTCGCGTCAATCATTTGATAGCTGTTTTGGCTATTTCCGAAAAGGCCCCAGCCCACATCCCAATGGTACTCATGTGATAATACAAACGCGACACATCATGAAAGGAGTTCTGGTAGGCAATGAGGCCAAAGAAGCAAAAATACAAAAAATATAAAACAAACCAAAAGGTGGCAAAAAATGGAATCCTTACAAAAAAGCTGCTTGAAAGTCAACGAGTCCGGGAAAACCAGAAACAGGGAACCAGAAGTTGTGTCCTTACAAAATGATGCCCGAAAACGCCATCTAAAATCAAAACTTCTTGGAAAAAGGTCATCGACAAATATACAACTTCCATATCATGAAGAAAGTCGTCACCTTATCGAAGGAAGTTTAGAAGTCAAACTTCCGACAATATGGACAGATGAAAAGCAGAGTAGGGCAGAGGCAGAGAGAAGAGGAAGATTAGAAGAGAGAAGATCAGAAGAGAAAGAGTCAGGAAGAAAGAAGATGCAGATGCGCGAAAAGGTAGGAAAGTCGCGAAACACTGTGTTTTTCCAATGATTTGTGGCTCCGGAGGGTCGAAAAGTAGGCTCGCTAAAGCGGCGGGTGCGGAGCCCGCTGGCCACAGGAGCGATGAAAAATTGCACGCCGTTGTGGCGCGAAGCACATTTCCAAGTCAAAATGTGCAAAACACCTCAGCTCCGGACCACTTTTGGAAGTTGAGATGTCGAAAAAGTGCACGCCGTTGTGGCGCGAAGCACATTTCCAAGTCAAAATGTACAAAACACCTCAGCTCCGGACCACTTTTGGAAGTTGAGATGTTGAAAAAGTGCACGCCGTTGTGGCGCGAAGCACATTTCCAAGTCAAAATGTACAAAACACACCAGGTTCGGACCACTTTTGGAAGTTGAGATGTCGAAAAAGTGCACGCCGTTGTGGCGCGAAGCACATTTCCAAGTCAAAAGTGTTAAAAACTAACGGTCTCGGACCACTTTTGGAGTTCAGATGTCGAAAAAGTGTCAAAAAAGTGCACGCCGTTGTGGCGCGAAGCACATTTCGAAGTCAAAAGTGTAAAAAACTGAGGGTTTTGAGCCTTTTTTGACGTGAAGATGTCGAAAAAGTAGACACTGATTAACTTTACTAACTTGACTAAATTAACTAACTTCACTAACTTAACTACCCTAACTTCGACGACAACAGCAACAGCAACAACAACACCACCAACCACAACAACTACAACTACAACAACAATAGATAGATAGATAGATAGATAGATAGATAGATAGATAGATAGATAGATAGATAGATAGATAGATAGATGGATAGACAGGTACATAGATAGACACCACTGCACTACATTACACCATCTTCCACTACACTTCACTGCATTACACTACACTACCCTCCACTAGACTACAACTACAACTGCAACTCCACAACTACACTCCACTACACTACACTGCACTCAATGACACTCAATTACACTACATTGCAGACAGACAGATAGATAGATAGATAGATAGATAGATAGACAGGTAGACAGCTAGACAGCTAGACAGATAGACAGATGAAAGAGAGAGAGAGAGAGATAGATAGATAGATAGAAAGATAGATAGATAGATAGATAGGTAGATAGGTCGATAGGTAGATAGGTAGATAGGTAATGAGATGAAAGAGAGAAAGAGAGAGATAGATAGCTAGATCAACAGATAGATAGATACATAGAAATAGATGGGTAGGTAGGTAGATAGCCAGAGAAAGAGAGAGAAAGAGTGAGAGAGATCAAGCACCTTTCAGTCCATCAGTGGCTTCGCTCTGCCATCCCTGATTCACAACCAATTTCTCCTATAGGTTTCCTATTTTTGAAACTTCCGCCACCGCCTTGTGCGGTACTACTGGTAAAATGGTATGGGTGTTTGAAGTCGTATGAGGGTGCTAAAACCCTATGCTTTTTGTAAGGGCCAAAACTCCCAAAAACCGACTCTTGTTGTAGGGTTTTTCAAAATCCCATGGAATTGTACTACAACAAGCCGGGTGCGACACCTCCCCGCCAATTCGAAGGAGGATCCACACTACACTTTACTACACACCACACTACACTCCACCACACTACACCTACACCTACAGCTGAAACTACAACTACACCTACACCTACACTACAACTGCTATTGCAACTGCAACTACAACTGCAACTGTCACTACACTATATTACACTAGGCTTCAACTACACTACACTACAAGTACAACTTCAATTGAGCAGCATCAAAAACCTCCATGAATGGATTTAGTTGTCGGGTTCGTGTGGGAAAACCCGCGCAAAAGCAAAACCTCCAGGCGCGAAAGCAGCGGCGAAAGCAGGTAGATAGTAGAAGTGCATTTAAATATTCATGTGCACCGCGAAAGATATTGCGAAACACATGTCGCTGCAAAAGCCAAAACTGTGCGCGCGAAAGAACCGCGACAGCCGTCGCGAAAGCCAAATCGTTACCCGGTTTTCGATGCCGCTCAATTACGATAGACAGATAGCTAGCCAGAGGGAGATTGACACAGAGAGAGAGAGAGAGCCTCAGCCGCCATTCGATCCATGAGTGTGTTCGCTCTGCCGTCCATGCATCACAACAATTCACCTCTCCTATAGTTTCCTATCTTTGAAACTTCCGCCACTGCCTTGCGCGGTACTGCTGGTATTTGCTTGGTAAATTCAAACAGCTTGTGAGCGTTCGGACCAGCCGCTGCCTGAGGGACAGTTTGAAGAGTGGCAGCGCAGTGTCAAAGCAGCAGCAACGCCAGTGCCCCAGTGATTTTGAATAGATGGACGATGATGTAGAGCTACCTCGAAAGCAAGAGGCGAGGTACCAGGAACATTACTTAAGGGGGATCATGGGGGACCGAAACAAAGCAAAATGACATATATCAACTTCCAAGATGCATGGTGTCCACAAGTCCAGTGGCAAATTATATATACATACATATATATTGTTGTTTTGGTTTTACAACTAGTCATATTCTATCAGTCGATATTTTTGAAATTTACCAGGCGATCACCATGGGGACCTTAACGTCAAATCATGAATCATCAAAATATATTAAAATAAATATTAATATGAAATACTTTCTAACAATGCCAATGCGCATGCGAGCGCCGAATACTGATTTTTCGTTTTTTGTTTCTTATAATGGTCCGCATTTGTAACCAAAACTCAAATGTATTTAAAAATAAGAATAAAATACAACATTTTTTAAAGCCGGATAAATTACAATTTTGAAAATTTAATATTTA
>CAMXCT020000536.1:0-15072 GCA_947184155.2 Cladocopium goreaui | reverse complement strand
TTTCTTTATTAAAATCCTTTTAAAAAATTGCCAAAAACAGGTCCACAAAGGGTACCCCCTTGCAGGTCCTTGCATTTGCAATTAAAAACTAGAGTTAGCACTTACAATAAGAAACAACCTTCCTGGCTCTAGCAGGCATTTTTTTCCCTTCTTCCTTAGTGTTTTTAATTGTGGTTGAATGGTTTTAAATTGTGATTGCATGCTTTTCAAAAGCAAAAAACAAAGCAAACCTTTACCAAATCAAAAACTTTACCTTGTTCAAAAAAGTTGTTTTCTTTATTAAAATCCTTTAAAAAAAATGTCAAAAACAGGTCCACAAAGGGTACCCCCTTGCAGGTCCTTGCATTTCCAATTAAAAACTGGAATTAGCACTTACAATAAGAAACAACCTTCCTGGCTCTAGCAGGCATTTTCCCTTCTTCCTTAGTGTTTTTAATTGTGGTTGAATGGTTTTAAATTGTGATTGCATGCTTTTCAAAAGCAAAAAACAAAGCAAACCTTTACCAAATCAAAAACTTTACCTTGTTCAAAAAAGTTGTTTTCTTTATTAAAATCCTTTAAAAAAAATGCCAAAAACAGGTCCACAAAGGGTACCCCCTTGCAGGTCCTTGCATTTCCAATTAAAAACTGGAATTAGCACTTACAATAAGAAACAACCTTCCTGGCTCTAGCAGGCATTTTTTTCCCTTCTTCCTATCAGAATCCAATGAAGATCCCATCAGAGCCCATCAGAAAAGAGAGGATTTGTCAAAACCTTACAGAAGCCTTTGGGGAAGAGTTGGGATTTTCGATTTACTATTGCAAAGCAGATCCCCCCCCTAAAAAAAAAAAAATAGGGGGGGACCCCCCTTTACTATTGTCGATGTAACATTATAACGAGATATGCACATTCACATATACATTTATCATCATTTATCTATTATATACAGATGTAAAGAGATGCTCTGTACATGTATATAGGATGTGTGTACGCAATGCGATGCAACGCAACGCAACGTAAGATAATGTGATGTAATGTGATGTGATGTGATGTGATGTGATGTATGCATGCATCTGTCGATGTATCTATGTATCCATGTATTTATGTGTCTATGTGTCTATGTAGCTATGTATCTATCTATGTATATATGATATTTTATTGTATTGTGTTGAATTGTGTTGTGCTGTGCAGTGCAGTGCAGTGTATGTATCGTACGTCTTGTAGTGTATGTCATGTATTGTATGTCATGTATTGTGTGTCTTGCATGTCATGTATGTCATACATGGAATGTATGCAATGTACTTAATGTATGTGATGCATGTGATGTATGTAATGCATGCGATGTATGTGATGTAATCTAATCTAATCTACTCAAATGTACATATATCTCTATCTGTCTATCTATCTATCTATCTATCTACCTATCTACATATCGAATCTACCTATCTATCCATCTATCCATCCATCCATCCGTCCATCTATCTATTTGTCTATTTGTATGCATGCATGTATGTAAATATAAATTAACATAAATGTGACTATGGATATATTTTTATAAAATGAATAGAAATGTTATAATCATAAATCATATAAATATATGGACTGTATACAGGTAGATCCAATAAGAAACACTTTCGCCAGCAATGTCAAGCCAGGGTGACCCTTTTCCTGGCTGCGAGTCCGGACCTTTTCTCGCTCTCTGGGCATTTCCTGCCGTGGATAAGGGGAATGCGTGCATAGTAACCGATGTGTGCATTTTAAACGAATAGTTGTAACAGAATAGTATGCATAACCTGCAAAAAATGTTGTTTCACTGAATGGTGTTTGTACTTCTCGGAGCATACACGTATATATATATATACACGTCTGTATGTTTATGTTATTGAGAGCCAGGGGTAAACACTCCGTCAGCATTACCATGCTCAGAAACATGTTTTTCAAGCCTGGCGACTGAGGCTCCGCTGGAACCGATATTGGTTCATATCTTGACCATATCTTGACTATTCTGGGTGGGTATTCCCATAATTGTATGCTGAGCACTCATGGGTTCTGACCCCAGTACTGGTACGATCAACTGAAACTCTAGTAGGAACTAGTTTTCAATGGCTTAGAACATCTTAGAACCCCTTAACAACTGGGATATCTGGCAATGGAAAATCAAGCAATTTAGTTTGATGATTTTCCAGCTAGCCATGTTAAATGGTGTTGAATGAATCCTTTCCCCGCAATATTGAATGCTTCCCCAAGAAGCCTGATTTAGTATGAGTTGGTCACAAACATTTGGGGAAATTAATTGATATTGGCTATGTTGGCGAGATATGTGTATATATATATATGATACAGTAAGTATATAAATATAGTTATAATATATATATATACATATCCATGTCAAGATTGTTAAACTATGTTAAACCTCCATTTAGAAATTACTACCCATATATAATCCCCATTGTAATCACCATTGGCTGATATTGTACTTGGATAAAACCCAATTTAATCCAGCGAAATAGGGATTTAACATGATTTAACCATCAAAAATAGGGGACAACAAAACCCAGTTTCAAAACATAAGCTGTTAGTGGTTACCTTTACCAGAGCCTGCCAACAAAATGTTCACCTTGCCTCCAGTCCACGGGCAATCACACCGCAGTGCAGCACCGTCACAAAGCAGATCTGCCGCCGTGAGACCCACAGGATCCCACAGGGACGATACGAGGTGACCCGGTGGCTTTGAATTCCCGGTTTCAACTCAGTTTTTTTCACATGTGTTTTTAAGTCAATTGGGATCATGAAATTTCCTGGCATGATGGATTTATGGAATTATTTATATATAACAACTGGGCAAAGGTTCATCAAATTGATTAATACAACATCCGAAATATATTCGAACATGTTCATATTTAAATCTCCATTCAAAAGGAATTTTCGATTGCCACGTTTGATTACCCGAGGGTATTTGAAACTTGAAACCACCGATTAAAAAAAATTAGAAGCTTGCCACCGACATTTTGCCGCAGAATAGGCCACCTTTCTTTGGTGAGCTGAGCTGGGCAAATGATACAGTATCAACCTGAAAACCATTCATCAACCTGAAAAAAACCAAGGTTGACCCAAATACAGTATTATCCCACCGAAAAAACGAAAATAAAGCATAAAACACATTTTAAAAAAAAAAAAAAACATCTATCCCCCCTGGCTGGTTCACAGGCAGTTTGGCCGTGGCTCAGTCCCGATCCTCCCATCCGTGTCAGACCTGAAGAGCCTGGACCTTCACGGAGGACCAGAACCAAGACCCCGGCAGAATGCTCCCTGGCGGCTTTATGGTCATCCCTGGCTGTCCGAATCCACAGATGAGTAGTGTTCAATCACTATATTTGACCATGGCACATATATGTACTACAGTATCATATATATATATGAATCCAACATAATCCAACTGAAGTATACTGGTAAATCCTGTAAAATCTCACCAGAGTTTCTGGATGTCTGGTTCAAGTTGCAGCTCAGGTCCTGAAAAATACTCACTTTGGATGAGTACCCCGCCCTTGGGTTGGTGAACCTTGATGTTTCCTCATTGATCCACCGCGTTTTTCTGATTGAAACTGTTTCTTGGCTAAACTTTTCTGGACAAATCCAGATTCTTCCATGGATTAACCATGCTTAACCCCCTATTTTTTTGCTTGCTCATAAAACTTGATGGCAGATGTTCCATCATTTAGTATATCCGTACATCGTATCAAATTGGTTATAGTTATATACATATATAATCATATATATATATAATCATATATATATAATCATATATATATATAATCATATATATATAATCATATATATATATATATATATATCGATTCTATCTCTATTATATCGCCGTTATTGGTGAAACACCCACAATAATATTGGATTTGCATGGATTTGCTATGATTTGCTTAAGGACTCCCAAAAAAAAGTTCAAACAGATTCCCTTTTTAGAGTCCCCAAGAAATGTGTATTTCCCATTGGAAAAACCAAAAAAAATCATCGACTCAGCACATCTGGAGATGATCCCATCCCCCCAGTACTAAACACCCCCAGAAACCATCAGAAACCATCAGGTTTAGATCTTTTGGGGGATTTCCACATACTTCTGAAGATATTTGGGAGAAACCCTGGTTTTTTTAATGCTGGATGTCCACTGTTTTTTCATCATCACCCTGTTGAGGGGGAGGGGGGGTCTAAATGAAATATTTCATTTGTGGATACCCCCCCACCTATACATATACAATCAAAATCACCCCCTCCAAAGACAAGAGGCTAAAATTTATGGATATCGTGTTATGTATGCGTATATCATCCGAATATACATATATAAATATGATATTATATGATAATATATGATAATATATGATAGTATATGATAATATATGATAATATATGATAATATATGATAATATATGTATACCCGGATCCCCCGCAGACCAGAAATTTGGTCTGGAGTGATTCAGTCTACTAATCAGACTGATTCCAGAAATCTCGCCTGAGGTGAATTTTTTCGGCTGAAGTGGCTTTGCTCAATTTTCACCAAAACATTCAACAACGTATATTAGTGATAATAAATAAGACATGAGAACTTCAGGTTTTTGTCCAGAGGGGGGGCATCCCTTGAAATTTCATTTATTGTGTTTCATTTTTTTCCATTGATAAGAGATTTCAATCAGATTTAGCGGGCCGCCCAAAGCCATTTTGGATCATGAGCCGGCCGCGTCAGTGCTGTAGCTGAAGCCTCCCCCTGCCCTGTTGCAGCTCCACCTCGCACCGCCACGGCCTTCCTGAGGCGAGATCATCCCCTGCACATGCGCAGGATTGGATGCCATTGGATGAAGTGGATGAAAAGATGGATGGAAAAATGAATAAAACTCCTTATCACCATCTTGCTGATACACAAAATGAAATGCATCATTGACCCAGAGCAGTGGCAACATAGGGGGTATTTAAGTTGCATGACACATCTGCGAAATGTCTGGATTTGATATGATATTTATTTTATTTATAAAGGCTTTATCTGGATTGTTAAGGGGATTTGATATGGGATTCTAGGGATTTAGTGAGTCATTAAATCTCTATTGTCAAACCCAGCCCATTTCCATATGGAGGTTTCCTAAAATACAGTACCCCCAAATCATCCCATTTATAGATGGATTTCCCATGACATAAACCATCCAGCTATGGGGGTACCCATGACTTAGGAAACCTCCCATATATGTTTTGGTTTTGATCCATCCAGAAGGGGTTAACCAATGACGGATTTTGCATCACCTTTGGCATTCACCGGCGTCCACTTGAGCTCACTTTTTCATGGCTAGTTGGCCCCTTGGTAGCCTCTGGGATTGAATGACTCATCTATGGCTCTGCCAGCTGTCGTGGTGCTTCAGTTCATCCATGTCCGTTGTTTCATCAAAAAACGCACAAATTCCCTGGGTCTTGCCGAAAGCTCCACTCCAAAATTATCCAAACATCTCCATCAGTTGGAAGCCTTTTGGCAAATTTCGTTGGAACAACTGGGGCTGTCTGAAAATTGAAGGGAACGTCCCCAACTTTGATGGGTTGAGCATCAGTTTCCCTATGGGTTGAGTGGCCAAACATTGGGGCATTTTCCCCAAGTCATTTCATCCCTGGCGCGTCAGGCAGTAGTGCCGAAGCCGTTGAATTAGCCCCTGTGGAAGAGAATTGACATCTCCGATGTGGGCCCTCCAGAGGAGGCTGATGGTTGGGATATGTTGGGATTTTCTCATGTCATGGGGTTATAAAACATACTGAAGGAATCGGAAATATATTGAAAGACAAAGTATGCATAGACCGTCTCAAAGCTGTTGTTCCTTTTTGTGTCGTATCATGTACACATCAATTCAGCTTTTGCCAGCGGAATGCCGCAGCTCACACTCCGCCAAGTCGCAGGCATCCTCGAGTTCAAAGAGACTGGAGTACAAATATGTCATTCGGCGCCCTCCTGGTGTCAAGCCTCCCACCCGCACTGGTTGGACTGTGTCAGGGACAAGCGCAGAAATTAGGGCGAATCTTTGGGCATCCAATTTGGAGCCCCTTTTTGAAGTTTCTCAGGGCCATTTGGGGCAGGTGAAATCCAAAACACGCATGGTTTGTGCTGCTTTCCAGGTTTCAAGCTGTGTACATTTCCGCGGTAGATTCTTATCACGGCCGAGCCGCAGGAGGAGGGGCCTGAGATTCTGGAGCATAGCCAGGCCGCAGCAGCACCAGAAGGGCAGCCCCGCGGCTGGTGCATTGCAGTGGTTGGAAACCTCTGTGAGTTTTGTGAAAGTCTGGGTAAACCACGGGAAAACTAGAACATCCCATGGTTATTCCATGGTTTGGAAAGCAACTTCCTCACTAAAATGGCGAATGGAGAGTAAATCCACGAGTGTTTTTTTACAAAGAAACACCATGCAGAAACCATAATTCAGTAGTCTTTGTATAGGGGATTGGAAATGTATTAGGAACAGTGACTACTAGACTGAATCTCGAGATAACTTCAAGTTCAATTTTTATATTCTTTGATATTCTTTTATAATTTTGATTTCGGTTCCGGATTCGGGCGCCACATTCGGGCCCCGGATTCGAGCCCCTGATTCGGGCCCCGGATCCGGGTCCCGGATTCAGGCCCCGCATTCGGGTCCCGGATTCGGGTTCCGGTCCCGGGTTCGGGTCCCGGATTCAAGCCCCGGTGTGTGAGGAAGGTGGTTCATTTACTGAATGAATCAGTAGGGAAGTTTGGTAGGCAGATGTAGGCAGGTAGGTAGGACCTAGGGGCGCAAGGAATGGCAGGAGATGGTATCAATGCATCAATTGGTATTGCAATGTATTGCAAACATGTAGCCGTGGGAAAATGAAGATGTCTTTCATTAACGTTTGATCCTTTCCTTTCTCTTCGATGGGGGTCCGCAGCATGATATTATATTTGCGGCAAACTCGAGTAGGTGATTCTATCATCGGTTCTTAACCTATTTTCCTCTGCCACAGTCAAATTGAATATGCCGTGGCCATGGGGATTTAGTAAATTTAGTAAATGCAATGCTTACGTTCACTACGTAATTGAACACATAGGAACAGATGCAAACAAACAATATTTCCCGAGTCTTTGTTAAATATGTTAACGCGGGATTTATTGTGTGGCCACAGGGATTTAGTAGGTGCCAAGCTCAGAAGCGTTATTTTGTCAGCAATTGAAAGCATAGGAACGCATGGAAGGAAACACTGTTTTCCAAGCGCACAGCATCACCGGAACCTTACTTTACGCCGCACCAGAGGCAGAAGAGTGTGCTGTACCACTGTACCAGACATTGGCCAATCATTTTGAGGTCGAATCTATCCTAATCAATAGCTTCGTTTTCACGCTTGCAGATAAATAGATAGATAGATAGATAGATAGATAGATAGACAACTACAACTACAACTACAACTACAACTGCCACTACACTACAACTACAACTACCACTACAACTACAACTACCACTACAACTACATCACACTACACTACGCTAACTGCAGTACACCACATTACAGCTACAACATAGTGACCCCCTCGGCCACTGAAATTTTAGGGGAGGGTATGTGAAAGAATTTCTGAAATATATTTCGCTTGCACGTCTGGAGCAGTTTGGCTCACAAATGCATGTATGGCATCGCAGGTATGATGAAATCCGTGCTGTGAAACAGATTTGGGCATATCGGCATATCATTCCCATATTGGGGCACCAACAAAAGTCATTTTCAACAGAGCAAATGATTGAAAATCATCATATAATATAAAACATATAATATAAACCATCCATTTGGGGGGTCCGAATTTTGAGACATAGACATCCGGCTTATGACTCTCTGATGCCGAATCCACTGCTGTCGAGTGCGACAAGAGATTTCAAGCCCAGCTCCATGAGTCTTGGCGAAGGTGCCACGCGTCCTGTAGCTCCACGTTCTACCATCCAGAACTTGGGGGTTGATAATACCTTATTCAGGGCCATTTAACACCAGGTTTAACTTCATCCGAGTTCGTGTTTGTTCATTTATGTTCATCATTGTTCATCGATTGCCGCTTCCTTTTCCAATTGCACGGCTTGGAGGGTTGTGGGAACAGGCAACCAGATTTGGCACGATTTGGCAATTTTTGTAATTTTTCGCGTTTTAAACTTGTGAATTTGTTGAGCCGTCTTGGGGACCGTTTTCTGCGGATTGCATGGTATGATATGGTATGCACATGTATGATATTGTATGATACAAACCTCCTCTCCTGCACCTCTCCTGCACCTCTCCTGCACCTCTCCTGACCTCTCCTGCACCCCTCCTGCACCTCTCCTGACCCCTGCTGCGCCTCTCTTCCCTGCACCTCACCAGCAGAAGTTAGAAGGCTTTCCGGAAGACACTTCAAACCATTTCAAAACAAACGCGAAGCTATGCAAAGCTTTTTTGTGCTTTTATATAGAGCTATCAGATGTGATTACATGTTGGGCTTGCATGGCACCTCTCCTGACCTCTCCTGCACCTCTCCTGCACCTCTCCTGACCTCTCCTGCACCCCTCCTGCACCTCTCCTGACCCCTGCTGCGCCTCTCTTCCCTGCACCTCTCCAGCAGAAGTTAGACACTTCAAACCATTTCAAAACAAATGCGAAGCTATGCAAAGCTTTTATGTGCTTTTATGTAAAGCTATCAGATATGATTACGTGTTGGGCTTGCATGGCACCTCTCCTGACCTCTCCTGCACCTCTCCTGCACCTCTCCTGACCTCTCCTGCACCCCTCCTGCACCTCTCCTGACCCCTGCTGCGCCTCTCTTCCCTGCACCTCTCCAGCAGAAGTTAGAAGGCTTTCCGAAAGACACTTCAAACCATTTCAAAACAAATGCGAAGCTATGCAAAGCTTTTTTGTGCTTTTATATAGAGCTATCAGATGTGATTACGTGTTGGGCTTGCATGGCACCTCTCCTGACCTCTCCTGCACCTCTCCTGACCTCATGCACCCCTCCTGCACCTCTCCTGACCCCTGCTGCACCTTTCTTTGCTGCACCTCTCCAGCAGAAGTTAGAAGGCGCAGCTTTTGACACCAAATCATTCTGTGGGAAGACTATGGAATACTACGGAATAGTGAGTTCATCATAGTTCATCCATTTGGCGTATATGCAGGAAGTTTGCAACTTTCATAGGGCGTCAATCATTTCACCAGCCGGGACTAAAAGAGATTTGATATGATTTGATATTATATTGTTTATAAGTGTATTTAATTGTTGTTAGACTGTCCAGCGACATTATGTCACTCAAGCTTTCTGAAGTTCGTGCATCATGAAACGGTGATGAGATTGATAGCTTTTAAATGCTTTATCGCCATAGAAGCCAGAACTTTTGCAATTTGCATTTAATTCAGAAGATTGAGTTGATTTGGAAACATCAGATGATGTTGAGGCTGAGAAAGAGGTGGTCCTAGCTTCCTTTGCTTGTGGGGAGATGGACGTTGACATCGAGTCCGGGAGACCGTCTCGGAGCTGGGCAACTATCAAGCGAGTCTTATGGGCGCGGGAAGAGCATCGGGCTGCAGACAAGAAGAAGAAGAAGAAGCACCTGGAGGAGTTAGAAGAACTCAAGGCCCAATGTGAGGCCTCTGCCCGTGGAGGCTTGTCATGTCGTGCAAATTTACACTGCTTTTCATTTTTCATTTTTGCCACATCCATCCGCTTACGAAGCCAACCCAAAATCGTGGCAGGACAATGCTTTTTATACATATATAATTTTAACTTGTTTTCCACACTTGTCTCATCGCAGATTTCAACATCCCTATTTTAACATCAGCTTGTCCAAGTGCACCTTGTGCTCTGTGAAATTGAAGGTAGTGGCCGTATAATCAGCTTGTCAAATTGCACATGGTGCTCTATAAAAAGCATGAAAGAAGCATTAAAAAGCAAGCTACATGGCCTGCACAAACAGATCTTTTTGAATCCCAGAAACGTGATATTCTGGAGATCAGCCTATGGGGTTTGATTTTATAGAGACAATTGTTTTCAAATTCTCAGATTCTCAGGCTGTGATTCTATAGAGGTGAATCTTGATGGGAGGCTTTGGGGTTTGATTCCAAAAGGCAGGTTTCGGCTGAGCGCTGCCTACCACCGGTGGTGGTAGGCGGGGCTCGGGCCTGGGCAGCGGTGCGGCCAGCCCAAATCGATGGATTTTGGTGGATTTGGAGCAGGACGCATTGCCGTCGGAGCCCGAGCGCTGCCTACCACCACTGGTGGTAGGCGGGGCTCGGGTGTTGAGAGGGGAGGAGGAGGAAGGGCCCCCACCTTTCTTAGTCATCCCTTTGCCTTTGCTGCCCTTTCGCGCATCGGCGCTTGAGCCCCGCCTACCACCAGTGGTGGTAGGCAGCGCTCAGGCTCCGACGGCAATGCGTCCTGCTCCAAATCCACCAAAATCCATCGATTTGGGCTGGCCGCACCGCTGCCCAGGCCCGAGCCCCGCCTACCACCACCGGTGGTAGGCAGCGCTCAGCCGAAACCTGCCTTTTGGAATCAAACCCCAAAGCCTCCCATCAAGATTCACCTCTATAGAATCACAGCCTGAGAATCTGAGAATTTGAAAACAATTGTCTCTATAAAATCAAACCCCATAGGCTGATCTCCAGAATATCACGTTTCTGGGATTCAAAAAGATCTGTTTGTGCAGGCCATGTAGCTTGCTTTTTAATGCTTTTTTCATGCTTTTTATAGAGCACCATGTGCAATTTGACAAGCTGATTATACGGCCACTACCTTCAATTTCACAGAGCACAAGGTGCACTTGGACAAGCTGATGTTAAAATAGGGATGTTGAAATCTGCGATGAGACAAGTGTGGAAAACAAGTTAAAATTATATATGTATAAAAAGCATTGTCCTGCCACGATTTTGGGTTGGCTTCGTAAGCGGATGGATGTGGCAAAAATGAAAAATGAAAAGCAGTGTAAATTGGGACGACATGACAAGCCTCCATGGGCAGAAGCCTCACATTGGGCCTTGAGTTCTTCTAACTCCTCCAGGTGCTTCTTTTTCTTCTTGTCTGCAGCCCGATGCTCTTCCCGCGCCCATAAGACTCGCTTGATAGTTGCCCAGCTCCGAGACGGTCTCCCGGACTCGATGTCAACGTCCATCTCCCCACAAGCAAAGGAAGCTAGGACCACCTCTTTCTCAGCCTCAACATCATCTGATGTTTCCAAATCAACTCAATCTTCTGAATCAAATGCAAATTGCAAAAGTTCTGGCTTCTATGGCGATAAAGCATTTAAAAGCTATCAATCTCATCACCGTTTCATGATGCACGAACTTCAGAAAGCTTGAGTGACATAATGTCGCTGGACAGTCTAACAACAATTAAATACACTTATAAACAATATAATATCAAATCATATCAAATCTCTTTTAGTCCCGGCTGGTGAAATGATTGACGCCCTATGAAAGTTGCAAACTTCCTGCATATACGCCATATGGATGGACTATGATGAACTCACTATTCCGTAGTATTCCATCCCACAGAATGATTTGGTGTCAAAAGCTGCGCCTTCTAACTTCTGCTGGAGAGGTGCAGCAAAGAAAGGTGCAGCAGGGGTCAGGAGAGGTGCAGGAGGGGTGCATGAGGTCAGGAGAGGTGCAGGAGAGGTCAGGAGAGGTGCCATGCAAGCCCAACACGTAATCACATCTGATAGCTCTATATAAAAGCACAAAAAAGCTTTGCATAGCTTCGCATTTGTTTTGAAATGGTTTGAAGTGTCTTTCGGAAAGCCTTCTAACTTCTGCTGGAGAGGTGCAGGGAAGAGAGGCGCAGCAGGGGTCAGGAGAGGTGCAGGAGGGGTGCAGGAGAGGTCAGGAGAGGTGCAGGAGAGGTCAGGAGAGGTGCCATGCAAGCCCAACATGTAATCACATCTGATAGCTATATAAAAGCACAAAAAAGCTTTGCATAGCTTCGCGTTTGTTTTGAAATGGTTTGAAGTGTCTTCCGGAAAGCCTTCTAACTTCTGCTGGTGAGGTGCAGGGAAGAGAGGCGCAGCAGGGGTCAGGAGAGGTGCAGGAGGGGTGCAGGAGAGGTCAGGAGAGGTGCAGGAGAGGTGCAGGAGAGGTGCAGGAGAGGTGCAGGAGAGGTGCAGGAGAGGTGCTGGAGAGGAGGTTTGTATCATACAATATCATACATGTGCATACCATATCATACCATGCAATCCGCAGAAAACGGTCCCCAAGACGGCTCAACAAATTCACAAGTTTTAAACGCGAAAAATTACAAAAATTGCCAAATCGTGCCAAATCTGGTTGCCTGTTCCCACAACCCTCCAAGCCGTGCAGTTGGAAAAGGAAGCGGCCATCGATGAACAATGATGAACATAAATGAACAAACACGAACTCGGATGAAGTTAAACCTGGTGTTAAATGGCCCTGAATAAGGTATTATCAACCCCCAAGTTCTGGATGGTAGAACGTGGAGCTACAGGACGCGTGGCACCTTCGCCAAGACTCATGGAGCTGGGCTTGAAATCTCTTGTCGCACTCGACAGCAGTGGATTCGGCATCCGAGAGTCATAAGCCGGATGTCTATGTCTCAAAATTCGGACCCCCCAAGTGGATTGTTTATATTATATGTTTTATATTATATGATGATTTTCAATCATTTGCTCTGTTGAAAATGACTTGTTGGTTCCCCAATATGGGAATGATATGCCGATATGCCCAAATCTGTTTCACAGCACGGATTTCATCATACCTGCGATGCCATACATGCATTTGTGAGCCAAACTGCTCCAGATGTGCAAGCGAAATATATTTCAGAAATTCTTTCACATACCCTCCCCTAAAATTTCAGTGGCCGAGGGGGTCACTATGTTGTAGCTGTAATGTGGTGTACTGCAGTTAGCGTAGTGTAGTGTGATGTAGTTGTAGTGGTAGTTGTAGTTGTCGTGTAGTGGCAGTTGTAGTTGTAGTTGTAGTTGTCTATCTATCTATCTATTTACCTGCAAGCGTGAAAATGAAGCTATTGATTAGGATAGATTCGACCTCAAAATGATTGGCCAATGTCTGGTACAGTGGTACAGCACACTCTTCTGCCTCTGGTGCGGCGTAAAGTAAGGTTCCGGTGATGCTGTGCGCCTGGAAAACAGTGTTTCCTTCCATGCGTTCCTATGCTTTCAACTGCTGACAAAATAACGCTTCTGAGCGTTGCACCTACTAAATCCCTGTGGCCACACAATAAATCCCGCGTTAACATTTAACAAAGACTCGGGAAATATTGTTTGTTTGCATCTGTTCCTATGTGTTCAATTACGTAGTGAACGTAAGCATTGCATTTACTAAATTTACTAAATCCCCATGGCCACGGCATATTCAATTTGACTGTGGCGGAGGAAAATAGGTTAAGAACCGATGATAGAATCACCTACTCGACTTTGCCGCAAATATAATATCATGCTGCGGACCCCCATCGAAGAGAAAGGAAAGGATCAAACGTTTGTAATGAAAGACATCCTCATTTTCCGACGGCTACATGTTTGCAATACATTGCAATACCAATTGATGCATTGATACCATCTCCTGCCATTCCTTGCGCCCCTAGGTCCTACCTACCTGCCTACATCTGCCTACCAAACTTCCCTACTGAATTCATTCAGTAAATGAACCACCTTCCTCACACACCGGGGCTTGAATCCGGGACCCGAACCCGGGATGGGAACCCGAATCCGGGACCCGAATGCGGGGCCCGAATCCGAAACCCGGATCTGGGGCCCGAATCAGGGGCTCGAATCCGGGGCCCGAATGTGGCGCCCGAATCCGGAACCGAAATCAAAATTATAAAAGAATATCAAAGAATATAAAAATTGAACTTGAAGTTATCTCGAGATTCAGTCTAGTAGTCACTGTTCCTAATACATTTCCAATCCCCTATACAAAGACTACTGAATTATGGTTTCTGCATGGTGTTTCTTTGTAAAAAAAACACTCGTGGATTTACTCTCCATTCGCCATTTTAGTGGGGAAGTTGCTTTCCAAACCGTGGAATAACCATGGGATGTTCTGGTTTTCCCGTGGTTTCCCCAGATTTTCACAAAACTCACAGAGGTTTCCAACCACTGCAATGCACCAGCCGCGGGGCTGCCCTTCTGGTGCTGCTGCGGCCTGACTATGCTCCAGAATCTCAGGCCCCTCCTCCTGCGGCTTAGCCGTGATAAGAATCTACCGCGGAAATGCACACAGCTTGAAACCTGGAAAGCAGCACAAACCATGCGTGTTTTGGATTTCACCTGCCCCAAATGGCCCTGAGAAACTTCAAAAAGGGGCTCCAAGCTGGATGCCCAAAGATTCGCCCAAATTTCTGCGCTTGTCCCTGACACAGTCCAACCAGTGCGGGTGGGAGGCTTGACACCAGGAGGGCGCCGAATGACATATTTGTATTCCAGTCTCTTTGAACTCGAGGATGCCTGCGACTTGGCGGAGAGTGAGCTGCGGCATTCCGCTGGCAAAAGCTGGATTGATGTGTACATGATACGACACAAAAAGGGACAACAGCTTTGAGACGGTCTATGCATACTTTGTCTTTCAATATATTTCCGATTCCTTCAGTATGTTTTTATAACCCCATGACATGAGAAAATCCCAACATATCCCAACCATCAGCCTCCTCTGGAGGGCCCACATCGGAGATGTCAATTCTCTTCCACAGGAGCTAATTCAACGGCTTCGGCACTACTGCCTGACGCGCCAGGGATGAAATGACTTGGGGAAAATGCCCCAATGTTTGGCCACTCAACCCATAGGGAAACTGATGCTCAACCCATCAAAGTTGGGGACGTTCCCTTCAATTTTCAGACAGCCCCAGTTGTTCCAACGAAATTTGCCAAAAGGCTTCCAACTGATGGAGATGTTTGGATAATTTTGGAGTGGAGCTTTCGGCAAGACCCAGGGAATTTGTGCGTTTTTTGATGAAACAACGGACATGGATGAACTGAAGCACCACGACAGCTGGCAGAGCCATAGATGAGTCATTCAATCCCAGAGGCTACCAAGGGGCCAACTAGCCATGAAAAAGTGAGCTCAAGTGGACGCCG
>CAMXCT020000535.1:860390-884078 GCA_947184155.2 Cladocopium goreaui | reverse complement strand
TTTTGCAAAAATCGGCTTTATTTCCTGACGGGCAGGTGGGCAGCTGCTGCGCAAAAATTTGCTCAACACTTTTTTTCTGTGCCCCACCAGCATGGCACAATATTCCAGCGTGGCTGAGACACGGAAAACCATTAGACCAAAACACAACCGAAACGCAATTGCTGACCAAGTGAACTGTAAGCACACCAATTTCTAAGCACGAAGTTTGATCATGTCACACCATTGAAAATGGTCTCTTGCTTTGTATATGGCACAATTCAGAAGTCGCTTGTGCAAGCCAACGGCTGCAATGTGCCTTCTCGGTTTGCTTTTCCTACTAGGTCCTAGTGATTTCCCACTTTCGCGTCCAGTCTTTAGCCCTTGCCACACTTTTTGCCATAGCTTTGCCACCTGTGTTGCCAGTGCTTTTGCCCGCAATGCAAGTTGGCCCTTTCGTTGCCACGTGTGTTGCCAAGGGCTTTTGCCCGCAGCTGAAATTTCGCCATTGAATTTGCCGCCCGTGCTTTTTCCCCACCCACGCATTTGCCAGTGTTTTTTTGCCACCAATGTTGCCATTACCTTTGCCCCCGTCGGCGCAGATTGCCACTGCCATTGCTTTTGCCCTCGAGATTGCCATCGTTGTTGCCATCAAATTTGGGTGCCGAAAAGGGCATTGTTTTTGAATTTTAGATCAGGTGCAGCACTTGGTATGACCTGGCCTCACATTTTCGTGGCAGGCGCAGTACTTTAGACAGATGGAATGGAAAAAATTGCAAAACGCATTGCTACGAGGCCGTCAGCTCTGCACTCAACTTTCCATTTTTAAAGGAAGTCTTGCAGAATTGCTTCAGTTTTGATGTTATCAACTTCAAAAATTGAAGAAGTCTCGCAGAATTCCTTCGTTGTTGACGTTGTCACGTTCAAACTTTGAGGAAATCTCGCAGATTTTCTGCGTTTTCGATGTTGTCAACTTCAAAACTTGAGGAAGTCTCGCAGGCTAGCTTCGTCTTCAAGCTTGCAGCTAGACAGATAGAAAGATAGACAGATAGACAGATTGATAGATAGACACAGAGACAGATAGATAGACAAACAGACAGATAGACAGATAGACAGACAGATAGATAGATAGATAGACAGATAAATAGATAGATAGATAGATAGAAAGACAGATAGATAGACAGATAGCTAGAAAGACAGATAGCTAGAAAGACAAAGACAGATAGATAGAAAGACAGGCAGATAGAAAGACAGATAGATAGATAGACAGACAAATAGACAGGTAGACAGATAGATAAATAGATAGCCCGGCACTCCAACCACCTTTCGGTCCATCAATGGGTTCGGTCTGCAATCCGTGATTTACAACAACCAAGCTCTCCTATAGGTTTACTATTTTTGAAACTTCCGCCACCGCCTACTACCGGTATTATATTTAAACAAATCATACATTAATACTTATTTTATAGTATTTGTACATTTATATATATATATATACATGTACATATAAAAATAAAAAATAATATTATATATAATATATGTAGCATTTTTTATAATAACCTGATCCACCAATTTGGCGACAGGAGTCCCTGCGACAGCAGCTGGCAGCGCTCCAGTGGCGCTTCGTCACCGGCAGCTGCGAGGCCAAGCCCCAGAGGCCGGCGCATTTCTTGGCGATGCAAGGTAAAAAGGCCTGGGCCTGTGAAGCAGGGGAAAACTAGGGAAAACGAGTGGGGAAACCATGGCAAATTTATTTTAGGAATCTTGGAATTTGTGGGTTTTGCTGGTATTTGAGATGGGAACCATCATTATCTGTCAAATAATAGCATGAATTGTAACACCTCACATGTCAGCATGTGCACAGATGATGCAATCGACCGCAGTGGCTCCAAATCAAGGACAAAGGGTGAGTGCCGTGTCTTGACATGGCAGCGGAGCCCAATACCAGGGCGAGGATGCTGTCAAAGACACGTTGTAGAATGGCGGCAGCTGCGGTGACGATGGCGCTGATGTATGCGTTTTGGCGGCAGCTGTCGTGTGGCGAGATGGTGGAGCACTACATGGATATGAACCTCAGCCATTGCTTCCAGCCGAGTATCCCCACTTCAAAGCAGATGCGTGTAGGCTCTGGTGGCATCAGTTCGAGTGTCGCAGGAGCAGATTGTTTTGCAGGGAGTTGGACTGCCAATGTTGATGCTTGGGTAGATGGACCCAACATGGTGTGGTGTGATGAAATTCGACACCAGGTTCAAGTCCGTGGTGATGGAAGCCGAGATGGCTTAGCAGCTTAGCAATCAATGCAGAGGCAATCAGCGTTGGTGATGGTGAGCTGGCAATCAGTGCATTCGAGCTGACAGAATGTTGCAGGGTTGAAGTCCCTGTGATGGCACAGCTTATGGATGTGAAAAGCTGGCATACTCCCAAGCAGGTATGTGGTGCTCGACAACTGAGTTTACAGTTGTTTGGCAGACGACGTGCTTTGACAAGCAGTGCATGTACTATGATGGGTTGGCATTTGTGAACAATCCCTACTACATGAATGAGGAGAATGCGAGAGTGGAGGATGGACAAGTTGATCGAGCAGACCTTCATTTTCGTGGAGAATTTGGACATCAGTGACATGTACGCGGCAATCAAGACCACCCTGAAGAGTGACACGAGGCATTTTCTTGAACTCATGTCAGTGGAAACAACGTGGATGGTTGGCAATTATGTTTGGATTGCTGACCTTGAGCCACTTGGGCCTGCGACCTGTGGAGATGGATTGAACCTTTGTCATCGCCGAGAACTCCAACTTGGACTAAGAGCCTAACGAGGTTGGAGAAACATCGGCCGCGTGAGAAAAGGGTGCAGTTCAAAATGCAACTGAAAGCATTCCTTTTCATCTGCTGGGTGCCTTGCTGCAGTGGAATGGAAGGTGCAGCTCCAGATGAACATGCGTTTTTGCAGCAGATGTGATGTCAATGTTGGCGACCGCGGCAACAAATGCGGCTTCAGCAGCAGAAAGAGCCATTGGTCTGATGTCAAGTCAGGCAACCTCCAGTGGCAGTGCACATTCAGCTGGTGATGGTGGTTTACAGGCTGCAACCAGGATCCTGAAGAATCCTGACGTAGTTCAATTTTTGCAGTTGGTTGAGTTTTGGTGACCCTCGTTTCCAAAGTTGCTTTGACCAGCTGGACAATTTGGGCCCCTGCAGATGAAATCCCAACCTATACCGAAGGCGAGCGTGAATTGAGTGTGAAGCTTTTTGCCACTTTGGAATCATACCTAAAGGGCCGTTGCCTGAGCCTCGTCAAGCGCATGGCCACATCCAAGGATGGTTTCAAACTTTGGCGTGCCCTAGTTCAAGAATAAGAACTTTCTTCGAGGCGATGTAGTCTGGCTCTTGCACAAACCCTCAGCAAATACCCGCAGTTCAGTGGCAGCAAGACCATCATGGAGCAGATCCTCTCCTACGAGCAGTTGGTTCAACAGTTTGAGGAAGCTTCTTCATCGACCTATCCCCCCTGATCTGAAGATTGCAACGCTTGTGAAATGCAGTGGACAGAAGCTGAGGGAGCACTTGCAGCTGACCATCAACGAGCACACAACGTATGCCCCGCTCAAGGAGACCATGATGAGCTATGACAAGGCGCGTCGTGCCTGGACTCAAGAGTCTGTTTTGAAGTCACTGCGAGGAACTTCATCTTCAGATCAAGGTCCACAACCAAGGGAAGTTGATCGCATCGACAACAAAGGCAAGGGCAATAGCAAGAACAAGTCCAAAGACGAGGGCAAGAGCTGGTGGAACTACGGCAGTGTTGGTTCGAGCGCTTTTGGTTGAGGACGCGGAAGAGGCAAAGGCCGTGGAAACAAAGGTAAAGGCAAAGAAAATCCAAAGGAAAATCCAAAACCAAAGGCAAAGACTATGGCAAAAAGGGGAAGAACAAAGGTAAAGTTGATTCCCAGCAGTGTAGAATTTGCTTTGAGTACGGGCATTGGTCTCGTGAATGCCCCAACCACATAGTGCAACAAGTTGTTCAAGGTGATCATGTGCAACAACCACAAGTCCCTGCTCAACATGCTGCTGGACAAGGAGGTCAACACAAGTTCAAAAATCCCTTTAATCAAGCTAGCCTTCCTCTACTACAGCTTCAACTGTTCGCAGAACCTTCACGATCCCGGTGGGTGTGCCGATGCTCACAAGTTCTTCAGAAGCCTCAGTCAGGATGGTTACTGCTGGTGATGAGATTGACAAAGATGCGGTGATCCTTGACCGCGGTTCACATGCCTCATTGTTGCCGTTGCCCTATGGCCAATGTGGAAATGATGCAGTTCGACAAGAAGTTCAACTGCGTGATTGCCAGGGATCGCATCTCAAAGTTACAGTAACTGGCTACAGAACAGTTTCTTTGATTGTACAAGATGGCGATGGTGAGCTTGAGCATGCATTCCTCATTGCAGACGTGAAGAGATGCATTCTTTCCTTGGGTCAGTTGTATCGAAATGGATGGTGCGTGAAACAGATGGACGATGGTTCAGGACCATACCTTGAAAGCCCACTTGTGAACTATGTGTTCCTGTGTTTTACCAGCGCAACAGCTTGGCAATGAAGGCAACAGTTGTCGTGTGGAGCAGATTGAAGATGAGGAGATGCTTTCACCTCATGCCTATGTCAGAGCGATTGTGGAGCTGGAAGATAGGTTTCGCAGGGCCAACCAATCGCAAGTTGCTGACGATCCCGTCATGCGATGTGTCAGCACGCACTTTGTGGATCCCAGACCAACATGGGCTGGCAACCTTTGGCTTCAGAACTACGTTGGCGCAGAGAAGGTCAACAGCTGAAGAAGATCATGGCTGGTATGTTGCTGAAGTGAGCCGCAAGCACTTGAAACTTGATGATCCTTTTGGACCCATACCAGATCTTGAGAGCTATGCGCAAGGCGAGGATGTCATCGTGCTCACGATCGTTTCTGGGCTTTGGCGAACTTTGGTCATTTGTTGGATGCTGGTGGCTTTGCATTTGCGGAGCCCTATGAACCTGAATCTCCTTATCGTGGTCAACAGGACGATGATTTGCTTGTGGAAGGTTTGGAGATCAGATCAATCTTCTTTTGGATGAAGGACGTGGTGAAACCATGGGCCGTTATATCCCTGAACATCAAGAAATTGCCCCAGCACTTCGAGAAGATGCTGCAGCTGATGCCATTGTTGTGAACGATGTACAGGTGACACCATACAGCTCAGATGAAGTTTTGCGCACAGCTGGAAGGTTCCTAGGAGTTTCAACAGCAGGTTCAAGATGCCCCTGTAAAGCCAACTTTGAGGGAGAGAAAGTTGCACAAGGTGACACACATCCCATTCGAAAAGTTGTGCATGTGTTTGCGACTTCAATCCAAAAGCAGGTCCAATCATCAAAAAGCTACACGCTCACCAGGTGAGCAGTCAAACAGCTCGAGCTCAAGGGAAGTGTCTGATGACACATCTGGAAGACAAAAGGAAAGTGAAGTTTCGAGCAGAACACCCACTCAGAGCTTGGGCAGTTATCCATGGTGCTTGGCTGCTGAACAGATATCATACTTCCTCATCGACGGGAACAACAGCCTTCATGAGCCTTCGAGGTCGGCCCTACAAAGGGCGTATCTACGCTTTTGGTGAGGAAATGTTTGCTCTTGATCCTCTTCAAGCCAAGTATTCGACACAGTGGCGCAGAGGAATTTGGCTGACAAAAGATGGAGCCGATATGGATGCGGTGGCTATCTCAGAGAATGAGGTCATGTGAAGTCGAGCCATCAGAAAAGTGGCTGAGCATTGGGATGCTGAACTTGCCATGGCGCTGACAGCTGGACCACGGAACATGCGTCATGGTGTGCACACTGAGATGACATGAAGCTGGCAAAACCACCTGAAAGCCCTTTACCCTCTTGCATGTACCAGTTGGTGGCTTTGAGCCAGAGTATGACAAAAATGAGAAAGCGGCTTTGAAGTATGCCAAGGAGAACCACATGGAGGATGTGGATGACGTTGCGGATGAGGTTGAGGCATCAAAGGAAGGCTGGGCGTCAGCCAGTGTCCAATGAAGCGGAGAGTGGCAGAAGCAGAGGCGACAAAACGAGCACAACAAGAAGGTGACGATGTCCCTGCCAAGTTTGTGAAGTTTGACCCAGAAACTGCAATTTCTGAGCCGAATCCCAAGCAGCCCAGAACTACGCTCTACAGTCCTGTATATGCAGATGAAATTTCATGCAGTCCTGCAACCTCTTCAACCTCCAGACATGTGCGCAGACCTTATGACAAGGACAAGCTGGAGTGTGGTTTGGCTGAAGAACCTTGGGATTGGGAGCTATGTGAATCCCATGTCAACCAGAGTTTGCAGGTGAGAAGGTTGAGATTTCAGAAGATGAGAAGAAGCGCAGAGGATTTTTCGACGAAGGTGCTCCCAACTGTGACTGAAGATGAGTTGGCGTGGCTGGATCAAGAAGCTGTGCATGCAGAGTTGGAGCGCCTGAGGGGCCTTGATGTCATTGAGGACATGGATGGACATGGGAGAAGAGCTGGTGGTGGAAGAGTGCATGAAGTTGGACACCAGATTGGCGAGAGACTGGAGGTTCCGTGAGAATCAGTGGAAGCGTCGAGCAAGGCTGGCGGCTAGAGAAATTCGTGATGGTGACGCCAGCAACTATGAAACTTTCAGTCCAACTACACCGCTAGCAGTGGTCAAGATGCTGATTGTGATGAGCCTTTTGCATGGCCTTTCCATCGCATCAGTTGATGTTGGAGATGCTTTTCTTCAAGTCCCTCAGACTCCTCTTGTTCTCATCGAAGTTCCTCTTTGGGCGCTACATTCTGGTGAAGTTGGAAATGGCAAAAGATTTTGGGTGTTGAAACGATGTTTGCCAGGGCAACGTGTGGCAGCTTCGGAATGGAACAAGTTCTTCACCGAGATCTGTGAGAGGCACAGCTTTGAGAGCTTCCAAGGAACCATTTTCAGGCACAAGAAGCAGATGGCTTTCATTTCAGCACACATTGATGATTTGCTGATTGTGGATTCCAAGAAATTCATCAACAACCTCTATAAGGAATTGCCCAAGGAACTGTGATTGAAAATTGAAGGACTTCTTCAACCAGGTGATGATGGCAGTATCTTCTATTTGAAGAGAGAGCTGCAGTTCAACGAGAACGGCATTGATGTTTCCCCGAGTTCAAGGTACATTCCCAAACTGGCTGAATTGCTCAAGGTGTATGACCGACGTGGTCGTACTGCTCCACATCATGGATGTTTGCAGATCTATGATCCTGAAGCAACTGCAGAAGATCAGTACCTCAATGCAGAGGATGCCAAACTTTCCCGGTCTGCCTTGGGGATTTGCATCTATGTGACGTTGTGACATACAACATTCAGTTCGAGTTCTGGCGACCTACATGGCCAAGCCCACCATGACTGCAATGGGAGCTGTCAAGAAGTTGACAAGCTACTTGGTGCACACCAAGGACATGAGACTTCAGTATCCAAAGGTGGACATGCATCAAACAACTATGCAGCGATGGTATGGTGGAGGAGCGGCGTGATGCAAAGCCGTACATGCTGGAGTTGTTTAGTGACAGCGGTTGGGCTTCATGCAAAGTGAGCACAGCCATTCGCGATCACAGACTTCAATATTTTTAATGCGGCTTCGTTTGGATTCTACCAGTGCCCAGGCATTCTTCTCTCGTCTTGGACCAGCTCAACACCAAAACTTTATCCAAAGAACGTCGTGAATTCCTGATGAAGCGCATTGTACTTCAGAGCGACATGTTTGAAGCTGATGGTGATGAAGCATTTCATGGCAGAAAGAAGCAACTGGTGAAGTTGGTCAACATGATCATGGCGAGTAACCTACAAGGTTGCGATGTTGGAGACCATGACTTCAGAACAATGTCATGGAGTTGGAAATTTGCGATGGGGGTGATCTTTTCCCTTTTGATGCTGGTGGTGCGACTTTTCCTGAAGTTGACATCAAAGATGGAAGAGCTTGCGAAGTACAAGGAAGTTTTGAAAACGGTGCGAGAGGCAGCACACCTTGAGAGAGATGATGACCCACTTTGCTGCGATCTTTGTGGAGGAGACTTTCTTGAGGAAGATGCAGAAGAAGAGCAAACCAATGGTGATGGAGATGAGACTCTTTCAGAAGCGTCATTTGCAGTCCACGATGGAAGAGGTGGGCGATGTGGAGGAATGGACCAACATCCATTGTGGCTATGCCTACGATGCTGGAAGTGACTATCAAGAAGACGATGCAGCTGGTTTGGATACATCGAGATCAAGATCTAGGGGTTCCAACAACAATGAGCCCCAGGCAAGGACAATGCCCAAACCACGTGCAAAACAGGTTGCAGGGCGCATCGCAATGGACACTGCGTTGGACATGGCCGAGGCGATTGAGAACAGTGGTGCTGGTCCCTCATCGTCTATGGAGCCTCGAAGTTTGGGAGTTGTCAAAGACTCCAACTACCTTTTGAGCAGCGTTCCTGTGGCCAACTTTTTCCACATCATGCCCGTTCCTCGAGAACCTTTGGCACTACATGACTATCGATGGGATCTACTTGGACAAGGAATTGGCCCAGAGAATTTGCTCGTGATCAAGTGCTGAAATCTTTCCAGATCGATTCCTTTGATGGAAAACCATATGAAGCGTCAAAAACATCTACGTCTTATTCTACGACATCTTCAAATCCGTTTGGTCATGTTTCGGTAAACCTGAACGATGGGCAGAAGCAGCAGAACAAGTTCGAGCATGGGTCAATCACGATAGCGAAGGTGAGTACTTCGAGAATGCAGAAACCGATGCTGGTGATTCGATCTTTGATGATGACGATGATGATGATGGTGAAGGAGAAGAAGAAGAAAGGGAAGATGATGATGATGATGACGATGACGACCACGCGTCCCAGCCTGGAGAAAATTGAGATGGCAGGTCATGGGACTATAGCGATGATGACCGCGATGGGCCAGGGCGTGGTGAAGACCAAGGCCGAGTCGCGGGTGGTGATGCTTCGGGCGCTGCGGTGTGAGAGAAGCTTAGATATAGCACAGTGGCACCGAAAAGAGAAACCCGATGAGCTGACATGAGCTCTGAGGTGCCGATCTAACAGCAGAATAAAGTAGTGACATGCTGCGGTAAAGACTAAAGTAGTGAAAACACCAGACTTTAGAGGTGGGGTCAAATAATAGCATGAGCTGTAACACCTCACATGTCAGCATGTGCACCGATGATGCAATTGACCGCAGTGACTCCAAATCAAGGACAACGGGTGAGTGCCGTGTCTTGACATTATCTGAAAGGAGATGTGAGGTTTGGAATGGTTTGGAAAATGTAAGGTTGGGAGGTGATGTTTGGTATTATGGGATTTGGCCATTTTCAGGTTCCATGGTTTTTCTGAAAGTTACTCGTAATAACATGTGGAGCGATGTAGCGGTGTGCTACAAAAATTCACCAGACCCCACGATGCAGGTCTTACTGGGAGTCGCTGGAACGCATACGATTGCTGATTGCCTGACAGATTGCCTGTGCGATAGTTCTCCGTTTCAAGTGGGTTTTGCACATCGGGGAGCTGCCCGGGCCTCTGCGTGGCTTGGCGAAGAGTACGGAGAATCACTGAAGTATTTGGAGGAGGGACACCATCAGACACTATGTTGTGTGGGTTTGGGGATGCTTCACACACTTCTATAGCCTATACCATACATATTTTCCGAACCAACTTGAAACCTATGTGCTCCGTTGTGGTCAAAGTGAATTCAAGTGTCGCCTTTGCTATTTCAAACTGCGGTGAGGAGAATGGCTACGAAGTGGTTTTGGTGGGTCATTCCTTAGGTGCCGCCGTGGCAGCCGCCTGCTGTGTGCAGCTGCGTGCTGGCCCCGGTGCTTTGAGAACTGCGCGCTGCGTGTGCTACGCACCCCCCGCCACGGTGGACCCCAACCAAGCGGCGGAAGCGGCCAGTTATATCACCAGCGTGGTACATGACGATGATTGCATCCCAAGGATGTCCATCTTGTCACTGCTGGAGCTGTACAAAAGTTTGGTGTCATACAACTGGTTGCCAAGGGCCACGGGTTTGGTGGGAAAGATGCGAGCAGATCCGCAGCAGGCGTGGTTCCTGGAGCTGGGTGATAACGCCTTCAGGAAGACCTTGGAAGAGCAGCTGGAGTCCATTTGGAAGGAGCAAGCTGGGCAACTTGTGGAAGAGGTGAAGAAGTTGGAAAAACCTCGGCAAGAAGCCCATCCCTTGAGCATCCCTGGCTTCATTGTGCATCTCTACAGGTTGGGGAAATTGATACTTTCAAGACAAGCACAGCAAGTGGCTAAATTAAACGGATTTTGAGTGGGCTGGCACTCGGACTTACAATGATTTACACATGTTCACACCTTCTGAAGTGGATGAGAATATATCATAATAGATTCCTAGATATCCCTAGAAGATTCAAGTTACAACACTCAAGCAGCATTCCAAAAGCAGGTGCCCTGGTGGCTATGGAATCATCAAAGCCTTGGATAGCAACTTCCGAAGCATAGAGCTGTCCTCCAGCATGGTGACGGATCACTTCCTGTCTAACTACATCAGCTGCTCAACTGGAGAGGTGATTCTCACATGGTGGCATTTTGATGATGACTATTTGGTGGTAAACTGAGGGAGCAGTTCGGAACCAGGGGTACCTTATTAGTTACCTATTGAATATTGAAGCAATGGGGAGCCAAGGAGCTGTAAATTGTGTTGCACAACCGCCATCCGACGGTTTGAACACAACGTTGGCCGTCATCGGCCAACGCGAGCCAGCTTCCCCAGTGTTCCAGGGTGTTCCATATCGATTTGTGCAAAAGGAGGCAAACACCTCAGTTTATAGCTGTTTGATGCTGTTTGTCATTGTGACTGTTTGGACATTTGCTTTATCCATGTTTATCTCTGGTGGACCGGACATAGGACAAACCCATGTGGGATGATTGCAACTAAGCAATTCGGTATGATACATGGGATGTGATTCATATGTGTCCCCAAGCCCCATCTTTGGGTGCTTTTAACACTTGGGCGATTGCACCTTATCGCCGCTGCTTTCTGTATAAAGAATGTACATGAACTTGCATGTCGTCTTGGAGCCCCTCATTGTAGGAAAAGCCCCACATGTTATATATTTATAAACAATTGCCCACGTTTATGAGTGGATCATGATCCTTCTACCCACTCTACCCCATGTGGAGCTAGGTGCTCTGGAAACTTTGACCGCCGGCGTTTCTGCATCGCATCACAGCAAGCTGCAGCGTTTGCGAGACTTCCTGGGGGACGGCGACGATGTCGCTGAGGTGGCTGTGCAAGTGCATGAGGTGGCGAAGTCGGTGGAGGAACTGGTGTTGAAAGCCAGAGCCAAATTGCAACAACGACCAGACACCAGCTGAATGGAAAAGAAAAAATGCTGAGTTGGGAAGTGGATTGAATTTTGAGAGGAAATTGTTCGGATTGATTTATGCGCATCCCCAAGCCCGTGCGACTTGTTTGATGATAAATTTCGATTCACAACTGTGATCAGGCAGGATATCATCCACATTCTGTTCGAAGCGAACAGAAAGATGAAACTGGTCAACATGGTTTCAAAGCCTGCAACAACTTCAAGTCACTTGAGTATGAAGCTTTAAGCGCAGCATTTGAGACATAGCAGCGATGAAGTGTTGAACCCAAGAAGCACCTGCTCCGCTTGCTCAACTGAAAAGCTCAGATTGGCCTCTAACAGATCAGAGCATTATCCATTTTGGCAAAGTTGTCAATTTGGGGGTTGCCACGCACTCTTTGGGTAACAGCAACAGAGTAACAGATTACTCTGGATCAACCGTTCAACCCCCTTAGTCGGTGGTTAAAGCATGTTAGTCGGTTCCCCGGTTTCCCTGCAGATTTTCCCAACTCGGTGCACCAAGTTGGCCAGGATCGCCTTACCAAAGCCTCAGCAGATCGGTCAGATTTGATTGCGGAGGTGTTGCCCGGGGGCTTCGGAGCCAGCGACAAAGAACTTGGTTTGAAATGTGGGGATTTGACATGAATTTTATATCATGATTTATCAATGAAATCGAAATTAAATAGAAGTTTGAAGCCCTGATTGAAAAATTGTGATACTCCCTAATTTGGCTGAGAAAGTCATGTTCCCTATTTTGAAGTATATTAATCAATGACTATAACATAAGGTACACACTTTTTGACATCCGCAAATGAGGGCCATCTCTACGGCTGTTGTCAGATGAGCACGAACTGGATTCTGGTTGTAGGATGGCGACTTCTTGCAGCCTGTCTTACTGGCCCAAAGGCTTTAAAATCTGGTGAGCTACCAACGATACGATATATGATGTTATTTAATTTGATTATTGTGTTAATATGATATTATATGATAGGATTAATATGATTAATATAGTCATAATAATATTTAATAGGACATGATTTATATGACGTTCCAAAATGGCTGCACCTTGGCATCAGCACAGTTGGAAGTGGAACATCCCCACAGACCGACTACTTGACCATCGATTCATCGCTTCACGAACGGCACGCGTCCACTAAAGCGCAGCTGGGTGGCAGTTGAGGAAGTTGATATCCAGTAATTAGCATTGATCATCTGATCATGATTGCTAATTACACATGATTCAACATACTTGTATACATTGAAAGGTATCATTTACTGTAAATTTCTGTAAATGGGTTTGTCCGAAAACAGAGTACCCCAAAAATAAATTGGTTAATTGATCATTTTCCACCAAAGCAACGCCAATGAAGTACCCAATTTCTGGACATGTTGGTGGGAACCTCTGAGCACCATCAATCAAGGCCGGAGAACCAAAAAGCCTTTGCCAGCGACAGGTGCGCCCCTTGGGGCCCCTTCAAACGTTCAATAGTTCAACTCCAAATACAACGTTTGCCTCCTCAAATTCCACCATCCCCATATTTTTCCAAGGGACACTCAAATAAAAACCCAACAGGTTCAACCGAAGATGTAAAAGGTAGTCTAAAATCCGTACGAACAAACCAAACCAGCAGGCATGCCAGGCCAAACCGTTTCCCTATCGAGTTGAAGCCATGATTTGTGACGTCAACCAACCCTTGCCAGGGTCCAAGCCAACCTAGCGGCTTCGGGGAAGAACACCATGCCACAAGCTGACGTGGAGGTGAAGGTGGGAGCCCCACCTGAATTCAGGGTGGGAAAAAACGGACAAATTGGAAGCGACACTGGAGCCGTGCAAAAGGTTTTTTCCCCACATCATTGATCATCATTGTGTGGGGTTCTTGTTTTTCCGCTCACACAACTTTGTCACACCAAACTCTATCACACGCAACATTGTCACATACACGTACACCGCTTGCACTCATACATAACCCTTCCACACACAACTTTGTCACACTCAACTCTTTCACACGCAACTCTGTCACACACAGCTCCTTCACACAACTCTTCCACAAACAACTCTGTCACACACACGCACAAATCTTTCCCGCGCAACTCTTTCACACAACTCTTTCACATACAACGCTTTCCCACGCAACTCTTTCACACACAACTCTATCACACATACACACACACCTTTGTCACACACAACTCTCTCACACACACAACTCTTTCACACGCAACTCTTCCACAAACAGCTCTGTCACACACAAATTGTCCCACACAGCTCTTTCACATACAACACTTTCACACACCTCACTTTCGCATACGACTGTTGCACACAACCGGTCCTCCACCATCTCCTTTGTTGTTCTTGCCTTTCCCATCCCACTTCCACATCTGTTTGGCACTATGGGAAGAAGTTGACATGTGGTGTTATCCGGTCCTTTGATCAATTGTTTAAAGGTATGTTTTGTATTAACTGCATTATATTTTACATGTGCTAAGCCTGCCAAGCATATTTATTTCCATCATAAATCATCACAAAATGGATGAAATTTTGGTCGCCCCAGGCGCCACCGCCATTGGGCGACTCGGTCAGGCCAGCAGGGAGAATTTCGTAGGTCCATAGCAGTCCATACTGGTAATCAGATTATGAGGGATTCATAGAAAACAAACGTACAAGTTGAAAGACTTTCCAAAACGCAGACGTGTGTTTCATGGAAACACCAAAACGGTGGGTAGTGTTTTTGGGGTCACGATATTTTTGAGAAGCTTTAGGGTTTCTGATGTAGATCAGGACAAGTGGCCCGGACATGCGAAATTTTTCGGAGCTCTTTGGGACGGAGATGGGCCGACGTGCGCAGCCCATCACGGAACGACAGGAGCTGCTGGGACGAGGTGATGAGGTTTTCCATCAAAAGCTTTCATTGGTTTGGTTCAAGGGAAGATCAACAGAAAACCACGGGGTTTCCCATGAAATATATTCAAATATTGGATTTTCCTGCAAAATTTCCCTTGAACCAATCTATTGAAACTTGTGCCAGATAGATTCTTAATATTAGTTCAGTTGATCATTTGATCGTGGGTATATGTATATGATATATAATGTAACTCAACGTGTTGAATATATATATATATTATATACAGTATATATGTGGATATGCTACAGATAGTGTTGATTTTTGACACTATGCATGCCGATGTTGAACCGCATCCGATGACCTCCAGGATTTGTTGGGTACTACGAAGTGTTCGTTCCTGGACTTTCGAAACGAGATCGAATCTGCTCGAAAGGATCCCGGAAGGCGTGGCAACGGATCTTGATGCAGAAGGATTTTAAAGGTTGCAATGCTTTGCTGCACACTTGGAGTGAATATATTTCCCAATTTTTTCCCACGATGTGTTGGAGTTTTGGCTTTGGGTTTCCTCCCCTGTGTCGTCACCGTCACAACTGGCGACAGGATCTCTCAAGCAGATTCACCTCGAAATCGGAAGGAGGCTGAGATGTCCTCGACCCTGGCTGCTCTCCCTGTGGCCGCAAAGGTGCCAGAACTGCAGCAGGCCCGGGCTGGGGCTGCGAAGGAAGACATTTTTTCTCGAAGAAAAGCAGGGGGTCAAAAGGCTATGTATGCAGCCAGAAATCTGGAAATGGTGAAAAGTCATCATAGTTCATCTTCCACCATCCCTTTCCATTGACATCATCATCATCTCATCATCTTTTGATTCATGATTCATGATTGTTAGCGTTCCATCGACTTGTCACCGTGGTAGTTGATCCCTAGGCGATGGACGCAGAGCGTGGATTCTGGGATAGCAAGGATGGCTTTGGCATCGGTGCGGAGGTCTCCCGTCCTCCCGGCCTGTCGCCGAGCCGCCGAGCCGCGGAACAGCACGACACCCATCGAAAATTCAGCATCTCTTGCCTTGGCATTTTTTCCCATTACTCAACTTGCAAGAAGTGGAGTAGAATCCCATTACAATCACGTGAATCACATGGGTGGGCCTTTCAATGCCAGGTCGTCGGCGAGAGAAGGACTTTCGCAAGGAGCTGGGGTCTTCGCGCTGGCCGTGGGTGTTTTCGGATTGAAAGTAGGAGCCAGACTCTGGGTCTGAAAATCGGAGTGAGTACACCATGGTACACTGGTACACTCCAAATTCAGTAGTAAATCATAATTTTCCATCATTTCCCCATAATTAATATGTTTTTATAACTTTTTAATGTTCCCCACTAAAGTGGCGATTTGATCCCTGGCCTCCCCCAATTGGCGCTGAAAGACGTAGCCACTTTCCACTTCCCCCACAGGATTTTAAAGGAGACGTTCACCATTTGCAGCGGAAGCAAGAATGCCTGGGCTCTACGCAGGCCGCACCTGGCAGACGATAGAGGCAATATGGCAATCCAAACATGTGGCAAACATCAATAATAAAATTAAATAGATGATAATACATGACCATAAACGATTAACTGTAGAGCTTCGCACACCTGCCATGAGTGTTATGTATAGTAGTGTGAGCGTTGGTGTTGTTCATGTGCTCTGCGCGTGCGCGCAGGTGCAGAGCACAGTGTGATGTTCTTGTCATACCGCAGCTTGTAACCATTTTACCACATCTTTTTGTCGCATTATTGTGCTTCTTCTTGTTGTTGTTGTTCTTGTTCTTGTTCTTGTTCTTGTTCTTGTTGTTGCTGCTGGTGGTGTTGTTGGTGTTGTTGGTGCTGTTGTTGTTTTTACTTTTCTTCTTCTTGTTGTTGTTGTTCTTGTAACACAGCTTAATTTTCGCATCTTTGTGGACCCCTAAAATTCGTCAAATAGGGTGTGTTTTTGACACTCTCGGGGCAAAAAACATTGTAAATACCAATGGATTTTTCCACCTCGGAAGCCCAAAACCACGGTATTTATCATGTTGTTTTGCCTCTGGTAGCAAAAATCACGGTATTTACAATGTTTTATGATGCTGCTGCTGCTGCGGCGGCCGCGGCTGCGGCTGCGCCAGTAGATTCCGGAAACTCGTCTTCCCTGGCGGGCTCCCCCTTGCGTCGGCAGGGGTCGGCGGATAATGATGATATGATTTCATACATCATCCCAGATACCATGAGATAACCTCAGAAGTTATCATGAGAGTAATTTTCTGAATGATTTTGATGGAAGAAGTTTGGGATATTCTGGGATTGTTCTTTCATGTCATGTTCCAAGCTGAAAGGCGACAATATATATGTATAGTTATAGATTATATATATATGATTATATGTATATGATTATATATATAGATGATTATATATATATATATATAGTGATCGATCTAAAGGTCCTTGTAAGAAGTTTTAATTGCGAAAGCCGTGCATGTTATGTTGGAAACGAGTTCGCGAGAATAACATTTTTTTCGCGAAAGTTTCGCGGAAGTTGGATATTATAATCATTATGTAAAGGGCTGCCGCCCACTGCCGCCCGGGGTCAAGCAGGAGAAGGACACTAGAGAATTTTGGTTTGGTTCTGGTTCAGTTCCCTGTGTGGTGGTGCTTGTGGACAATCACACCCTTCATAGGATTTCATAGGTAGCAGCCGAGCTTCCAAAGGCGAGGCTTCGCGACAGCCAAACGCCATGGTCCTGAAGCACATCCGTACACCTGACGCTGTCACTGCCTAATGATGCTTTTTGAAGTCTCAAGAAACAAACTCCAAACCCAGCAGCCAAGTTTCCAAAAGTCATGCTTTGCGAGAGCCAAACACCAAGGCCCCTGGTGTTCGCTTTTCCTTCAATGCACCCCCTGCTGATGGCAGGGGTCTGTGAATAGGGATATTTTCGCGAAAGTTCCGCGAAAGAGCGAGCGAAAGTCAAAGTGCATGTTGAAGGGGGTGGGCCAGTAGACCTTGCAAAAAAAAACTAGTCAGCAACAATCTGCCCTGAGAAGGGATTCTGTGATGCTAGCTGCATGTTTAAAAGGCTATCAAGAAGTGATCCGTGATTCTCTGGCGTAATTTGGCAGGCGGTGAACGAATCTTCATAAGAGGTGTTGTTGGCCAACATGGGCCCCGCGAAAGATAAACATGGAGTTCGCGAAAATTTTGCGAAAGAGATTCTTTATTCATGAATATATACATATATATTTCCTGTATAATTGCATTTACATTTACATTTATATATATATATTTATTTATTTATATTTGTATTTACATATACACAATATTATATAATGTCATATTCTTTCAAATGTCCGGAAAACTTCGATAATCTGTTCCAAACTGCGATTTCCCAGGTGAAAGAAAACATCGGCCTGGACTCTACGTGCGACGCATCATCCAGGAGGGAGGTGGGGTTCTCAGGACCGAAACTAGTATCATCGTGCGCCATCCATATCTTAGTTGACTATGAATTGACGCTGTTAATTTTTAAACCTTCCAACCACCTCAAGGAGCTAAGTTGGTGCCAAAACGCGATGTTTAGATGATTTTGATTGATTTTGGATGGTCTGTAAATGTTTGCGCGCGAGTCATCATGTTTTCCGTATCAGATTCTCCATGGTTTTGCAACCATGGCCCAGGCACTTGAATCAGCTCGCAGTCAGTCACTTGGCATGGTGCAGTGGACGTCATCCTTCCAGATCAGGAAAAAAATGACCAAGAGTTGGTCACGTATGGTAGGATCCGCTAGGAGCTGGTAGGATCTCATGATGCATGAAAGAGAATCTTGTTTTTGCGAGACCTGTGGCGTTTGCAATTTTGCGAAGGCAGAGGCTGAAGGCTCCACATTCGCCCATCAAGCACTCAGGCGGGGAGTGAGGCCTCGATTGATATTATGAATACCGAATGCCATGAGATGATTGTGAGATGCATGTTTTTTATTGTTTTTTCAGTGGTTCAGGTGCCACATTTTTTGCAGCTTAAGGTGCCAAGCGATCTGAGCCTGGGTTCGGTATCAGAATCATCGCAGGTTCGGTAGCAGCTTAAGGTGTTCAATGACGCCGCAAAGGTTCATGAAGGAATATATCATATGGGTGAATGAGTGAATGACCCATGAGGTCGTCGGTTTGTCCTTAGATTGGGGAATTGACATACTGCATTGAACGTTGAGGATCTTTGAGATGTATAGTGTCCTTCAGGAGGCATGTATGTCATATTGAAACGGCATCAACAGCTGTTTTTCAAAGGGTTGCAACTTTCATGTTTTATGGAATCGATTCCCTACCGTTTTCGCAATGGAAAATGATGGAGCTCACTACAGCAGATTGGTCCCCACAGATGAAGAGCCCGAACCCTTTGTGAAAGTCAACGTTCATGACATAGACGCTCCCACGGATCAGAAGAGTTCCACACCTCACCGACAAGTCTACATCTATGTGAAGGTATGTAAACGTCTTCTCATTGTCCGTGGCGCAAACTTTTGAACCTGTCATGAACTGCGTCACCGGTTGAAATCAGCGACGTTGAACTCAGTGCTTGTCCCTGGCGAAAAGGGCCTTTGGGCCTTTGGTCAGATTGCCGAGGGACCTTCAGGGAAGGCTTTGAGCTGGAGCACTTTCCCTTCGACGTCCAGGCTTTAACAATCACTGTGAGTTGTAATCGACCTTCTTCAGAGGTCACTTTGCTGAAGATCGCTACACAGGTGCCAATCCTGCGGAACCAATTCACGGTGATGACGGACTTCGATCTTTCTGGCCCATTGATGCAAGGCGGAGTTGATAAGAAAAGATATCCTTTCCATCCTCTACTTCATAAATCTTCCATAAAATGTACTTCATTGGACAGAGAAGGGCAGCATGTCATGTGGAACATTGGCCTGGTGCGCATGAACTGAAAATCTGGCGGATCGCCTCAGTGTGACCTTGGTACCTCGGTGGCCTTCAAATATACGTGTGTCTGAAAATAGTATACCCCTAAACCCAATGGTTAATGATCATTATCCTCTATTAAATGGCTATAATTGGGAATGTACCCTATTTTCAGACAAACCCATATATGATGGCTCAAGAGCTGCCAAAGATCAGTTACCTAACTCTTTTGGACAAATACACTCTGCTGAGATTCACTTTTCTGGCCTTGCTGGGTGGACAAAACACCTTAACTGCTGTGGTGAAGGTGGATTATGGCAACTTTCCCATTGTGGATGTGTCCAGGTATATGATTGAGACCATTTTTCTGCTGATCCATGTGCTTCTGGGAGCCCTGAGTTTGCATTATATGTTTCTCGGGTCGAAAAAACTGGCCCGATTGCAGGAGGTTTGCTCGGCAAGTGACGATGCCCAGCAATAGAAATTGCCATGAGTTGGGCCAAGAGCTGTTGGATATGACATGTAGTATCCACCTCACTAGTCAACCCATGATTTGTTGAATTTGTTGCTGGACACGTTGGTTTCTTGAATCTCTGCGCATATACATTCTTGTGGCTTGCGGGACAAAGAATCCTCAGCTACTTAAATTCAGCGACCAGGGCTGCTAGTTGAATTGAGTGTTGCAGGAGAGGAAATGATTCAGAGTACCTTGGAATGTCACGACTACCGTGTCTAGCTGTCAGGTTGCAGATTGCACCAACTCGTGTTCCCAGGATTTCTCAGGTGTGTTTTGGATTACACCAGTGGGGCGCAGAAATCTTCATAAATCTTCCAACATTTGACAAATTGGATGTTAAATTGTATGATATAATCTTCCAACATTTGACAAATTGGATGTTAAATTCTATGATATAGAAATATATATAGAATATATTATGCTGTATTTTTTTCGATCCAACTGAAGATGATCAGCAAAAATCAACGAGTTTCCGTGTCAGGCGTGAGCGCGGCTCAACGTGAGGATTTGCTGCGCAGGGCCAAGGCTTGGCGATGCCGAATGGGATCATGTTAAGGGGGGGTCCTAAAATGGTGCCTCAAAATGGATGGGATAAAAAACCATTTATAAAATGTTGGATGGTTTAGAACCATTTATTTTCTATGTTACAGTACAAAAGTTGTTTACAAAAGTTGTTTACAAGTGAACACCTATCTATAAATGGATGATGCAAGGGTTACCATGCAAGGGGGTAACCCCATTTCAGGAAACCTCTAAATATAATTCCCTCCGAATGAGTTTGATTTTGTGTAGGTGCAAGTGACAATGGATTTGCTCCAGGCGAACATATTCAGCTTTGCCCCCATGTCACGATATTTTCGTTGGAGGTGACATGAGGTGACATAAATCTGATAAGAGTAGCTCTTGATAGCTCTTGATTTGGCGTAGGACACGAAGCTGGCATCCTTACAGTCCTGGCCTCACGATGTTCCTTTTTGACATTGTTTACGGCAATGGAAGTTAGAAGATGTTTCTTCGGAGACTGAGAAGTTGCAGATTCTGCCTAGAAAGGTTGTGAAGACATCTTCAAAATTGGATCCACTAAATCAATATGAATCCAATGATTCCAACAAGATGTTTTGTTCCAAAGACATGTCTTTGCATTTTGTGGATTCAATCATCACCAAGGTCCAGCATCTTCACCTGATTGGGATCCGAAGTCGACATGTCCTGAATGTCAGTGAGCTAATGTGGCGTCATGTGGCCTAGAGATAGCATGTTGCTGGCAGGTATGGTGAAACATGGTGAAACACCTTTGAAACACCTTTGAAACACCTGGCAGGAACTTGGCATGTTGAAATATTTGATCTTTGATTAGCTAGCACATCCTTGCACCATCTTGCACCTATGCCTGTCCAGAGTCTGTGAAACTATGGGTAGAAGGACAATGTAACTACCTGCATGTGCGCAACTGCACATGTAGATTGAGCGGGAGGGCTGAATTGCGCTGGATGTGCCAGTGATAGATTTCGATTTTCTCACTTGCAGGATGTTGAGTGTCCTAAGCTCAAAAAAAAACAACACCTTCGTTACAAGCGCACTGGTGGACAAGTACTAGCTTGACCATTGTGAGAAAGTCGCCAGTTAGTTCGCTGCAAAGCCCAGCTTACGTTTCGAAACGCCCAACTGGAAAAAAAACGACATATTATTAGCCTTCAAATATAAATTATATATAATTATATAATTAATAAATTATATCACCAACCTTTTCGTGGGATGTAAGCAAGGGAGACTTACATTTTTTCTGTGTGCTCTTCTGGCTGGTATCGGTCACACCGTGAAAATCACGATGTTTGCCCTCGAAAAGTCGAAAAGTTCACATGCCAGGAGATTTCGGCTCGAAAAGTCGAAAAATTCGAAAAAATCGAAAAGTCGAAAAGTCGAAAAGTCGAAAAGTCGAAAAGTTCGAAAAATTCGAAAAATTCGAAAAGTCGAAAACTTTTTGGCTTTTTGACTTTTTGCGAAAATTTTCCCTGGAAGAGTGATAAATTCCGTGGGTTTTGGAGGCATTGGAGCACAGGCAGTATCCACGCACAGGGCTTTTTATGGTTGTTTGGTTGCTCTTTCCCGGTCGAATGGTTGGTTACTTTCCAGGGGAGCAGGAAACTTGCAATCAGTGTATCAGGATTAGATTTTGTGTTGCTAATGTAATTAGTGGGTTTCTCTATTTTTTTGTGTTGATTTTGTGGTTTTTGAAAGCTGGATACTGAAAACCCACAGAATTGCTGAGCAGGTATTTGGCTCAGGGCTACCAGGGCCACTGCTGTCACTAACTGTCTTGAGTTGCAACCAATTTAGAGGCCAATGCAACTCAGCTTGCCACATCTTGCTACCAGTTTAGGGGGCAAATAGCACTCTCCAAGCGTCTCAAGATTTGTTTCCAGCTACTGTGCCGGTTTGAGGAGTGAAACAGTGTTCGGCGCAGCCAAACTGAGGCTTTCTGGTTGTGTCGCAGGAATTCCACAGGGATGGGGCAGCATGACCCTGATCAACCAACAGGGTTTTGATCAGTTTTGCCTACAACTACTAACTAGGAGCACGGCCTCTAGAAGGCCGTGGGTTTTTTGTGATCAACGGGGTGTCATGGATCATATTTGATGCGCTCGTGCAAATAGGAATTTGTTTGATGTGATATTTAAGGCCGTTAACCCCTTATTCTGGTGCAGTTTTTTCAAAACAGGCATTTCGCCTAGACGAAACTAACATTTTTGTTTTTTTTGCCGATTCTGAAACTAATTCGACGTGACATGTTTTGCGTTATCTTTTGACGTACGAATGGAAAGTTCAAGAGTACCTACAGTAGCGTAGCATGACGCATGCATGGAAAGTTCAAGAGATCTGACAGTAGCGTAGCATGACGTATGCATGGAGAGTTCAAGAGATCTTACAGTAGAGTAGCATGACGCACGCATGGAAAATTCAAGAGATTTGATAGTAGCGTAGCATGACGTATGCATGGAGAGTTTAACAGAACTTACAGTAGCGTAGCATGAGGCATGAGTGGAAAGTTCAAGAGAACTTACAGTAGCGTAGCATGACGTATGCATGGAAAGTTCAAGAGATCTTATAGTAGCGTAGCATGACGTATGTATGGAAAATTCCAGAAAATTTACAATAGTGTAGCATGACGCATGAATGGAAAGTTCAAGAGTACTTACAGTAGCGTAGCATGACATATGCATGGGAAATTCAAGAGAACCTATAATAGCCTAGCATGATGCATGAATGGAAAGCTCAAGAGAACTTAAAGTAGCGTAGCATGAGGCATGAGCGGAAAGTTTAAGAGAACTTACAGTAGCGTAGCATGACATATGCGTGGAAAGTTCTAGAAAACTTACAGTAGCGTAGCATGATGCATGAATGGAAAATTCAAGAGTACTTACAGTAGCGTAGTATGACACATAAATGGAAAATTTAAGAGTACTTATAGTAGTGTAGCATGACACAAAAATGAAAAAAATTAAGAGAACTTACAGTTGCGTAACATAACATATGCATGGAAAGTTTAAGAGAACTTATAGTAGCCTAGCATGACACATGAATGGAAAGTTTAAGAGAACTTACAGTTCAAGAGAACTTACAGTAGCATAGCATGACATATGCGTGGAAAGTTCAAGAGAATTTTCAGTAGCGTGGTATTAGGCATGAGTGGAAAATGCAAGAGAATTTATAGTAGCTTAGCATGACACATGAATGGAAAATTTAAGAGAACTTACAGTAACGTAGCATAACATATGCGTGGAAAATTTAAGAGAAACTTCAGTAACGTGGCAAAAAAAGAATAACAACATATATAAAAATCCACTGATTTTGCTTGGATATGACATGTGCAATGTATTTTATATTTAATAAAATTGGATTTTGAAAATTATATATGCGTTTTTGATAAAATAATAACAATAAATAAATAAGGAATAATTGCATAATTCTGAGTTATTATGATATTGATAATGTATATATTAATTAATATATACCTATATATATTGACTAGCACTAAAAAATATAGCATAATATA
>CAMXCT020000535.1:783175-860290 GCA_947184155.2 Cladocopium goreaui | reverse complement strand
TTGTAGAGTGCGAATTGGGGATGTGAGTGCCAACTGTGGAGCGTGAAGTGTGAAGTGCGCAGCGCACAATGTGGAGGGGAATGTGAAATCTTCAATGTACTATAGTGGAAAGTGCGGCATCTAGAGTGGGCCTGGTCAGGTCTGTACTGGCAAGCTGCCACATCACCAGATACTGCGCCTGCGTGGCATGAAAGGTGTCGAGCGCGGAGCGCGAAAACGCGGAACTCGAACTGACCCCCCCGGACCTCGAACCCGAACTCGAACTGACTCCCCCCCTCCCGTTGCTCGACCTCCCGGCCTCGAACCCGCACTCAAACTCGGACCGCAATGGACGCACCCAAATTTTCATAAATTTTCTGCCAGTTATTGGATTGAGGCTCCATTCGAAAGTTGCCCCCCCTCCCGGGCAGCAATGAACCGCAGTTCGAACTCGAACCGAACAGTTCAAACCTCGCCGGAGCACGCTCTGATGAAATGAGTTCAAACAAATGAAATGAAACGAAATGAGAATGACATGAAATTAGTGAAATGAACATGAAACTGACATGAAATTAAATGAATGAACATGAAAACCAAAATGACAGCGAAATAAAATGAATTTAAATGGAACCACAGGAAATGACTTAAATAAATTCAGTTGAAATCAAATGAGAAGATACCAAACCAAGTGAAAAAACCAAGTGACATGAAATGACATGAAATGAAACCAAATAGAACCAAATGAGATGAAAATTTCATGAAAGCAAATGAGCTGAAATCAAATGAAATGAAATGACATGAAATCAAACGAAATGAAATGAAATCAAACGAAATGAAGTTAAGTCAAACGAAATCAAATGAAAATGAAATGAAACCCCATCAATTCAAAGGTTATTCAAATGAAATGAAATAATATGAAAAGGTGCCCGTGCCTTTGGTCTCAGGTATCCGTGGGTTCCTGCAGTGCTAAGCAAAGCCGTGGGCCTGCCGACCAAGAGTTTTCACGAGCTGCCCGAGCTGCTTGCACACGCTGAGAGCGCTGACGGAAGCTCGGCGACTGTGACATTCTGTAACAGTTTGTGATTAACAATATGGGTAAACAGCAGACGCGATGAACATGCCATGCACAGCTATTACCGCGCATCTACAGAGCAATGATTTGCTTGATTCTGCTTGCAATATTCCCTTTTGGGGGTTGCTTGGTTGATCACAAAAAGCCTTGGTGGAGTTTGTTCCGTGGGAACTACCAGGCCAGATGCTGAGCGTAGCTGCTGAGAAAGAAGTCGAGCAAGCTGCAGAATCGCGCAAGCTGCAGAGACAAGAAAGGGACCTCTCTGTCGAACCAATCCACTGGAGAAGAGTTTCGGGCAGCAAATCAGCAAAGTTTTAACGGATTTGACATGCATGAAGATTGCTAGCAGCCACTGTCTCTATCATACTTTCTGCATTGTTCCACGTTCAAGTGAGTGCCAGCGCGCCATTGGAACCAGGAATTCTCCAGCATTTGGGAGAGGACCTGTTCAACTGCGCATATGAGCGATCTATGTAGAGACGCTTGGCAAGTTGAGATGTCACAATCATGCATCAGGATGAAGTTTTGAGCAGCCAGGGAGTCCCCATATACTGTCGCAAGATGTCGCAAGCATTACACACATTTGAAGATGGACGGGCGCCAAGATACAGTAAAATTCTGCAGGCTTTGTCACAAGATCGCCAGCTTCTATTTGCAATATGGGCTACTAATTAGGTTGCTGCCCAGGATGGACGTTCACGCCTGGTTGGGTTTGTTCTTGATTGGTGAATGTCTTTTGTTTCCCAGTTTTGGGATGGCATCATTGGTTTTCACCTGGCGTGCCTCAAAATTGGATCAAATATATACTGCAATATATTGTAACATTATGTTGTATATATATAATATATATATATACCGGATCGAATCATGACATATTTTAAATTCTCAACATTTCCATACCATATTTCATCATGCACGAAAGCCATACCATATTTAATCAGTTACCAAAGCCAGCCGACAGGCTAGGCTGAGGTTATCATCGCAGACATTGTGAGCTAAAGGGGGTTTGGGTGGCAGGTGTGAGGAAAGGAACCGGAAAACGCAAACATTAGGTCGTGCTTTAGGCGCGGCAATGGCCAAGTTGTCAGGGCCAGGTGCCGCGTGGCAATTGAGTGACGATAGGGTATCGATTCCCCCTTGGTCCGGCTCTGGAGACCATTTCTACACAAAAATAATCAAAAATAGATATCTTAGGTATCTGCCTTCTGAATCTTCTGAGTCTATTGATATAGACGCATAAAAGCGGAGATGAGAACCCGGGCAAATTCTATATACTATACTTGCTGTCTAAAACCATTCAGACGCACAAAAACGGAAATGAGAACCGAGGTATATTCAATACACCTGCCTTTTGAAACCATTCAGACGTACGAAAACGGAGATGACGCACAACATTTAGACACACAAAAATGATCAAAAATTGATATGAGGACCCAGGTATGTTTAACATACTTGCCTTCTGAGACCCTTTAGACGCACAAAATTGGGGTGAGAATTTATGTCTATGCAGTCTACTTGCCTTTTGAACCCATTTGGACGCACAAGAATGGAGTATTCAATATACTTGCCTTCTGGGACCATTCCGATACACAAAAACGGAGATGGCACTGTTTGAGGGTTATGTACCGCATGGCAATTGAGTGGTGGGAACCCAGTATATTCAATATATTCAATATACCTGCTTTCTGAACCCTTTCAGGCGCACAAAAACGGAGATGAGAAATCAAGTATGCTCAATGCACTCACTTTCTGCTTTCTGAGCAGATTTAAACTAGACGCACAAGAACGGAGACGCGAAAATTTAGACACACAAGAACGGAGATGCGAATTCAGATATGTTCAATAATATACCTGCCTTCCGACGCCCTAGACACGGAGAAATGGAGATGAGAACCAGGGCATATTCAATATACTTGCCTTCTGAGCACATTTAGACGCACAAAAACGGAGACACAACCATTTAGACACACATAGTCACATAAACGGAGGTGACAAGCGAGGCAAATTCAATATACCTGCTTTCTGAAGCCGGTTAGGCACACAAAAATGAAGATGAGCACCGAGAAGGGAGATGAGAACTTACGTATGCTAATATTCCCGCTTCTGAAACAATTCAGATGCACAAAAGACGGCGAAAAGAATTCGATCCCCTTGGGAATTTCTTCGATAAAGTGGGGAAGGGCATCCCCCGGATAAGAGCAGCTTGTTGTTGCCGAATTTTTGGGCTCGAGTGGGTCCCCCATTTTATAGAGACCTTGGGGGGAGCAGATCACCACTTTATAGCGAGGTTAACATTCTGGGTGACAGTCATGTTGAGTGGCATGGGTTCCCATTCTATAGAGATTGTATATGTGGGCAAACCTTAATTTTCTAGCGTCATGGGTTTCCATTTTATAGTGGCTGAAGCTGTTAGTTTCATTGCTGATATGCTGTGCTCGCTTCGTCAACAAAAGCCGGTGCTAAAAATAGGATCAGGGTAGTATAAAATGGAAGCCCGCAATACTAGAAAATGATGTTTTTCCAAAGAATATAGAGTCATAGAATAATCTCTTTAGATGGGGGACACATGACACCAAGAGAATCCTTGGCTTAAGGTTTGTTAAGGGAATCCAAACATTTGCTAGTGTCATAGGCCCCCATTCTATAGTTAGTTCTGGTATTGTTTTACAAGTAGAGTTCAGGCAAGCGGGTGGCGGACTTTTCGAGAGGGGGAAAGCCATGAAAAGCTTATTTAAAAAGTGAGAGCCTGTAGGAGCGCCGCCTGGCCGCCTGGCTGGCACGGCCGTCGACTGCGTGATCTCTTGGAAGTCTTGGTCCTTGACATTCTTGCTCTCGACATCCTTGTCTGATGCTGCCACTGTCTCTTGATCTGTCTTGTGCTTGTCATCTTCGAATCTTGACAGATCTTCCAATTGCTTGTTGTTTGTCTGGGCATCTTTCTCTCCCTGACATTTCTTTCTCCTTACATCTTTGCCTGATGATGACACTTTCTCTTGATCCGGTTTGCACTTGTCATCTCCGAATCTTGACAGCCCCTCCCTTGCTGACAGCTCAGGGGCCTGGGACCTGGCACACTCTGCTCTCCTGACAAATTTCTTTCCCAGCTTCTCTTCACTGCTGTTTTCCTTCTGTTTCCTACTATCTTCAGGTCCCTACTTTCTTCACTTCCCGACTTTCTTCAACTATCTACTGCTCATCAGATGTGAAGAATGCAGAGATGGCTAGGGAGTAGCGATGTGAAGAATGTAGAGATGCTAGAGTCGAGGTGTGAAGAGGGTAGAGTTGTCAAGACAGTAGAGAGGTGAAGACAGTAGAGGTGTGACTAAGGTTTTCACTTCTCTACTCTCCTCTCATCTCTACTCTCTTCACATCTCTACTCTCTTCACATCTCTACGTTCTTGGCATCTCTATTTTAATACCTCTTTGCCATATCGCCCGTGTAACCAGGTTTAGACATCTTCGCTCCTGTTTTCTCGGTGCATCCCATGCCTGCGTTGGTGGCCAGTGGCCGACTGCCGGGTCAAACCACCGTCCTTATTGGTAGATCCCCATCTGGTGCCCCCGGTTGAGTTCCCATACCCTCACCCCAAAATCTAGCCAAGGCAATTTCCAAATATGTCAGTACATAAGTTTTATCCGGTGGGTATTTTGGGGTCAGAGCACCAATTTCATCCAAGTGCCCATCAACACAACATGCTAAAAATAATTTCGGTAATATATGTCAGTGCCTGGGATTTCATTTTTTGTCATGAATTAAATTGAAAACCTTTAAGAATGCCAAGCCTCTGAATTCCAACCCTGGGGCACATGAGTGTTGAGTTTCGTCCAGGCATGTCAGGGCATGGGATTACATTCGCCTGGCCATGGTTGACCTGATTTGGTTCAAGTGGCCATTTGAGCCACGTCAAGGGACAAATGAAATAATGAAATAAATTTACTAAATGTACAAAAACCAAGCAAACCTTGCGCAGGCCATTGGAAAAAGCTACATTATCAAAATATTCTAAATCCACCAGTAAGGGCTGTACTTGAAGGATGTGCAATTTTAAACCCCAAAAGTGCAAAGGTTGTAAACAGAGTCAGCTTGTAATCATGGAGTTGTTTGATGACTTTGATAGTTTTCATTTGATCAGTTTGATCACCCGCTCCCATGCCGAAGTATGGCGTGGCCATTGCCGGTCAGAAGGGCAAAGGATTGTTCGCAATTGAGAACATCAGCCAGGGTGAGAAGATTGCATGCTTTGGCAAATCTCCATTCCGAGATTTGGTGAACCACAGCTGCGTCCCAAACGCAGGGCTTCTGGCAGATGACCCTGTTGACTCTGGCCAATTTTCCGTTCCTTGTCTGATCTGGGATATCTTGGATATGTTGGCTGAACATATCTTGGGATTTTTGGCATGTTCTTGTGATGCCTTTTGTTTTGTTTTCTTTTTGGCATTTAAGAAAGTGAAGAATGTGCAGATTATCTGGATTGAGCGTGTGGCACAATCTTTGACCATGATTGTGCAGGTCATTGCGGAGAAACCAATCTTTGCCGGTGATGAGATTGTAATGGACTACAACGTCATTATCAATGGCACTGTGTTCAGCCAGGCAGGAGTGAAATTAGTTGAACAAAAATTGAAAATATTTGAAACAGGTGTATTCCATGTGTTATGCGGCGAGCCTTGTGAATCTTGTAGATCCCCTGGCAGGTGAAAAAAATGTTGGGCGCAGTCCCAAGTCCATGTCTCTGCGGAGCAGCATCGTGCCAACCACCGCCGCTGAAACATTGCACCATGCTGAAGTGCCAGCACACCAAGCTCGAGATGCAGTTTTCCAAGAAGGTGGACCTGTGGGTGGCAAAATGTGAACGTGGTGTGCACTCCAGCCTGTTTGTGATGGGCGACTGGCGTGGTGATGGCTGCCATAGAGGCTTGGCCAAGGCCGGCTGTTTTTTTTTTTTCCGGGGGTGCCTTGTCAATTTTCGTCTGGACATTTGAGATATTTCAGGGTCTTGTGAGCCCTTTCTTAGAAATTGTTTGGTCTTTGGGCCTCACCTCAGGCGACCGTCGTTGACATTGATGATGCATGCAATACGTCCGGATACATCACATATTTCACATACAAATCATACAAAGAGATCAAAGAGATTGCACAATTCACAGGAGTGGCGTGCAACGTTTGACATGTGTAACATGTGTAGCCAACGACAAGACCTTGTCAACATTATTTGTTGGCAGGCACTTCAAACTTTGCGAGATAGCTTTTTACATGAAGCCCTGGAATCGGAAAGCGACCAGAGCCTCCAGGCAGAGCTTGATGACCTTGATGGACCTATTCCTGTTTGATTTGTTTGTTCCGTTATTCATGGTTTTAAACTGCAGACCTATAGCTTCTATGACATATCTATCATATATATATATATATGTGAATCTTCAAAATCTTTCAGACATTCGAGATTTGCAATGCACTGGCACACCTGCCATCACCTGCCAGGCATCGCAGAAAATGGAAAACCAACTGGTGACGCCTGCCTTGAAGGATCAGGTGTCTCCTTAGGGAGTGGGGATTTTGGAGGAGAGTTTGGGGATGACCGCAGATAAAAACCCATGTTTTGAGGTTTCTTCCCTCCAATATTGCAGGCTTCCCAGTGATCCCCTGGGAATGCTTGGGTCCCACATGTAGGTGTGCAAAAGGATGAAATCCTTGGGACTGACGTTTTATTTTTATTAATGGTTTGGATTTTGGCATGTCTGCCATGGCTCGCCAAAGACGAAAGCTCCCTGCTTTGACCCGTCAGGATGCAGGCGACATCATGAAGAATGGACACGCAGCAGCATCTGGGGAAGATGTTGTGAAGGCTTGATGGTGGATGTGCTCGTTAGGTCACCCCATGATTTGCTTTCTAATTTTTCAAGGTCTTCAAGATTTGTTACACACAAGATGTTGAGGAGTTTGAAGAGTTTGCTGGTTTTGGCATCCTTATCTCACAGACTTGTGGACTTGTGGACCTTGCGGGAGATTCGCAATGCACTGGCTCACCTGCCATCATTTGCCAGGCGTCGCAGAAAATGGAAAACCAACTGGTGACGCCTGCCTTGAAGGATCAGGCGTCTCCTTGGGGATGTTGGAGATTTTGGAGGAGAGTTTGGGGATGACCGCAGATAAAAACCCATGATTTGAGGTTTCTTCCCTCTAATATTGCGGGCTTCCCAGTGATCCCCTGGGAATGCTTGGGTCCCACATGTAGGTGTGCAAAAGGATGAAATCCTTGGGACTGACGTTTTATTTTTATTAATGGTTTGGATTTTGGCATGTCTGCCATGGCTCGCCAAAGACGAAAGCTCCCTGCTTTGACCCGTCAGGATGCAGGCGACATCATGAAGAATGGACACGCAGCAGCATCTGGGGAAGATGTTGTGAAGGCTTGATGGTGGATGTGCTCGTTAGGTCACCCCATGATTTGCTTTCTAATTTTTCAAGGTCTTCAAGATTTGTTACACACAAGATGTTGAGGAGTTTGAAGAGTTTGCTGGTTTTGGCATCCTTATCTCACAGACTTGTGGACTTGTGGACCTTGCGGGAGATTCGCAATGCACTGGCTCACCTGCCATCATTTGCCAGGCGTCGCAGAAAATGGAAAACCAATTGGTGACGCCTGCCTTGAAGGATCAGGCGTCTCCTTGGGGATGTTGGGGATTTTGGAGGAGAGTTTGGGGATGACCGCAGATAAAAACCCATGATTTGAGGTTTCTTCCCTCCAATATTGCAGGCTTCCCAGTGATCCCCTGGGAATGCTTGGGTCCCACATGTAGGTGTGCAAAAGGATGAAATCCTTGGGACTGACGTTTTGTTTCTGAAAATTTTGAACGTTTTTGAATATAAAATCAAACATGATCAAATGATCCCTGAACTTCTTGAATTATTAATGTTCCTGCTGTGCGAAGCAACGGCTTTCCCTTAAAAATCCTAAATATCTTGAATATCTTTTATATCTTGAAATGTTTGAAAAGCTTGCAGTGATGAAAAACCTCACAGGGACATCCCTTGAGGAGGGCTTGGGCTCAAACCTCCCGATACATCCGATACCAGGGTTCATGTTTTTCTGATTTGCAATGGCAGACGTCAATGAATCAGATGCGGCAAGTTCATCAGATGTGACCAGCGAGGTATTGAATGCATTGACCGGTCACAACACACCGCTTCCAGCCCCATCTGAGATTCCTAGCGACGATGACAGACATCTTCAGACATCTCATCATCATCACCATTTCCCGGAGAATCAGAAGCAGGTGCATCACTTTTATTACAAGGACCGGATCGAACACCATGCCCATGACAGCGACGGCAACGTTCGAGTTACCCACACATCTTGCACAGGGAAAAGGCCGAAGTTAGCTGGGTCCTCATCACAAGAAGTTGGAGAACAGCTTGAAGATCTTGAATCTGCTCAGGCATCATGCACGGTCAAAACTGACATATCTGACATGGAAATTCAGAGCGTGTACCAGCTGAGCCCCTCAGAGCCTTCAGGATCTCCAGGCGACAGGGTGCATCTGTTCGAGACATGTGTGCATGGTGCTCGCAGAGTACTTGTGTGTGCAGAGTGCCTGGGAAAAAAGAGAAAGATGAGAAAGCAGTGATGACAGATATGACAGCAGCAAAAGACGTTGAAAAAGGGGTGGCAGGGCTGAGCGGGATGATCATGATGATCCAACACGATAACTTAGGCTTTGATCAATCTTGATCGCTTTTTTGTTAGCGGGATCACTTTCATTTTGAAAATGTCATACCTTAACATTTGTCAATTCCCATGAATTGTGTGACTTTCTTTGGTTTTCCGTCTTTGGCCGGATCTTTCTTTTTATCTTGACGAGTCCGATGTTCATGCCTAGATGACCTGGATAAAATTCATGATTCATAGGTCCAAGGTGAGTGATGTGAGTGGTTCTCATCAACCCCCTGTTATATCTGTTATCTGCGGCCTTGCTCTCAGGTGGGAGGAAGCGTGGTGGAACCATGTCCATCCGCTGCAACACCAGCGGCAGAGGCTTGCATGTGCCGTGTTGTAGATCTTGTAAATCTTGTGCTAGAGTCAACTGCAGTCTCTGGTTTGATGTTTCTTTTTATCTTGATTATCTTGACGATCTTGACGAGTCTGATGTTCATGCCGAGTTTAGCTGGATAAAATCCAAGGTCCCAAGGTGAGATAGGTGAGTAGGTCTGTGCCCTGGCTCTCAGATCTCTCAGGTGGCAGGACGCGTGGCGGAACCATCTCCATCCGCTGCAACACCAGCGGCGGAGGCTTGAATGTGCCGTGTTGTAGAACTTGTGCAAACTCGATTGCAGTCTCTGGTTTGATGTGTCTGATGTTCATGCCTAGCTGAGCTGGATAAAATCCAAGGTCCCAACGTGAGATAGGTGATGATAGGTGAGTAAGTCCGTGCCCTGGCTCTCAGGTGGCAGGAAGCATGGCGGAACCATCTCCATCCGCTGCAACACCAGCGGCAGAGGCTTGCATGTCCCGTGCTGTAGATCTTGTAGATCTTGTGCAAGCTCAATTGCAGTCTCTGGTTTGATGTCTCTTTTTATCTTGAATATCTTGACGAGTTCGATGTTCATGGGCTGGATCAAATCCATGGGCCCAAGGTGAGATAGGCTAGTAATTTTTAGATGTCTACCCCCTCTCATCTGTGCCCTGGCGCTCAGGTGGAACCATTGCCAGCTGCTGCGACACCAGAGGCTTGCATCGGGCTGATCTTGGATACCATTGGATACCCCAAGGAAAGAAGTTCGAAGTGTTTTAGAAGATTTTTGGGTTTGCCAGTTCATTGCCACTATATCCATTATGACTAGGCTCAAAGCATCAGGTCGTTGACCCACACGGTCCACACTGATCACACTGGCTGTGGTGTTTAGGGTGCCATGGACTATGTTTTCGAACTTTTGGTGTTGTACGTTGTGGCAAGCGCCTTGCGTGATGCATTCAGTGTTTTCTCCATTGCCTGGAAAACTTTGCGACACACTCCGGAACCAAAAGCTGGGACCTCACCATGTGAAATTGCTCAAAGAATGACAGCCAGTGAAGCAGCTGCGCAAGAAAGATCATCCAGTGTCAAAACTGATATGGAAATTCAATTTGTCTACCAACTGACTCCTGCACACAAAGTGCACCTATTTGAGAAATGTGCGCAGGGTGCTCACCCAATGCCAGTGTGTGCAAAGTGTCAGAACAAAATGATGAAGAAGTTGTGAAGTCAAACAGCACCAGGCTGTGGGACAAGTTGCATCAAGTTGCACGATTGGTGAATGATGTGAATGCTTACCCAAATGATTTAAATTTGGAAAAGAATCTGCAGCAAAAACAGGCGGCAGACCAGCTGAGTTCTTATATTCTTCATGATGTTTGAGGTGTCCTATGTGATACGTTTGGTATGTTGTGCATTTTCAAGACATGAATTTCAGTTGTTGCAATGTAAACAATGTAATCAGATGGGCCCCCTGTTTTCTGTGCCCTTTCTCTCAGGTGGCAGGACGCGTGGTGGAACCATCTCCATCGGCTGCAACACCAGCAGCAGAGGCTTGCATGTGCCGTGTTGTAGATCTTGTGCAAACTCAAGTGCGGTCTCTGGTTTCATGTGTCTGATGTTCATGCCTAGCTGAGCTGGATAAAGTCCATGGGCCCAACATGAGATAGGCGATGATAGTTGAGTAAGTCCGTGCCCTGGCTCTCAGGTGGCAGGAAGCATGGCGGAACCATCTCCGTCCGCAACACCAGCGGCAGAGGCTTGCATGTCCCGTGCTGTAGATCTTGTAGATCTTGTGCAAACTCAATTTCAGTCTCTGGTTTGATGTGTCTGATGTTCATGCCTAGCTGAGCTGGATAAAATCCATGGGCCAAAGGTGAGATAGGTGATGATAGGTGAGTAAGTCCATGCCCTGGCTCTCAGGTGGCAGGAAGCACGACGGAAACATCTCCGTCCGCTGCAACACCAGCGGCAGAGGCTTGAATGTGCCGTGTTGTAGATCTTGTAGATATTGAAATTTCTGGTTTTATTTTTCTTTTTATCGTGAATACCTTGACGATCTTGACGGATTTGATGGGTCTGATGTTCATGCCTAGCTGAGATGGATGAAATCCTTAGGCCCAAGGTGAGATTGGCTGGCGAGTGGTTCTTTAGACATCAACCCCTGTTATTTGCGCCCTTGCTCTCAGGTGGCAGGAATGGTGGAACCAACGCCGGCCGCTCCGACACCAGCGGCAGAGGCTTGCATGTCCCGTGCTGTAGATCTTGTAGATCTTGTTCAATACTTCAATCTTGAGATCTCTGGATTTGATGGGTCTGATGTTCATGCCTAGCTGAGATGGATGAAATCCTTAGGCCCAAGGTGAGATTGGCTGGCGAGTGGTTCTTTAGACATCAACCCCTGTTATTTGCGCCCTTGCTCTCAGGTGGCAGGAATGGTGGAACCAACGCCGGCCGCTCCGACACCAGCGGCAGAGGCTTGCATGTGCCGTGTTGTAGATCTTGTAGATATTGCGCACACTCGATTGCAGTCGCTGGTTTGATGTTTTTTTTAATCGTGAATACCGTGACATCCTTGACGATCTTGACCGATTTGACGGGTCTGATGTTCATGCCTAGCTGAGATATCTGAGATGATTGAGATGGATAAAATCCTTAGGCCCAAGGTGAGATAGGTGAGCGGTTCTTAGACATCAACCCCCTGTTATCTGTGCCCTTGCTCTCAGGTGGCAGGAATGGTGGAACCAACGACGGCCGCTCCGACACCAGCGGCAGAGGCTTGCATGTGCCGTTTTGTAGATCTTGTAGATCTTGTAGGTCTTGTGCAAATTCAATTGCGGTCTCTGGTTCGGCTTCTCTTTTCAATCTTTTCATGATTTTCATCTTGATGAGCCTGATGTTTGTGCCTAGGATACCTCTAGGATAAAACCCATGGGCCCAAGGTGAGATAGGTGAGTAATTCCGTGCCCTGGGTCCCAGGTGGCAGGAGGCATGGTGGAAACATCTCCTGCGACACCCGTGGTAGAGGCTTGCATCGGGTTGATCTTGGATGCTCAAGAAAGATGCTGCAGCACATGTGTATGATGTATATGCTGCTTCATGGATGGTAGTGATGGTATATGGATGGTGTTCGTTTGGTATGTTTGGTGACCTCTGGACATATTTTAATTATGAGAGATTACATTCTTTTGTATGCGTTGGCATGGCTCAAACGAGGCATTTGCATCCAAGCTGGGAAACAACGAGATTTGTTGATTTGGTCGCTTTAGCCATTTGCGCCACTATGATGGGCCAGTTGGCGCGCTTTGCTGTGTGGTGGTTTGTGCTTGCCCAGAATGTTGGCCATCTCAGCCTTGTTTGTGGCGCCAAAGGATCTGGCGGTCATGTCTCCCTGGACACGTTTGCCAGCCAGCCTGAGGAGTCCTGGTTCGATCCAGCTTTGCACGAAACATCCATTGAGAATTTCCTTGAGACATGGGGAGGCTTGGTGGGCAACAAGAAAAACAATAATATGTTCAGGTCACTTTAGACAATAAACAGGTTAGGAGCCCTGACCCCAAGCCTTGGAATTTTATCCCCCTTCGCACTGGTTGCACTGATGATCAACCATTATATCATGATATCGATATCTTTTTTCTTTGGTTCTATGGATACTATGGATCAATATCATAATGGATAATTTGGGGATGGTAGAACCTTTCAGATCAGACAAGAACAAAATTTTCCTTTGAAAGGGCTCCTCGGGATGAAATGCTTGGTGTTGAATTTATTTGCATCTCATTTGTTCAATGATATGGGCTCCAGAATCCCCCTGTGATCCGTTTTTCAGCATCTAGTTCCCCACGATGCACGGGTTAGGAGCCCTGACCTCAAGCCTTAGAATTTTATCCTCTGCGCGCTGGTTGGAATATTTCCATAGATCAACATCATAGATATCAACATCATGGTTGTTAGTGATGAAAATGACGGGTCTCTAGCATTAGTTTGTTCTTCGATCCCAAAGATTATATATGTCATTATGGGCCTGGATCCCAAGCCGTAGAAATTTATCCTCGGTGATCTCCATGCCATGGTGATCACCCATCAGAATGTTAAGGAATCACTGATTTGGGATTTTGATACGTTTGACTGACATGAGAAGAAGCAATCATGTAAGATACTTTGCATATGTTCTTGGATTGTTTGCAACCCCGGGGCTCAGTGAACCAACAAGAGCGGCAGGTGTACAATCACTCCACGCGTTGGACGTGTTTGGCGCTTCCAGATCCATCCGGAATTGTTGGGTGAGAAGAGGGTTCCGAAGCGAGAGCTTGGATTTCCTCATCGGTGGGGCGGACCATGACATATTGACCCAGAGGGGGTGGTACCTGTACCTTGATCACCTTCTTCAGATGAAGCTTGACTCACAGTATCCCCTGGGGTTTTATGTCATGATATGCGTAGTGATGACACTGGGATCTTTCTTGGGAACTATGATTCAACTGATTCAACCTGATTCACATTCATGTCAGTTCTCAGAATTCTATCCAATCCACACCAGGCTCACCATGTCTCAGAACCTCATGGGGTTTCTTACGTTTATCGATGAGGGAATGTAGTTCCACAAATGGACCAAAGAATCCTTGCTGGGCCCAGGGTGAACCATGGAGTAGTGGTCTGCGGGCCACCGTGCAGCCTATTTGTCTGGATTTCTGCTGGTACGCATTGCCGACGCGTCCGGCGGTTTGGCTATGACATTTTTGGCAACACAAAATTGCGCAGCGTTCGGATGGCTAATGCCATAGTGAGAAATTTTGCGCCTCGGCTTTAAGGGGCATAATGGGGCTATAATGTCATTGGGTATAGCAAGAATTTTGTGGATATAATGGGAGATACGGGAGCATAATTGGCTATTTATGGATATTTTATATCTTTGATTTATTTATATAATATATCCCCGTTTGGGGCTCCTGGATGAAAACCTGGGGCTGGAGCCTCTTTTTTTAGCCGGATTTCAGCCAAATTTAGCCTCAAGAATGTTGGGCCTCAGCTTTTTATCTTTTGGTCCCTTTTTACATATTTTAGAATTTTGATTTTAAATAAACCATGAAGCCAAAGGATTTCAGCCGAGGGAACACCTCTTAAGGGGTTTTCTTTACAGCCAGCGCATTTTGGGTGATTCCGGCAGCTATGTTGGGCCTCTGTTGGGCCATTTTAGGGCTATGTTGGGCCTTTGTTGGGTCATTTGGGGCTCTGCTAGCGGCTTTCGGGCCGGAAAAAAAAAACCAACCGAAAATTTTTCGGTTGGGGTTATTTTTTGGGTCGGTTTTGGGCTTATGTTGGGCCATTTGGAGGTTATGTTGGGCCTCTGTTGGGCCATTTTAGGGCTATGTTGGGCCTTTGTTGGGTCATTTGGGGCTCTGCTGGCGGCTTTCGGGCCGGTAAAAAAAAACCAAACCGAAAATTTTTCGGTTGGTTTTTTTTTTGGGTCGGTTTTGGGCTTATGTTGGGCCATTTGGAGGTTATGTTGGGCCTCTGTTGGGCCATTTTAGGGCTATGTTGGGCCTTTGTTGGGTCATTTGGGGTTCTGCTGGCGGCTTTCGGGCCGAAAAAAATACCCCCAACCGAAAATTTTTCGGTTGGGGGTAATTTTGGGTCGGTTTTGGGCTTATGTTGGCCCATTTGGAAGCTATGTTGGGCCTCTGTTGGGCCATTTTAAGGCTATGTTGGACTCTGTTGGGGCTTTCGGGCGTAAAAATTCAACCCCAACCGAAGCATGGTTCGGTTGAAGTTGAATTTTGGGCTGGTTTTGGGCTTATGTTGGGCCATTTGTTGAGCCGAAGCCGGGCGATGAAACGAGTGCGGTTGAGCGTTTTGTGGGGGAAGTCTGATTTTATAAATTGAGTTTTTTTTGAACACATGTTGGTCATCTCTTGTGCCATTTTATTTTTCGATTTTCAACATACCCCAGACACGCAGGGTTTAATCTTTTGTACCTGGATTTTTCATTTTCAGAAAGAGGGGTGGGAACAGCTTTTCATCTTTTCACTTTTTTTTTGCTCTTAGCCCTCTAGGTTTTTAAACTAGGTGTTTGGGATGAAAACCTGGGGCTGCACCCTCAGTTGAACGCCCAACGGGGATATAATATGTTATATGTATCATTATGCATTTCAAAAAGGATGCCTTTGCGTGGATTAATTTCGAATGGCTTGAGGTTTCTGTTTGTAACATGGACTTGGTAACTTGGGTTGAAATTCAGTGGACTGACATGTCAGCCTTGCTCTTGCGCCTGCAGGGGTGGCTTCTCAAAGTGATTCACGGCGTGCGGCCTTTGTTTTGGGTCATTGAACAACCAACCAGCAGTCAGATGTTCTTGATGCCTACGTTGAAGCCGATGCTGGACCTGTGGCAGCTCGCCCTCACAACTACATGGTTGGGGTGCTTTGGCCACCTGCTCCAGAAGGGCACGAAATTGATGACGAACCTGAAGGATGATCAGAAGAAACCCAGCACAACAGGATTGTTTTTGATAATGACCCATTTTCTGTCCCAGTCCGGGATGAAATGCTTGGTGCTGGGTTTATTTGCATCTCATTTGTTTCAATGATAAGGGTCCCAGAATCCCCCTGTGATCTCTGGTCAAGAGCCCTGATCCTAAGCCTTGGAATTTTATCCCCCGCGCGCTGGTTGGACTGATGATATATTATAATTTCTATTTTGTTCCTGTTCCTTTGAGATCTCTGAGGCGGCTGAAGAAAAGAATGACCAAGAAGGAGAAGGCCAAGATTGCCAAACGCCAGAAGAAAGCCAATGAGCAAGCCAGAGCCAATGGCCAAGCGGAGAAATGTTTCTACTGGACTGGGGTGATTATTTTTTTTGCTGATTTTGTAGCTGTAGATCCTATAGTCTTTTTGAGCCACTGAGTACGTTGATAATCACGAAAGGTAGCCTAGGCTACCTGAGTTCTATGTACTTTAGTACTAGTTTAGTACTGGGGGAGGTGGCTGCTCCTTTCCCGGAAATTGAAAGCCGAGAGTCACGAACGGAGACTTAGGGGGGGGGGGTGAAGAGGGGCCCTAGCGTCTACTTCAAGATCAGCTAAGGCGTCTTCCCCAATGACAGCACTCTTTTACTCTCAGCCTGTTGCCGGTCAGTGCTTGTCTACAGGGTTACTCTATATACCTCTTTCTTGAGCCTTGAAGGCGCATATAAATGTGCTCAATACTCATGCATGTACCTATGTAGGTATTAGGTCGAAACAAAAACACAGGCACAAATTCAAAAGCAATGAGTAGAGCACTACGCCTTGCCGTACCCAATTGGTATTAAGAGTATCTTCCTGACTTCTCTACACAATGGCAAATAGCAAAAGAAACCGGAGTTACGCAGTGGCTTCGAATTGAAAAACACGTGAAAGCAGCGAATGTCCTAAGGACATGTCGAAAAAGAACAGCGGATTCGCTAATTTTTCCAGTAGCGACCAATGGTGCTTCGCGCACGGTCTCTCCACAGGCAAAATGCCTCGCTCTACCGGTGAAAGTTCGAATTGAAAAGTTCGGGTTCGCAAGATTCAGAAATTCAGGTCATACAAAAACAATTGACCAAATCACGAAATAAACGGAAATAGCGGATCTCCAAAGTTGCTCATTCAAGCAAACAATGGACTGAAATCGAAGTTGGTAAATTTTTGAAGTTCGCTTCATTCGGAGTGGTCTGCTCGCCGGATGATTCATGGAGATAAATGTATATAGTATCTCTATTTACAAGAGTCTCTATTTTACATTAAATTGAAGTTCAGACACTTGTGGCATTATCTCTATCTAAAAGAGTATATGCCATTTGTGTGAAATAAGTTGAACGCACAGAAAAACTGTACACGGCTTCTCATGCTGTGTTATCTTCAATTAAAGAAGTGTACACTCACTCATCGCCACTCACTTGATCTCCATGGTCTGGACGCTGAAGATGAGGATCCACCCCACTCTGTGTTGCCCTGATACGTCGATGCTTGATCTTCATATGCCTTTCTCTTTTTCTCCTTCTGTCTTTCCTTTCTTGAATCAGCATACTGCTTCTTCTTGTAGGCCTGTTTGTAATGATGTCGTTCATTCCATGACATATCAGAAGGATCAAGATGGATAAGAATTGGATTATGAGCATCGCGATCATTTGGGGCAACCATGAAGATGTTGTGATCACCATGTAAGCAAGTTTCATTTACCTTGAAGTAAAATTCACCCACATAGTTCATGTGATCTTCATCCTCAAAGTCTTCTGGGTGTTCCTCACACATCAAACGTGAATGACCCCACTCAACAACTGTTAACATACAACAATCACCTTTACCATTTGTCTTGTTCATGAGCTCGTCGGTGTATGTTGCTGTTGTAATGCCATCCAAGTGCGTTGCAAGAAAATCCAAGTCACGATAACTGCAAGAAATGAAATGCTTGACCCTGATTGGAGGGCAAGTTGGATCAAAATCTTGCGCATGGCTTGTGTTGCAACACCTACCATTCTGTTGATCCAGAATTGGATAAGGCTGTGTTGGTATGTAGGGACACCTGGAGATTTTGGTGTGCTGTAATAGCATGCCTTGTTTCCATCACCTGCGATGAAGTCAACTTGATATCTGGCACACTCAAAAGCCATAACAGCTAAGCACTCACCAACAATCCCAGCAGAGTCTGATGCATACTTCTGTCCGACGTGATAAACGCACACACGTGTCATTCTCATCCTAGCTCTTGTCAAGTCAACAATCTCATCTGTATCTCGATCCTTTGTCTTTCCCCAAGATACTTCAAAGATTGCCCATGAGACTTGTCGAACTCGTGTGTCGTTGTCATCTGTGTGATATCCAGCAATTTGCTTGATATAGCCATCCTTTCCAAGGCGAGCTGCCACCATCAAGTCATGATAGTCATTGAAGCAAGTTTTAAAGTCAACCTCGTCGAGTCTTTCTCTGTGAGGATACAATGAACCAGCCTCGCAATTCATGAAAAGATGTCCTCCAAAGTTCTTGATGACATTGATGAAGTAATTGTTGAACTGTGATTTGTTTCATCAAATTTTTCATGATCCTCATCGATAGTGTAGTCAATGTGTGGAATGAATTGTTGAAATCTTTCTGGAACCGGGCATTTTTCAAATCTGTTTCTGCACCAGTTTCCCAAATTCCAAAACATTGCTGTTATCTGTGGAGAGGATCTGTATGGAAATTCAGCATCCTTGTACGTTGGGTCTGATAGGCCTCCACCTAAATACCTGTAAGCCAAGCTATGCAAGATCATACAGTAAGGCAAGACCTTGTGGTCCTCAACGTAATCTTGGAGTACCCTTGTGAGATTTCCAAAATCGTCATCAATCCTCTTTTCTGCTTCTTTTGAGGATCTTTCTGCTTTGTCTTGATGAAGAGGATGCATCCTAGGATCACTACAACCATATTCAATGCGCTGATTGAGTTCTTGTAATTCTAGTTGTGGATTTTGATCCTTGTGTCTGGCAATGTACTCAACCATCAACTGGTCATCTGTAAGATGGTACCAATAATCTTGATGTGGAGACATGGTCTTTCTGTACTTGACATGCCAAAACATGTGTCGATGCTTCGAAGACGCTGGATAACCTTTGTTGTAAAATCCTGCCCATTCACCATGGTAATCATCTGAAAAACAATCCTTCAATTTTCGAAAAACTGAATCATCTTCGTTTCCAGTGATATCTTGACCATAGTAAAGTCGAATTGCAGGTTTCACTTCAGGAGCTGTCTCATCATCTTGAATGTCTGTTTTCTTCTCCCCTGATTCCTCCTTTTCTGAGGAGCGTTCAGGTGGAGCTGATTCCTCTTTCTCTGAAGAGCCTTCAGCTGGGACATGTGGCTCCTGTGTGTCTTTTTCTTCTTCTTTTTCTTCGACAGCAATCTCCTCTTCTTCATCCTCTTCTTTCTCTTGTCGTTCTTCTGGTTTGACAAAACTGTCCTTGATCTTTTGTTGAACATTCTGATTGCACATACTGATCCATTTCAATGTACACTCAACCAATTTGTCATCATCAGTTTCCAAAACGATATGCTTGTCCTCAATGTTCAAACTTTCAATAGTATGTTTGTACTCAGGATCACCTGCGCCTGGTCTTTGAAGATCTGGAAGAGGAGTGTCTGGATCATCGTCCACCAAATCAGGATCCTCTGCTCCAAAGAAATTTTCTGCGCCAAGGTGTTCATTCTCCTGAGAACTTGGTCAATATCCAGTTTGAACTCATGATACTTGTCGTAAGAGATCTCATAACCCATCATAGGTGCATACTGCTCCATAAATGTTGAAAAGGAAGCATCTGATAATGCCGACATCATCAACCATAATGAGAAGAAGCTTATGTCACCACGTTCAAGGGGTTGACCTCCTTCAAGATCATCTCCTGTGAGGATTGATTGGCCTGCAAGTGTAATATCCTGTAGGATCCTCTGTGCTCTGGTTTGAGTTGCCTGACTAAAAACAGTCCCTGTCGATCTTCCATATTTCTTCGAGGATTTGCATCAGGTAATACCTCACTTTCTTGTTGTGGTTGTGTTTCCTCTCTTTCTTGAGAGCATACACCTTCTTCCTCTCTTTCCTGAGAGCCTGATGCCTTTTCCTCCTCTTTCCTGACAAAAACTTGTAGTCTTGGCAAAAACTCCAAATCATCTTCAGCATCATCATCATCGTGATCTTCCATGTCCACATTCTGTTGCTCTGATCCTGGGATGTGAGCAATCTTGTCCTTTCCAGCTACCCAGATGTAGCCATCGAGCTTTGTAGATGTGTGGAAGTCACCTGAACCGCATTCCCTGACCTTTGTCCTTGCTCTTGCAGATTGATGGAATGCTTCATGCTGAAAGAATTGATTGTAGGCATGTTCAACAAAGAATCTGTAGGATTGAGCTGTCAATTCCTTTCTGCTATCCACAAATTGTCGAAGCTTGTTCAAGCAAAAACTGTGAAATGGCTGAAGCTAGCAGGTGCTTCATCTTCATACAGATCGATTGCCATGATCATCATTTTTGTGGAAAACGAGAAATGCCGTTCAGGTTCAGGGATGACTGTTTTCTTGTTCATGGGAACTGTAATTCCTTGGATAGTCATGTCATACCCATGTGTGTTCAACTCCAGTGCATCCAAAATGTTACCATCACGGTCCTTCTTTCTCTTGCAGAAATCTCCCCAGAGTTTGTTGTTCTCTCTAATGAACTGATCAAGATGCTTGGTGTAAAAGACAAAGACTGCTTCTGAGAGATACTCCATGTCCTTCTGTATTGCTAAGTCTCTTTCGTATAGCAAGAACTTCTCTCTCCATTCGTCTCTGTTGATACTGTGTCTGTCTTCCCAACCTGTTGGGGCAACTTGACCTCGCATCCAGTCTGTCCAATATTGTCGACAAGAGTTCATGTAACCTTCCATGGCGTCAATGTCTCTTTCTCGATGGAAGTGTGCCAACATGCGTCCAATCTCCCAAGCTCTTGTGAAGAGTAAGCATAGATGTCCTGTCCATGGTAATTTCTCCCAATCTGAGCGAGTGATCGATTGTCTACGAAGTGCTATCTTTTGTGAAGAGAGTAGTAGGTTCCATTCACGCAGAACTATCACTTTTTCTCCTGAGGAGTTCTTGATGAGTTCACCGCTCTCTTCTCTTGCACAGACAATTCCTGCCTCATACAGGACCCAGGGATTCGATGCAGAAATTGAACTTTTGGTAGCCTGTTCTACAACAGGGTCTTCGATATCATCTGGTGGATCTTCTGCTTCCCAGAGATTGACAGCCTCTTCACCCATTGGGTCGTCATGGACGTCCACTGATGGCTCCTCTTGTTGATTGTCTTGAGCATCTTGTTGAGGATCATCATGTTGTGGTGATTCTGGACTTCCTGATGAGGAGCGTTGTTGCTCCCATACATCTTGAGGTTCCTCTCTTTCTTGAGAGCGTCCTCTTCTTGATGGCTGTTCATATGGATTTTCCATGGGTTCATCAGCCTGCGCAGATACCTCTCTTTCTTGAGAGCCTTCTGCTGCAGATACCTCTCTTTCTCGAGAGCCTTCTGCTGCTGCACCATAGATTGATTCCACAATCGGGTCAAAGTCATTCTCGTTGCATAGTGGTGTACCAAAAACTAATCTTCCATAGTTTTGTGGAACCTGCTGACCCATGAACTCCCATGCTGTGATTCTGACTTCCTCAGGAATGTCTTGTCCAGGAATAAATGTTGGACCTTTCTCCTTCATGACATGGTTCCATGTTGTGTTGGTGTGCCATGAACCACCTGTAACCGATGGAGGTAGAGAGTGACCACGTCCTTGATGAACAACGTTGCATGCAATGGTAGGGAGTTGTTCCTTGACGTGGAGGTACTGGAAAGGAATGTCACCATGAAATAAAATGACACCATTCTTTGTCAGATAGAGTTGGTTGTCCACAATAAAACTTGGATCCAACACGAGGTACACTGGTCGCCTATAGTTTCTTGGAGGCTTCGTGCCCTCTGCCATCCTTATGTAGCCCTGACCATTGTCATTGTGGTACATGAAGTGAACTGCATCCCTTCTGCCTTTTCCACTTCCTTTCACAAAGGTCTTCAGGCCTGATTGTTGAATGGAATCTAAATTCATGTAATCAGTGACATGAAAAATCCAGCCCAAACTCATAGCCTCATCATATGTCAGTTGGTGGTGTGCCACAGTGGGATCGACAACTTGGTTGCTATGTCCTTGAAAAGCACCAAGACGAACGTCGAATGGATACTCTGCCATTGAGCTATATGGGTACCACTGCCATCTCATGGAGATCTCAACAAAGAAACGTTGTTTTGGATTACACAGTAACATAGCAGCAAAATCTGCTCCAGACATGTGATATTCCTTTGGATTGTCTCCTTGCATCTGATCAAACAGTAAGGAAATGTTCATAGCTCCACTGGCAGTGAATAACGTTTTGTCTCTGCAATGTCTCAACACATTGGATAGCCTCTTGCTACATGACATATAATAACTTCTCCTTGATGAGCTAGTCATGTCCACGTGGAAATCATTGCATCGTTCATCAAACCAGTTTTCTTCTGCCTGAGTTGTAAAGCCACAGAGATACTTCAGAAAACTTGAAGTCCATTTCAAAGATTCATCAAATTCTCCATGACTAGTTCCCCAGTGCAAAATCCAAGCTATTGCGTCCATGAACATTTCATGTCTGTCAGTTGGTCTCATGTTGTGTGGACCCATCAATGTATGTAAATTGCGCTCTCTCTTCTTCCTCACTTGCTCGTGAGCCTGAAACCAATCTGTTTGGCGCCTGTAATCATAGCAAAATGATAAATGATCCTCATTGGGCAATGTCGATGGTGTTCGAAATTGGTCAGCTGGGATTTCCTCTGATCTTCTCAGAGCATATCCATCAGCTGAATGTCTTCGACTAAAATCATAGCCTTGATGTTCTTGACCTCGAGTGTTCGATTGTGCCTGATCACTAGATGCTGCGGCTGAGGCCCTGTTCCACCGGCTAGAGCTCGACATGTTGAAGAAACAGTGCGATCCTCGAGACTCTGCCTTTTGAGCCGCAGGCACAAATTCAAAAAATAGTCAAGAATCCCTCAAGGTGTCACCTAACAGAAATACATCATGTCTGAAATCAACATGACTGCAAACTGTTGGCAACCATGACCTGAGGTAAGCCTTGTGTTCCAGTAATGATCTGAATGGTGGATGAGCATCAACTTCCTTAAGAACACCTTGTCGAACAGCATCAATAAGATTCTGAGGATTGGCAGACTTCTTGGTCAAACAATCGGCTAAACACCATTGAGTTCTGATATGTGACAAGTCAGCAATAGAACCTGAACATGCTTCCTTCCTAAGCATCTGAATCATATGAATGGTCTCTTGTTGTTCAGGAACATGAGTAGTGCTGGCAGTAGTCACAAGATTGTTTGCATCAGTCCTCATATGAATCTCACTTGAAAGTCCAGTGATGTCCTTGATCAGTCCTCTCAACATTTGACATGTACCATAACACTTCATGAGTGCATACAACTCTGCAACAGTTGTGCTCAACGTGGTACGTTTGATTTTGGTTGATTCAAAGAAAATAAGAGAACCTCTGGTGTTTTTGCTCTTTTCCTTTCTCGGTTCAGCCATGAAAATAACCATTGCGCGCTGTGAAGATTTATCGCTGTTGTTCCTAAACGCTGCATCTGGCATTGCAACTAATCTAGGATCACCTTGAAGTGGCCAGAACATAAGTTCCATCGGGTCACCTACAATTTGCCTACAAAGTTTGTTCAGCGTTTTGCAATCACCTATGGTGGGGGAAGCAGCGGCAGAAGCACAACGTGAAAACTGATAACACGACTGAAATTGAGTTCTTGATTGTAACCAATTGATACTACCTAAGAGTGATCTATAGGCAGTGTGGAGATCCTTGTCACATTTGTCTTCATCCTTCAACCCTTTTGGTATGACAACCTCAGTAAGTTCACTGACGCAAAGTGATTGTTCAACAGTGATGTGTGATTTCTTCTTGGTCTTTTCATCAATGATCCATTTCACACGTTGACCAGTGAACATCAAATCATTCACATCTTCATGACCAATCTTGAATTGTGACTTGACAACTTTCTTGAACTTCTCCAGAAACTCTGGAGTTCCTGTAATGAACAAGTCGTCAACATGCAAACAACACATGCCAATAGGTTTTCTTCCCTTGGCATTACTGCCATTCACAGGGTCCATGAAGTGTTCCAAGAGTTGTTCAACAATCTCAGGTGTCAACTGTGGTGTCGTGGCAAGATAAGTACGCTCTGAAGGTAAGAAGACTGAAACAAGTACTTCAGCTTCTTCTTCCAAACTTATGGAAACATTGTCCTTGTTCATGTCATGATTCATCTCAAGCAACCACCAAACTCCTTTCCTCTTCACAATAGAAGTTCTCAAGTGAAACTTCTTTCGATCATAATGTGAATCAGGAGTTCTCAAAGCTTTTGCACGATAGGCAACTTGAGCATGACCATTTTCAAAAGGATACCAACCAGACTTGTGTTCAACAGATTCCAAAAACTTCAACAAAGTTTCATCAACAACAGGAGTCCAAGCACAATCTTCAACCTTCTTCTCCTTGAACTCTTTCCTCTGTTTCCACGTTTGGGTTTGTTGATAGCAAGCTGAAAACAATCTTTCTTCAACCAGAAGAGACTTATGAACTTCCTCAGCAATGTCGGAGGATTCATCACGCGTTTCCTCACCGTCTTGTGAGCTTACGTAGTATGTCACAGGTGCTGGTTCTGTTGCCTCAGAGTCAGCAAAGCTAACCTGTTTTGGCTCCTTAAAAGCACCATCATAGCATACATATGTACACCTGTCAGCTCTTGTTGGTTGAATACCAAGCGAAATCAGAAATTTGTCAAGGCGGTTCCACCATCTACGTGGTGCGTCCGCAAGTCCATAGACGGAACGAGTGCACAAACCAACCAAGTAAGGAGGCAAACCAATGTCAGTAGGCAACTGAACATGGATAACGCGGCGGTCTAAGTCGTATGTTTCCCCCTGAAGGAAGGCAGTTTTCAAGTCTAAATGGAGTAAATCCCAGTACATCGAGGCTGCATGCTGAGATGCCACACGAAAACCATACCTGGTAGCAGTAGGACTGTCAGTCTGTAAGTCATACTTTTGAGCATCTTGAAAGCCTCTACATACCCATCTAGCCTTGAACTTCTTGAACTGTCCATCCTTATCAACCTTGATGGTAAGCACCCATCTGCCAGTGACATAGTTATCAATCTTATGACGTCTCTTGTCTCTGAAAGTCATGGCAGTGAAATCCAGAAAACTTCTGAATTCTTCAAGCTTGGCTTGTTTGATCTCCTTAGCATACTTTCTCAAGACTTCTTGAGTGATAACTGATTCTGCCTTTGGCTGCTTCTTTCCATTCTTGGCAAGATACTGTTCAAACTGTTTGAATCCAGTAACATCGTATGAACCAAACTCAGGTGCAGCTTGGACCTTTGGTCCTAAAGGAACGAAAACAGTACCATCAACATCGACAAAATGAGAGTGGTCTGATGTGTAAGGTTCAGTGTCCACATCTTCTTCCTGAAGCTGAGCAATGTCATCCTCAGTCAAAACAGGAGTGTCGTCTGTTTCATATGGTTCTGTTTCATCATCATCATGTTGTGATGATACCAATTCTGGTGTTCCTTGTGAAGACTGCTGTTGCGCTGGCTGCGCAAAGTCACCTGGCGTAAACGATGTTGGTGTAGTAGTAGGCAATGGAATTGTATTATCATGTGAACTTGAGGCAGTAGGATCATGTGAAGGTCCTTCATCTTCATCTTCATGAGGTTTCTGAGTAGGAACTGAAATTGGCTGAACATGACCTGGTAATTGAACCTTTGGCCTCTTGATAATCACCTTTGCCTTTGCCTTTGGTAAAGCATCAGTAGAATCAGTTGAGATCTGTCTCTGTTTCCTTTGAACTCTGATAGGCTCTGACGTCGGATCAGGTCCTGGTGGAGAATCGTCATCTTGTCCAGGATCAGCAATCTCTTCGATTGGAATGTCAGGATTGGAAAACGGAGTTGATGGTGAACTTGGTTGATGTGTTTCCCCCGAGTCCTGTATTCCTGGCATATCCAAATCATCATCAGGTGGTGGTCCATAATCATCTGGAATGATGTACTCTTGATCATCATCATCACCTGGATCAGGTCCAGTATTGTAATCAGGTTGATTATCATCATCCAGAGGATCATCTGGTTCATCACCACTCAACATCTCATCATCATTTGGTGGAACATCACCATGCTGATCTGGATGAATGGGATCGTCACCATTTGGTGGTGTGCTACTTGAACTAGGAGGATCTTCAATTCTCCTTTTGATAGCACCAGTCGTTTCTCGTGAAAAGACGATCATACTCCATTCATGGATTTTGAACTGTTCATGATGTGGATACAACTGTGACACAAACATGAAGTAAACATGATCATAGTCACCAGGTTTCCAAATAAGTAGGACAGCATCTTCAGGATGTTGAAACAAAGGATTCACTCTTCCATAAGTTCCTCTGAACACACTGCAATCTTCAAAGTACATTTGAGGCAATGTCTTCTTTCTGACATCTTGAAGTCCAGGAATCAGTTCAATGATTCTGGGGTCAGTTGATTCTCTGACACTAGCCTCTGTACTCCTTGGCAACTGATCAATCTTCCTCAATGTTTGAACAAGTAACTGAGTGGTAAACCTCTGTGGAAGAATGTGCTTCAACGGCACTGGAATCGAGGTCTCAACATGATGCAAGTCTTGCAACAAACATGAGCACTCAGGTTCACGGTCCAAAAACATTGAAGTGCCACACAATGCTCCATCATCAAAATGTTCCAACAGATCTTCAAACAAGAAACATTGTCTCATGTTCTGCAAAGGTACAAGTTGTGTGAACTGCGCAATGAATGAACACAAGTGAGATGGTAAGACCTTCCATTGTGGATCATTCCAAAGCTTCCCTTCTCTATTGAAGGCATGCTGTGGTTCCAACATGTCAAAGTCTTCATCATGATTGTAATACACACGCAAGTTCTTGATTGAAGGATCACAACGACAGTAATTTGTCATGTCAAGGTTGAAACAACCAATGTGATACTTGATTCTGTCCTTCTGAAATTTCTTCCAAGCCAAAAACTGAGCAAATCCTGAATCAGGTGGTGCAATCACCAAGAAACCTTTTCCTCGGTCAGCTTGCCATTTCATCACATCAAGGCAAAACTTGAATACCGAGTATTTCCAGGAATTTGGTGAAGGATTTGTGATCAACACGTATTCAGGATCAAGATTCTCAAGTTGTTTCCAAACTTGGTTTTGTTTCTTTTTACTGTTGAAACTCCAACCATGCTTGTGGTCAATGGGTTCACCAACCTTCATGTTCAATCGTGCCATGTGCCAACTAAGACCAGTGTTGCTACTGAAAAGTTCCACAACATCACACTTGCCAGTTTGACTAAACCAGTGAGCTTGTTCACCTAAGTAGGCTTCAGCATATTCAGCGATATCTGGCTCATAGTCATCTTCATCTTCAACTGCAAGTGGAACAGGTTCTGATGTGTCAAGTCCAGGAACAGCAACATCATGCCATTCATCATGGTCACGTCTCACCTTCGATTGATTAACACGCATGACTGCGTTGTCAACATGAACATTGACCATAGCACCTTCTTGAGAGATAACAGTACCTCTGATCCATCTTTCCTTCTTCCATGCCTTTGAAGCAATAGCATTAGCATTGACAGGGGAACTCCAAACGAAAACCTTGTCACCTGGTTTGTAAGGTCCATCTGATGGCATTGTTCGTTTGGCCATGTCATGTCTGAGGTCAGCAGCTTGTCTGGCTTCCTGATGTGCCCTCAGTGCTAACCTTTGCAACTCGAGTTGTGTTTTGTCTTCAGGTAAAGGATCAACACTAAGTTGAGCAGGATCAGAAGTCTCAATATCCAGAAGATCTGGTGGTCTTCTACCAGTGGCAATTTCCAAAGGAGAATAACCACTAACAGTGAGTTGAGTGTTTCTGGCCCAAACAGTACGCTTCACAGCTTCTCTGATGGTGATTCCTTTGAACCTATCATCTTCAAGGTTCTTGGACATGATTTGCCATTGTCGTTTGAAAAGTCTGACAGCTGATTCAGCTCTGTTAGGCCATGGGGTTCTTGAACCACAGGGACATTCCTTGATACCATGAGTTCGGTAATAAGTCAGAAAGTCTTCTTGAAAGAAAGCTTCATCACCCACGATGGCTTTAGGCATACAATTGTGTTCATCACTCCACAACCTTAGAGCCTGAATGGTCTCCTTGTTGTTCAGTGAGTTTTGTGCCGTAGCCCAAAGTAAGTTGGTTGCACCATCAAGAACAAGCAACACCATGTACTTGTTCTTCCTCAACTGAATTTCAGCATGATCAACAAAGATAACATCTCCAAAGTTGGTGGATCGTATGCCTGAAATTCTGGCTCGCGGCGGTGGTGCAATTGAAGTACTACACACACGACACTTGTTGTACATCTCCTCATACTTCTGATAAACAGAGTCAGGAAGTCCTAACATGGAAGTCCTTCGTCTGAATTGAGTAGGAGACATGTGATAGTGTTTAATGTGAAGCTTGTAAAGTTCCACACTATCCTCCAGTTTCCTGAGCATCTTTCTGTATGCTGGTGTCATGGCTTGCACTTCACTACCAGGCAGTGGAATCGAAACTCGCCTAGGCTCAAGAGCATCACTACCTAGTTTCTCAACTTGACTTTCTGAATCTTGCTTACCACGGTTGCGCGCAGGTGCAGAATGTTTTGGTTCAATGACTTGAGGTTCATCTGAATCAATCTTGTCCAAACCTAATTCCCTAGCTACCTTGTCAAGCTCATCTTCTTCATCAAGCTTGGGATAGGAGACAACAACCTTCTTTCTTGATGAACCTGATTGAGAGTCATCGACAACTTGAGGTTTCTGCTTACCTACGTGTCTTTTGGCTGCAGGTGGACCTACCTCAATCTTTTTCGAGCCTGGTCCATTTGAAATCGGTTTGCCTTCCTCCTTCTTTAAGGAGCTTGGCTTCTTCTTCTGTACACCTGATGGCACTGAAGAGGCTGACTCAGGGTGAAAAAGATCATCAATGTTTCCACGAAAGGGCTTTGCACGATCAATGTCACTTCTGACAATGTCATCTGGGATCACGTAGTCCTCCTTGATCTTGTAGATGGTCTTGCCCTTCCAGAACTCTTCACTCTGTTCAGAAAACCTCTTCTTCTCAGTGCGCCAGTTGTCCTTGTGAAGAACCTTCTTCTTGCTCTTCTGGAATTCCATGTGGGTTTCTCTCTCATCAAGAAGTTGATCTTTTGGAATTGGAGTTTTCTCTGATCGAGTCATCTCATGTAAGTTCATTCTCTTGTCCTTGTGGTGCCTGATGAGTTCACGACGTAGTGGATCAACCTGCCAGTAGTCACCAGTCACCAAAGCTTCTCCTTCATGATCATCTTGTTTGACAGCAATCTGACTGTACTCAAAGTGATCGTGTTGTGAATAGAAACTTTTGACTTGTGGAGTCTTGAAATGAACTTGGCTCATGTACCATGCTACATCTTGTAGGTCGAGAATGAGATGAGTACTGATGGCTGTCCTCAAAACCATTTTTCTCATGCCAATACGTGCACAGGACAAATAAGCCTTCTCTGGAGTAAGTTCAAATTGAAATCCAAGGTTTCTCATCTGTGGAAGTGACATCAACAATGGGACATCACCTTCTTCGACAATGTCGAATTCTGTAAACTGAGTGTTCCATCCATGATCATACATGAATATCACGAGCTTCTCAGTACATTTTGATTGTTGTGAGTTTGCAAAGAAAAATCTTGAACTTGTTGGCTGAATTTCATACCAGAGTCCACTGTTGGGATGTGAGTCAACATATCTGCAAAATGCTTCAACTGCTCGTCGAGAGCCCATAGCTCTTGTGCATCCAAGATCCAGAATACACACAGTTGGTGGTGCAGAATTCTCTGTGTGAAAAGCTAGTCCATTCTCACATGCCAGATCAGTTTGTACAGTATGAAATGAAAAAGCACTCTGCTGTGATGATTCCTCTATCTCTGTAGAGCATCCATATGAAAACAATGATGTGCCTTCTGCCAATGGCTTCCATGAAGCCTCACCTTCTTGAAGACCAACTTGCCTGGGCACTACAGCTGGACGTTGTTGTACACCTTGTCGTAGTGCACCAACTTCTCCAACCAGAACAGGGAATCTCTTCATTTCTCTCCTGTTTTGATGTGCTCTTGCATCACGTTGGTTCTGTCCTCCACGACGAGTGCGTCGTTGTTCATCTTGTGCTGAATACGTGGATGTCAAAACATCAACACGAGCTGGCTCTGTCTCTGCAACATCAACACGTGCTGGTTCAGTTGTTCCAAATGAAAAGAAACCATGACCAGAACTTGAAGCTGCAGAAGAATAATGAGCTTGTTGAGTTTGTTGATTCTGTATGGCAGGAGCTGATGTGGTCTGAGGTTGAACATAGTTCGACTTGCCTTTTCCATCTCCTGGCTTTCCTCCTTTTCCATCATCATCCTTGCCTTTCTTGCCTTTCTTTCCTTTTCCTTTTCCTTTTCCTTTCCTCTGGAAATATCCATACTCATCCATGTAGTATGAATCATCATAGGCCCAATAGCCTTCATTCCAGGTTTGATCATCGGCCCAATAGCCGTCATAGTTTTCATTCCATTCATCATCTTGCCATTCATCTTCATAACCTTCTTCACTCACCATGTGAGAGCGGCCTTTCTTTCTTCCTTTTCCTCGGCCTTTTCCTTTTCTTGATCTGAAGAATCTTCGTCCTCCTCTGCCTTTTCCTTTTCCTTTTCTCTTTCCTTTACCTTTGCCTCGTCTGATGTATTTGCCTTGGAACCTTCTCTGATACCATGTGAAGTTGGCGTCATCATAAACCCAGAAAACATCTTCTAAAGCATCCAGGAATCCTTCTGCGCCGTCTTCTTCATCTTCGGCCCAATAGCCGTCGGTTCCTTCTAATTCACCTTCATCCAGTACGAGGAAAGATCTTCTCTGTGCCATGCCAGAGGGTTGCATCAATGGATTGTCAACTGCTGTTTTGGTAGTGCAAAACATTTCCAAGAACAGGTCACGTAGTTCTTGAATGCTGTATCGATCGAGGGTTCGTCCACGATGTGTCATGATACTTGTGAGTGTGTTTCTCTGATCTTGACTCAGGTCAGCTAGACTTACAAAAATCAATGCTAGCAAATTTTCACCCAGTGGGAATGCTTGTCGCTGTGCTTCTCTACGATTTTCCTGAAATAGTCTGAATGCCGCTAGTGCCAGTTCATCTGTCCAAGGAACAGCTACATGGGGTGTTCCTGAGGCTGCTGCTACTTCAGCTCTCTCTTGTTGATCTCGTTCATGTTCTTGACGTCGTTGTTGAACAAACAGGATTGCTTCAGGACTAGTCACTGTTACTTCTGGAAGTAAATCCATCCAAGACTCAATAAGTCTATTGCCAGTGAGTTGAAATCTAGTCATCCACTTCTGAAGATCCATGGTTCCTCTGTTGAACTTCATGAACTGCATGAAACGGTATAAGAACACGTTCTGGGCACCTTTGATGAAATGAGGTCGTAGAAATCTTTTGAAATAAGCCACTCCTTCATAGGGATCCCTGAGTAATTCTCTATCCAATAGCCTCTTGTATTGTTGAGCATCTCCTTCCAGTCTGTTGCGCAATGCTGGACCACGTTTCTCTGGTTCTAACTCCGTAATGTCACACCAGTCATCAATTGCATCCTCAAAAGCAAAGAAGCTGGTTCGCCCATCATAGGCTGGAGCAACCTTTGTGGTCATCTGTTGCGTCATATGAATCTGTGTTTGCTGGGGTGCTCTTCTCATTGCATAAGAGTCATATTGGTTCCATTCATTTGCATCGACAATGTCGAAGTCATCATCATCATAGCCATGGCTTGCCATTTCTTGGGCTCTACCTGGAGCTCACCCTCAATGAGGGATCACAGCTCCGCTACCACTTGAAGAGGGGCCCTAGCGTCTACTTCAAGATCAGCTAAGGCGTCTTCCCCAATGACAGCACTTGTTTTACTCAGCCTGTTGCCGGTCTGTGCTTGTCTACAGGGTTACTCTATATACCTCTTTCTTGAGCCTTGAGGCGCATATAAATGTGCTCAATACTCATGCATGTACCTATGTAGGTATTAGGTCGAAACAAAAACAAGGGCGCAGCGCCTCCCCCCCAAAGCAGATTGGAAACACCTATTTTCACATGCAAGGTGCTGGCTTGAATGTGATACTCAAGGTGTATAGACTACACGACATGCACCCTGGAAACATGTGGAATACAGTATATATACTTGTAGATACATACTCATTTATATATATATATACAGTTATATGTATATACATATGAATGTGTATATATATATAAGTACATAAATATATATATATATTGTGAATCATACCATTTGCTGCACCTTTAGCCTTCGTTGCCTTGCGGAAGCCCAGGACTTTCAACACAGTTTCCCATCAGAATGCATCTGATCCGGTAGCACCTTTACAGGCTCAGGGAGCCCCATTTTCAGGACAGTGGGTAGGGAAGGGATTCAGTGCTTGGCCATTTAGCTTTGATAGGGCGAGGCAGCCCTTTGGAAAGACTGATAGGGATCAGCCGCATTGCAGGTGGCATAGAAGCTGGAACCTTTTACCATTGCCTGTTTTGGGCGTTGTGAAACCTTGGAGCCTTGCGATCGTGGAAAAGGTCGCTGTGTTGGGAAAGAGCTGCCAGTGGGGTTGGACATTTCTTGTCAACCACACTGGTAGCGGAGCTACCGCAAACCAGAAAGCCTGAGCGGACATCCGGGGAAAGACCTTTGTTGATCTCCTTTTGTGCTGCCTAGGTGTGTACCGAAATAGACATGTCAGAAGCATCGGATGGAACAGAAGCCTCCCAGCCGATTTCAAATCAGTTGGCATCGTTGGTGCCCACGTTCGACCCAAGCAAGGATGACCTTCAGGTCTACTCTCAGAAAGTGATGTTGCTGCTTGAAGCATGGCCAACAGGTAGGTATACAGAACTTGCCACCAGGCTCATTCTGAATTGCAGCGGTTCAGCCTTCAAGAAACTCCAGTTGCATCAAGATCAGATCACCAAGAATGATCGAAAATGCATCGCCAAGATCGTGGAGCTCCTTGGAGGACACTGGGGACAGATAGACCTCGAACAGAAGTATGAGCATGCCGAACGAGCACTCTTCAAATGCCAGCAGAAGTCGGATGAAAGTGCAGATTCGTACTTAGCCCGTGCAGACATCATGTGGACTGAACTGACGAATCAACAACTGAAACTTGAGGATTTGCAGGCCTACATAACCCTTCGAGGGTCAAACCTTTCTGCAGATGACAAGAAACGAGTTTTGGTGGACGCAGACGTGACTGATGGTGGATCGCTGACGGTCAAACGTGTTGGAGCCTCCATTCGAATGCTGGGAGCCAGTTTCTTTCATGAGATGACGCATGGGAAAAGGAACTCAAAACTCAAAACCTATGATCAGACGGCACTCCTTGCCGATGCCACCGAATCAGAAGATGCTGAGAATTTCACTTTTGCAGCCGAACAGATTGATGATGATGAAACCTGGATGGAGTCCCTTGTCCAAGAAGGAGATGAGGACGCTGTCTTGGTGTCAGATTTCGAAACAGCTGCTGTGGACCTCTTGCAATCTGATGAAGAGCTAGCTTCTGCATACACCGCTTATGCAGATGCTCGCAGGCGCTTGAACGAGAAGGTGCGATCGAGAGGTTTTTGGCCTATCCATGCAAAGGGGAAATATAAGGGTTCCAACAAAGGAGTAAAGGGTAAGTTCAGTAAGGGTCACGGCTCCTCCAGAAAGTCCCTGCAACAGAGGATTTTAGAGTCCAGGTGTAGGATCTGCAACAAGGTCGGCCATTGGAAGGCCGAGTGCCCGAATCGGACCGACTCTTCAGGAACCAATGCCAGGAGTCCACAAGCTCCTACGTCCTTTGTGCAAAGCACTCAGATGGAAGCCGAAGAAACCACCCTTGATGCCCTGCCTATGGAATTCCTGATTTTGCCTCAAGCTGACATGGGAACCATAGATGAAGCTCAGCCTCATGTTAATGCACATGTTTTCATGACCATGAATGAGGAGAATCCCAAAAGAAAACTCATGAGAACACTGCAGTCATGGCAGAACAGAAATTGCCGCAAACCTGTCTCCGTCAGGAATGATGACGATGTGACCGAGATCAGAACTCGCCTGAGACGACATGCTGCCGAGCTGAAACGGTCACGACCTGAAGTGACTGAGGATTCTCCTGAGACTGCTTCGGCATTCTTCGCATCACATGGTAGCTATGGGGTAGTAGACCTTGGGGCCACTAAGACCGTCATAGGAAGTCATAAGGTAGCCGAGTTAATTAACAGCTTAAACCCTTCACTTCGAAAACAGGTCACCAGGTGTGCTTGCGAGATCACTTTTCGTTTTGGCAATCATGGAGTTTTGCAAAGTAAACAAGCTTTGGTGGTCCCTATCCATGGTCTTTTGCTGAAAGTTGCAATCGTGCCGGGCGCTACGCCCTTCCTTTTGTCAAACACCCTGCTGAGAGCAATCGGAGCTGTGATAGACACGGAGAGAAAAGTATTGGTTTCTAGGAAGATTAACCGAGAAGTGCCTCTCGTGCTGACCAGCAAAGGGTTGTTTCTTTTGGATTTGAATGAGCTAGCCCACCAAACTGGTGAACAGCCGCAATTCTCCGATATGGCTGAGACACACACAACCACCTGTGTCTCCATGCCTGAACCGACATGCCCAGTAGAAAGTGCCAAAACCGCCATAGCCAGTGGAGCTGAGGTCCCATGCACATGTCATGTTGAACATAAGTCAGTGAATAATCATGCAACCGATGTGAACACCTCCGTAATGCCACCACAGACAGCCCAGAAAGATTCTGAGCCTCAAACAAGTGCGAATGAGCAGCACTCCAGGTCCAAGAGCCCATATCCAGGAAACGCATCCGTGAAAGCAGAAAGCCATGTCTCTGTCCAAACGCCTTCAGAGAGTGCAAGAGACCACCGAGCCCAGCAAGGAAGACTTCTCACAGTGGTCGATGGCCAATCTCGAAGTCTCAACCATAGACTTTGGGAAACAGCAAAAGGGCAAGACCTATGCCACGGTGTGGGAGGAGGAGCAACCGTGGATCACGTGGTTTGTCCAGCACTACGAGAAGTCTGCAAAGAGCTCTCACCAGAAGTTCATACACTACGTGAACCTCAAGGTAGAAAGGGCAGAACTCACGGGGACCAAGATTCCGGTGACGGAGAAACCAGAGAGCTACCCGACCATCAGCCCAGAGCAACAGGTGATCAATCGAAGCCGAATGATGGCCCGAGCCAAAGCCAAGGCAATGAGCCGTCATGTGACTCCGATCGAGTCAGACCTCTGGAACGAAGAGGAAGATCCTCTGATGTACGAGTTGATCAGCAATCCAGTGGAGACAGCTGGACCAGTGGCCGAAGAGCCGATCCCGTGCCCCAGCCAACTGGAGATGCGGGTCATCAACATGGAAAATGCACTGGCACGGGTGATGGATTTCCTGGAGCAGAATCACGCCAACCGGGAGAACCTCAACTGAGCGGCTCTGAATGTCCAAGCATCACGGCTCAGATCTATGCAGGCGAAGCTTGTGCCGACTGTTTGCATGCTGAATCTCCGGCTCCTGAAACCAACAGAGAGAGGGGAATTTTCCTTAAACTATTAAATCAATATTCACAGGAACTTGAACAAGTGAATAATCAGAATAGTCAAAGGGGAAAACTCTCGCCTCGACTGGATGTTTTGGAAATGTTCTGTGGACCCAATAGCCAGTTAACTCACCAGTGCCAACAATTGGGGTTCAGAGCTCAACGTTTTAGCTTGCAGCAAGGGGACCTGCAAACCTTTGCAGGCCGAACAGCCTTGTTCACCAAGTTAGTCCAGGAACAACCAAGACATGTTCGGGCCAGCCCCTCATGTGGCCCGTGGAGCGGATTTTCAAGCCTGAATGGTAGCAAGTCGCTAGCAGCCTGGGATGACTTGCAAACCCTGCGGCTCAAACACCTTGAACAAATTGCTTTGTGTGTTGTAGTTTTTCGATATCAACGTCAACACCTTGGTCACTTTCACTGGGAGCAGCCGAGAGGGTCACTGATGTTCAAGTTGCCATACCTTCAGGAAATCTTTCATCACCTGTTAGCAGTTGATGTGGAGCTTTGCACGGCCGGTGACTTGCGAGATCCTTCCAATGGACTTCCAATTCGAAAACCATTGACGATTTTGTCATCATCCCAACACATGGTTGAGCAATTGTCATCACTTCGATGCCCTGGAAACCATGAACACCAAGTCATAGAGGGTCAAGTGAGGTATAAAGGGGAGACCATGAACAGATCCCAATACACGGAAAACTACCCCCGAAAATTTGCCAGAAGATTAGCCAATCTCATGTGCAAAGTGAAGTTCCTGAAGGAAGTTCCGTATCGCAGCCTGGAATGTCAAGTGTTTGCAGCAGATCACCCAGAAGAACCCTTGCCGAAGCGACCCCGCCTGTCGCAGACGTACAGGCCTAAGTTGAGCCGTGCCCGAGAGGTGAACTCTCTGCCCTGGGGAAAGAGAACCAAATGCACAGGTAAGACCACTCCGGTTGATGCCAAGGAACAATGGAATGAGATTTTCACCAAAATAAATGAGATGTTGCCCAGAGTAGGTAAAATTCATGTCAATCAACCGTCAGTTGTGAATGCCATACAAGCCTTGGTACCACACATGGAAGTGCGACATGTTATTGCCTGCAGGGGTTCCAGCAGAACCATTGCTCCACCACCAAATCTAGTAAGGGGAGAAGCACCTTATCGCCGTAGTATTTTCACCGAAAGAACTACTGGAGAAATGAGGGCTGAGGAAGAATGGGAAGAATGGGAAAACCTTGCAAAGAGAAATCTCATCAGACCGTCACACGCATGCAGAATCAATGTGACCCTATTTGCTCAGAAGAGCCAAGTGTCCAGGTCAGGGAACAGAGAGCCATCAGGCCTCACGCGCACCAATGTCGAGCCCGTAGGACCACCTGCTGATCCAAGTAATTCAGAGAGAACGCCCGATCTTGAGAAGGTCGAAGAACTTTCCCAGGAACCATCAGGGCCACAAAATTCAACCGATCCAAGCACCAGGGTCTTGCTGACACCTTCACAGGCACAAGACCTGGAAAATCCAGAGCAGACAGCCCGATTTAAAGCCTTGTCAACGGAAGAACGGAGTATGTTGCTCCGAGCACACAAGAACCTGGGACATCCTAGCCCTGAAAGACTGAGCACTTTGCTGCGTAATCAGGGGTTTCGTTCTGAGGTAACTCAAGCTGCTCTGGACATGAAATGTTCCGTGTGTCAAGCGCAGACAGCACCCAAGATCGCTCGTCCAAGTGCCATCCGAGATGAAATGGATTTCAATGATCGAATTTGTGTTGATGGGGTAAAGTGGACTAACCAACAAGGGGTTAACTTCCATATGTTCCATGTGGTGGACTGGTCAACCAGTTTTCAAGCTGCGTGTTGTGCACCCGATCGATCCTCTGGAGCCTTCATCCAATCGCTGATGCAAATGTGGTTCAGCTGGGCTGGGGCACCAAGTGAGATGATAGTGGATGCAGCCTTTGAATTTAACTCCGAAGAGTTTTCCAATTTTGCACAATCACACAATATCAGGGTAACGACCATCAGCACCGAAGCCCCATACCAGAATGGCAAAGCCGAGCGACATGGTTCAATTTTGAAAACCATGCTATCCAAATATGAAGCAGAACATCCAATCACCACATACCGGGAACTCCAAGATGCCTTATGGTGGTGTGTTCAAGCCAAAAATGCCTGCAGCCTGAAGAGAGGGTATGCACCTGAGGTATTAGTTCTGGGAAAGCACACTAGGATACCTGGGGCAGTATGTAGCGATGAGCTTTTGCCAGCACACCTTCTAGCTGAATCAGAGACGGCACATGGACTCCAATTCAGAAAACAATTGGCATGTCGTGAGAGCGCTCGTCGAGCGTATCACCTTGCCGACAATGATGCGGCGCTCCGAAGAGCCATCCTGAGAAGATCCCGTCCAGGTGCCGTGGCGTATAAACCTGGAGAATGGGTCATGGTGTGGAGGCCTGGAAAAGGAAGTTACTCCGGGATTTGGTCGGGACCAATGAAAGTGGTAGTCCAGGAGAATCAACAGACCATATGGACCACCGTAGCTAGCAAGCTGTTTAGAAGCTCACCAGAACACATCCGACCTGTGACTGCTTCAGAGGCACGAGAGATTCCCATGATCCCTAATGAACCATCAGTTTCCATCATTGCACAACAAATTCCTCAGGGAGCACGACAAGGAATTTCCAGAGTCATTGATCATCAACACGAGCCTTCCATTAACTTTCCTTCCCAAAGTAATGATCCCCATAATCCTCCTCAAAATAACTTGAACACTGAAAATGACAATACCTCCGAAATACAACCAGACCTGGAACCTGAAGTTCCATCATCACAGAATCCCGAATCCAACGCCAGTGAACTTGATTCCCAAGAGCCACCACAAAACTATGATGCCACTCAAACTACCACCAATGAAATCACAGATCCAGCAATCACTACACCAGTTCCTGATGAAGAAAATGATGATGATCTGATATGTGACAGCCTGATATGCCATGACATTGACCCATGCATGTTTTCCGACCAACCTGACCTTGCCTGGCGCCTGGAAATTGATGTCAACCAAGGACATCGACGCATGGCGGCAAGAAGAGGTCCCACAGGACATGGCATTCGTTGTTTCGGCGGCCAAGAAACAACGCTCAGAAGTAAAATTGTCCTCACTGAGTCCAAAAGAAAAGGAAGCTTTTCAAAGGGCAAAAGAAACTGAGATCGAGAATTGGATTAAAACTGGTACAATCTCCAAAGTCTTACGGGAAAAGATACCCTATGACCAAGTACTCCGTTGTCGATGGATCCTAACTTGGAAAAACATAGACTCTGATGACCCCAAAAAGATGACCACCCAAAAGGCTAAAGCGAGACTAGTGATCTTAGGATACCTCGATCCCAAACTAGAAGAGTTACCACGTGACTCACCAACCTTGGGTCGAATCTCCAAAATGATCTTATTACAATATCTTGCGTCAAGGGGATGGGACCTCAAATCTTTTGATATCAAAGCAGCGTTTCTTCAAGGAAAGACTCAAGGTGACCGAGTTTTAGCAATTGAACCAGTACCAGAAATCATCCAAGCCATGAACCTGAAACCGGGAGAAATATGCAAATTGGAAAAAGGGGCATATGGCCTGGTAGACGCACCATACTTATGGTACGTTGCGATCACCGAAGAACTGCAGAGATTGGGATTCATTTCCAGCCCGTTTGATCCATGCATGTTTAATCTAAAGCATCCTCAACACGGCACTGTTGAAGGAGTTCTGGGATTACATGTTGACGATGGAATCTGTGGAGGCACCCCTTATTTCAATTCGGTTTTGGACAAATTGGAACAGAAGTACCCTTTCGGGACCAAGAAAATGAAACAATTCACTTTCACAGGCATTGAGATGCAACAATTACCAGACCACAGCATTCACATGAGTCAATCCAAATATATCAGAGCCATCAATCCAATTCAAATACACGCTGAACGCAAAAAGAGTCCCAATGCAGAGGTGACCGAAAGCGAGAGACAAGATCTGCGTGCCCTAATTGGGAGCCTACAGTATGCTTCAGTACATACGAGACCTGACCTTTCCAGTAGGTTAAGTAACCTTCAGTCCCAAATCAACAAATCCACTGTGGAAACATTAATTCAAGCCAATCAAACCCTACATGAAGCCAAGAAACATCACGATACCACCATCAAAATACAATCCATACCTATTGCAGATTTCAGGTTCCTTGCCTTTTCTGATGCTTCGTTTGCTTCTAAGACCAACCCCAATTCACATACAGGGATGTTGATCATGGGGACCCACAAAGACATTGATAACAATGTCTCTTGCCCTGTGAGCCCCCTTGCTTGGGGATGCAAGAAGATCCAACGAGTGGTGACGAGTACACTGGCTGCCGAGACCGTATCGCTGAATTCCGTTCTAGACCAACTGTCATGGATGAGACTTTTCTGGGCGTGGATAAATGATCACACAACAAATTGGAAACAACCTGCACAGACTCTCAAGTCATTACCAAATACAATATCCACTTCAACTTACAAAGCACAAACCATAACTGACAGCATCACCGCCACAGATTGCAAGTCTTTATATGATTTAGTCACCAGAACAGCGATGCCAAACTGTTCAGAGTACCGTACTCAATTAAACGCCAGATCCATCAAAGACTATCTCTCAGAGGGTGTCTCTCTCAGGTGGGTTCACAGTGGAGCACAGTTAGCCGATGGACTTACGAAGATAATGGAAAATGCATTCCTTCGAGAAACACTTCAATATGGATACTACAAACTTCATGATGAACTGGAGGTTTTGCGTGACCGAGCAACAACTCGAAACAGATTGAAGTGGCTACGCTCAGGGAATGAAGAAATCACTGACAGCAATTCAAAGAAGGACAATTCAACGTGCAACGGCCATGTGCAGCAAAGTGGATGAAATTTTTGTTTCAAAATTTTTGGAATTTTGGGAGTGTGAATCATACCATTTGCTGCGCCTTTAGCCTTCGTTGCCTTGCGGAAGCCCAGGACTTTCAACACAGTTTCCCATCAGAATGCATCTGATCCGGTAGCACCTTTACAGGCTCAGGGAGCCCCATTTTCAGGACAGTGGGTAGGGAAGGGATTCAGTGCTTGGCCATTTAGCTTTGATAGGGCGAGGCAGCCCTTTGGAAAGACTGATAGGGATCAGCCGCATTGCAGGTGGCATAGAAGCTGGAATCTTTTACCATTGCCTGTTTTGGGCGTTGTGAAACCTTGGAGCCTTGCGATCGTGGAAAAGGTCGCTGTGTTGGGAAAGAGCTGCCAGTGGGGTTGGACATTTCTTGTCAACCACAATATATATATATATATTAATATGTAAATATAAATATATAAATACATAAATATATATATATAAATATAAAAGTGTATATATACATGCATAAATATAAGTATATGTATATATTTACATATTTCTATATGTAAGTATATATATATATGAATTTGAACATAAATAGAAATACTATGTATATAAAGATATAAACAGAAAATATAAATAATATAAATATATTTAAATATAAATATATAAGTGTGTATATAAATGCATATATATATATGTATATATATACATATACATAAATAACAGTACGCAACTGCTACGGTGATGCCTGCATGTAATTTGAATGATCTCTTATGCATGTAATATTACATCATTATTTCTTTCCTTTCTTGTTTCCTTCCTTTCTCGTCTCCGTCCTTTCTTCCTTCTTTTCTTTCTTCCTTCCTTTCTTCTTTGGTTCCTTTTTCTTTCTTCCTTTCTTGTTTCCTTCCTTTCTTGTTTCCTTCCTTTCTTCCTTCCTTTCTTCCTTCCTTCCTTTCCGTCTTCCTTCCTGTCTTCTTTCCTTCCTGTCTTTCTTCTTTTCTTCCTTTCTTTCCTTTCTTTCCTTGCTTCCTTCCTTCCTTTCTTCCTTTCTTTCTTCCTTTCTTCCTTCCTTTCTTCCTTCCTTTCTTCCTTTCTTCCTTCCTTCCTTTCTGTCTTCCTTCCTTCCTTCTTTCCTTCCTGTCTTTCTTCTTTTCTTCCTTTCTTTCCTTGCTTCCTTCCTTCCTTCCTTTCTTCCTTTCTTCCTTTCTTCCTTCCTTTCGTCCTTTATTTTTTTTGATGCATTTTTATTTTTTTTGATGAATTTTTATTTTTTTTGATGCATTTTATTTTTTTTTTGATGCCTACGCCAAGAGAGGATCCCCGATAGAGGCTATGTACTCGCCTGCCTTGCAGGCTCCCCTAACCTAGGCGGACGTCTCCACGGGAGGTCGGCTCTTAGGGTTGGGAGGGTGGGGAAAGAAAAAGCAATGAATGCAATTTTGGTTCAAGTTTACTTGAGCCAAAATGAAAGCATTCATTGGATCACTTAAAGATGATACATGCACACCCAAGCCTGCCAAACTCAATGCATGGGTGCATCTCAAAGTGCCATCTGAAACTCGATACTGATCGCTCTCTCGCAGCTTCCTTTTTTCCACAGCCAAGCCTATGTTAAGTCAATGTCACCTGCAATCCTCAGGTTTGCTTTGGGTTGTCACTGTGTGACATGTACATAGCCCCAGACCAGTTTCACCACTGGTCAGCTACCTGGAACTCCAGGCTGGAACCTGCTCTGCAGGTATCACCCAATGCACTAAACTTCCCAAAGCACTAAAGGAATTCAAAGGTGAGAATGACAGCAACAAAAGGCAGCTGAAAAAAAGATGGTCAGGAGATACGACGAGTAAAATTCAAAACCATGGCATCGCCACCATGGATCATTGACGCCAAGTCGGCTGATGTCATCAGCCCAGTTGCTCTTGCTCTGGACGTACTCCCAGTAACCCTGGGCTCGCAGTGCAAACAGAGCTAAGTGGATCAAATGACCTAGCTTCGCTAAGTCGGCATGGCTAGAACGTCCTCTCACTAGCGTCATGACGGCTGCAACATTGTCCAAAAACCAGAGGCCGTGCCGATTTCGAAACAGGTCAGGTCTTTCGACTAAGGCGTAGAGCACCATCGAGAGCTCCAGCTGGGCGATGTGGGTTTCTGCAGGCTGCCATAGTGTCTGAAGCTCTGCACAATTGTTGGCCACAAAAATGTGACGAATTTGTGATCCGTCTGACTGGAAAAAGATCAGGTGAAAACCTCCTGAACCTGGATTGTCTGCTTCAACTGCTGCATCTGATGCCGCGAGGAAGCGCAGATGCTCGAAGCGCAGCACGGGAAATTCCCGTTTGTCGGGTTGTAAAAAGATGAGGTGAAAACCGCCTGATCCTGGATTCTCCGCTTTGACAGCTGCATCTGATGCAGCCAAAAATCGAAGCCGCTCCATTGGGAAAACTGTAAATTCACGTTTTGGCTCGAAACGGATCACTGCTTCGATCACCTCGAAGCATTCTTCAATCTCTGATGTCAAGCTGGTGGCACTCTCGTCCTGGCAAGCCTTCACTGCCATAAGGCCACCATAGCCAACTCGCCCATAGATGCCCTGCTCCTCAAGTTTCCCGAAGTGAGAGCACCCGTACTTGGAAGCTGAAATTCGCGTAAAAGTTCGAGCCAGATTCATGGCAATTGGTGGGCACCACCACGTAGGATCGCCCCCATGTGGGCCCCAAACCTATGTCACAAGAGCAAGTAAGGCCACATCAAGTAGGACTGCCTCCTCCTTGAAACCCAACCTGCTTAAGACAGCAGAGGCCCACAGCCATGTGGCCACTGTCTGGCCATGCCCATGGGCAACCTGTGAACCTCAAGTAGCGTTACCTCTACTTGGAACCTGGCTTGCTGGGGCAGTCTCTGCTGAAAACGCCAACACGGGTGCCAGCAAGTAGGATTACCCCCCACTTGGACTCCAAACCTACATCACTAAGGCAATAAGGCCACACCAAGCAGGATCACCTCCTGCTTGAAACCCAACCGGCTTGAGACAGCAGAGGCCCGTGTCTCTGAGCGCACTGCCGACACCCAGCTTGCTGGGGGAAGTCAAAACCAATAGCAGCCAATGCTGCTGAACTTACAAAATCTAAGTTTCCAAAAGTAGGATCACCTCTACTTGGAAACTGAAATCTGCTTAAAAATTCGAGCCAGATTCATAGCAAGTGTTGGGCACCACCACGTAGGATCGCCCCCACGTGGGCCCCAAACCTATGTAACAAAAGCAAGTAAGGCCACATCAAGTAGGGTTACCTCCTGCTTGAAACCCAATCTGCTCAAGGTAGCAGAGGCCCACAGCCCTGTGGTCACTGCCTGGCAATGCCCATGGGCAACCTGTGAACCTCAAGTAGCGTTACCTCTACTTGGAAACCTGGCTTGCTGGGACAGTAAAAACCAACAGCCTCCAGCTCTACTGAAAACGCAAACACGGGTGCCAACGAGTAGGATTACCTCACTTGGACCCCAAACCTACGTCACTAAGGCAATAAGGCCACACCAAGCAGGATCACCTCCTGCTTGAAACCCAAACGGCTTGAGACAGCAGAGGCCAATATATCTGAGCGCACTGCCGACACCCAGCTTGCTTGGGGGAGTCAAAACCAACAGCAGCCAACGCTGCTGAGATTGCAAAATCCAAGTTTCCAGAAATAGGATCACCCCTACTTGGAAACTGAAGTTCATATTCATGGCAACTGATTGGCACCCTCAGGTAGGATCACCCCCACTTGGATGCCGAACTTATGTCGCTAAAGCAATTAGGGCTACACCACCCAACCAGCTTGAGACAGCAGAGGCTCACAGCCCTGTGGTCACTGCCTGGCAGTGCCGATGGGCAACCCGTGAGCCTCAAGTAGCGTTGCCTCGACTTGGAAACCCAGCTTGCTTGGGGCAGTCAAAACCAACAGCCTCCAGCTCTGCTGAAATTGCAAAAATCCAAGTTTCCAGAAGTAGGATTCACCCCTACTTGGAAACCGAAATTCGCCTAAAAACTGGCGCTACATTCATGGCAAGTGTTGGGCACCAGCGAGTAGGATTACCCCCACTAGGACCCAAAACAAATGTCGCTAAAGCAAGAAGGCCCCACCAAGCAGGATTACTTCCTGCTTGAAACCCAACCTGCTTACGACAGCAGAGGCCCACATCTCTGTGCTCACTACCGACACCCAGCTTGCTTGGGGAAGTCAAAAACCAACAGCCCCCAGCTCTGCTGAAATTTGCAAAAATCCAGCTTTCAGAAGTAGGATCACCCCTACTTGGTAGCTGAAATTCGCTTAAACAATTCAAGCCATATTCATGGCAACTGCTGGGCACCCTCAGGTAGGATCACCCCCACTTGGACCGAACCTGTGTCGCTAAAGCAATTAGGGCCACACCAAGTAGGATTGCCTCCTGCTTGAAACCCAACCTGCTTAAGACAGCAGAGGCCCACAACCCTGTGGTCACTGCCTGGCAGTGTCGATGGGCAACCTGTGAGCCTCAAGTAGCGTTGCCTCGACTTGGAAACCCAGCTTGCTTGGGGCAGTCAAAACCAACAGCCTCCAGCTCTGCTGAAATTGCCACAAAAAAAATAAAAACAGTTTCCAGAAGTAGGATTTCATGGCAGGTGTTGGGCACCCTCAAGTAGGACTACCCCCACTTGGACCCGAAACCTATGCCACTAAATCAATAAGGCAACACCAAGTAGGATTGCCTCCTGCTTGAAACCCAATCTGCTTAAGACAGCAGATACCCACAGCCCTGTGGTCACTGCCTGGCAATGCCCACTGGCCACCTGTGATCCTCAAGTAGCGTTACCTCTACTTGGAAACCCAGCTTGCTTGGGGCAGTCAAAACCAACAGCCTCCAGCTCTGCTGAAATCGCAAAAATCCAAGTTTCCAGAAGTAGGATCACCCCTACTTGGAAACCGAAAGTCGCCTAAAAACTGGCGCTACATTCATGGCAAGTGTTGGGCACCAACGAGTAGGATCACCCCCACTTGGACCCAGAACATACGTCGCTAAAGCAATAAGGCCACACCAAGCAGGATTACCCCTACTCGAAACCCAACCTGCTTAAGACAGCAGAGACCCACATCTCTGTGCTCACTACCGACACCCAGCTTGCTTGGGGAAGTCAAAAACCAACAGCCCCCAGCTCTGCTGAAATTTGCAAAAATCCAGCTTCCAGAAGTAGGATCACCCCTATTTGGAAACTGAAATTTGCTTCAATTTCCATCCATATTCATGGCAACTGCTGGGCACCCTCAAGTAGGATCATCCCCACTTGGACGCCGGACCTATGTTGCTAGAGCAAGTAAGGCCACACCAAGTAGGATTACCTCCTGCTTGGAACCCAACCTGCTTAAGACAGCAGAGGCCCACAACCCTGTGGTCACTGCCTGGCAGTGTCGATGGGCAACCCGTGAGCCTCAAGTAGCGTTGCCTCCACTTGGAAACCCAGCTTGCTTGGGGCAGTCAAAACCAACAGCCTCCAACTTTGCTGAAATTGCCAAAAAAAAACAGTTTCCAGAAGTAGGATTTCATGGCAGGTGTTGGGCAAGTAGGACTACCCCTACTTGGACCCGAAACCTATGCCACTAAAGCAATAAGGCAACACCAAGTAGGATTACCTCCTGCTTGAAACCCAACCTGCTTAAGACAGCGGATGCCCACAGCCCTGTGGTCACGCCTTGGCAGTGCCAGTGGGCAACCTGTGATCCTCAAGTAGCGTTACCTCTACTTGGAAGCCCAGCTTGCTTGGGGCAGTCAAAACCAACGGCCTCCACCTCTGCTGAAATTGCAAAAAACCAAGTTGCCCAGACGTAGGATCACCCCTACTTGGAAGCTGAAATTTCCTTAAAATTTCAAGCCATATTCATGGCAGGTGTTGGGCACCCTCAAGTAGGACCACTCCCACTTGGACCCAAAAACCTGAGCCATTACAGCAATAAGGCCACACCAAGTAGGGTTACCTCCTGCTTGAAACCCAACCTGCTTGAGACCGCAGAGGCCCACAGCGCCTGTGGTCCTCAAGTAGCGTTGCCTTGGAGACCTAGCTTGCTTGGGGAAGTCAAAACTCACCTCCAGCTTTGCTGAAAACGCAAAAACTCAAGTTTGCAGAAACAGGGTCACCCCTACGTGGAAGATGAGATTAACTTTAAAATTCAAGCAATGTTCGTGGCAGTGTTGGGCACCATCAAGTGGGATCACCCCCACTTGGACCCCAGACCCAGGTCACTAAAGCAAGTAAGGCCACACCAAGTAGGCATACCTCCTGCTTGGAACCCAACCTGCTTAAGACAGCAAACGCCCACATTTCTGTGCGCACTGCCGACACCCAGCTTGCTTGGGGCAGTCAAAACCAACAGCCTCCAGCTCCGCTGAAAACGAAAACCTCCAAGTTTCCACGAGTAGGATCACCCCTACTTGGAAACAAAAATTCGCTTAAAAACTGACGCCACGTTCATGGCAAGTGTTGGGCACCAACGAGTAGGATCACCCCCACTTGGACCCAGAACATGTGTCACTAAAGCAAAAAGGCCACACCAAGCAGGATTACCCCCTACTTGAAACCCAACCTGCTTAAGACAACAGAGGCCCACATCTCTGTGCTCACTACCGACACCCAGCTTGCTTGGGGAAGTCAAAAACCAACAGCCCCCAGCTCTGCTGAAATTTGCAAAAATCCAGCTTCCAGAAGTAGGATCACCCCTATTTGGAAACTGAAATTTGCTTCAATTTCCATCCATATTCATGGCAACTGCTGGGCACCCTCAAGTAGGATCATCCCCACTTGGACGCCGGACCTATGTTGCTAGAGCAAGTAAGGCCACACCAAGTAGGATTACCTCCTGCTTGGAACCCAACCTGCTTAAGACAGCAGAGGCCCACAACCCTGTGGTCACTGCCTGGCAGTGTCGATGGGCAACCTGTGGCCTGCAAGTAGCGTCACCTCTACGTGGAAACCCAGCTTCCTGGAGGGAAGTCAGACCCAACAACCTCCAGTTCTGCTGAAGTTGCAAAAATCCCAAGTTACCAGAAGTAGGATCACCCCTACTTGGTAGCCGAAATTCGCTTAAGATTCATGGCAAGTGCTGGGCACCAAAACGTAGGATCGCCCCCACTTGGACCCCAAAACTATGTCACGAAAGCAAGTGCGGCCACACCAAATAGGATTACCTCCTGCTTGAAACCCAACCTGCTTAAGACAGCGGAGGCCCACAGCCCTGTGGTCACTCTCTGGCAGTGCCAGTGGGCAACCTGTGATCCTCAAGTAGCGTTACCTGTACTTGGAAACCCACCTTGCTTGGGGCAGTCAAAATAACCAACAGCATCCAGCTCTGCTGGAATTGCCAAAAACCAAGGTGCCCAGAAGTAGGATCACCCCTACATTGTTCTTAAAATTTCAAGCCATATTCATGGCAGATGTTCGGCACCCTCAAGTAGGACCACCCCCACTTGGACCCGAAACCTATGCCACGAAAGCAATAAGGCCACACCAGGTTACCTCCTGCTTGAAACCCAACCTTTTTGAGAACTCAGAGGCCCACAGCCCTGTGGTCACTCCCCCTGTCATCCTCAAGTAGCGTTGCCTTGGAAACATAGCTGGCTTGGGGAAGTCAAAACCCACAGCCTCCAGCTCCGCTGAAAACGCAAAAACTCAAGTTTGCAGGAACAGGTCACCCCTACTTGGAGCTGAGACTGAGATTAACCTTAAAATTCAAGCAATACTCATGGCAAGTGTTGGGCGCCATCAAATAGGATCACCCCCGCTTGGACCCCAATATATGTCACGAAAGCAAGTACGGCTACACCAAGCAGGATCACCTCCTGCTTGAAACCCAACTTGCTTGAAACAGCAAACGCCCACATTTCTGTGCCCACTGCCGACACCCAGCTTGCTTGGGGAAGTCAAAACCAGCAGCAGCCAGCGCTGCTGAAATCGCAAATATCCAGGTTTCCAGAAGTAGGATCACCCCTACTTGGAAACTGAAAGTCAATCCATATTCATGGCAAGTGTGGGGCACCCTCAAGTGCTGGGCACGCAGTGCAAACAGAGCCAAATGGATCAAATGGCCGAGCTTTGCTAACCCCGAATTGCTAGAGCGCCCTCTCACCAAGGTCATGACTGCGGCAACGTTGTCGAGGAACCAAAGACCATGTCGATGTCGAAAAAGGTCGGGGCGCTCGATCAAGACGCACAACACCATAGAGAGCTCCAGTTGCGTGCCTTGATGGCCATGAGACCGCCATACCCGACTCACCCAGAAATACCTTGCACCAAGAAGTTTGCAAGTCCATAAAGTTTGGAAGCTGTGCCTCGAGTAAAGTGGCCTGCTTGACGTGCTGTGGCAAGAAATCACGAACTTTGCCATGGAGTCTGGTGCGGGCCCAAAAACGAACATGACCTGTCTTATTGATGCAACTCGGGTCATGGGTAAGTCCCAGAGAAGCGCCAGTGCTCAGCATGGTCTGCGTTTTGTCTTCCGCAAATGGGGGTCCGATCATCAGGCATAGTTGGTTCATCGCCCATTGCCCGGAGCCCTTGGCAGAGCGGACGTCAGTGATCGCGGCATCAAAGTACAGGGATGTCAAAACTTGGCAATACCGGCTGGTCAGCGCTTCCAACAGTCTGGAAAATCAGTTGAACGAAGTGACTGCCAGGGGGAGCCTAAACAAGAGGCCTGCATAGACCTGGTATACCGGAGTTTGCCACTCATCAGTGAAACCAGACGACAACGCAGCCTAAGCTCTCCTGCTGTAACATGGGGCAGTACCTGTAGGCAGACGGCAGGTCCTCTTGGCCTGTCTCCCAGGCATCATGGTGACAAAACTCCGCGACCTCGTCCTCAGACCAACGACGCATAACCAGGCTTATGTGCGACTACATGGTGTAAGCATATTGGCATCGGAAGAAAGGTCTGATTGTCCTCCGGTGTCACCGTTGTCGATGACTCGTTGTTTCCCCGAACTTTGGGTGATGACACAGCGCAGGATAATACGATGTGCCAGGCCGCCAATGTCCCTGAGGAACTCTGCTTGCCGCAGAGGGGTGTACAAAAACCATTTCTGGCGTCTTCCAAGGACTGCTGCGGCAAGAATGCATCGCCTCGCCACGTGCTGCTTGAACTCCAGGAACGCAGCAGCATGGAGGAGCGTCTGCATGCACGGTCTCCCCTTGCAACTACCAGGTCACCCCTTACGACCCTTGTAACCAACCAGGTCACCCCTGGTTATTGATGCGGTGAACCACTCAATCATCCACGCAACCCAGACTTTCTTGCAGCGCCATAGGGCAGTACCTGTATGCTGAAGGCAAGTCCTCCTGGCCTGTCTCCCAGGCATCGTGTGCGAGAAAATCTGCGATGTCCTCATCGGCCCAACGATGCATCACCAGGCGGATATGCTGTGCAGGGCGCAGTGGGCTGCACAATGTGAGCTTGTTGGCATCAGATGACAACGCTGATTGTCCTCCCGTGTCGCCATTGTCAATCACTCGCTGCTTGCCAGAACCAATCAATCAAGGTCTAGGAAGGTCACCCCTTACCAAGACCAAGAAAGAAAAAGCAATGAATGCAATTTTGGTTCAAGTTTACTTGAGCCAAAATGAAAGCATTCATTGGATCACATAAAGATGATACATGCACACCCAAGCCTGCCAAACTCAATGCATGGGTATATATAAGTTATATATAAGTAAAATCAAGGTTTCATGTTGGAATTTTCTGCGGCAAAACTACCGCGTTTCTCCTCTCGTCGTCTCTCGGGACCATTGGTCAAAGAAAATTGCACCGCTTGCGACAGCCTTCGCATGGCCGACATGATGGGAGCACCTGGGCCTGCTTTGGGCCAAGATGCTGCCGTGGAGTGCAGGAATGCTGTGCAAAAGGATGGAAATGGATCAAAATGGATGGTCATCCAAGTCAGAATTCATCCTCAGTCATCCACTCACAATTGGCCAAGCTACTCTGCTTGCAAGTTTCCGTCAAAGCATCCATCGAAGGTTGAATTGAGTGGCCTGCTCTCCAAAACTTGTTTGAAGGGAAAATTTACAGGAACCTTCTACACAGTCAATACTTAATTATATAATGGTAAAATTTAATATCCCCTGTTTCCTGTACTTTTTCCGTTGAATCCATGGATTCTTGGCCATTGCTGGTGGATGCTGGTGGATCAGCTCGTTGACGGTTCCGTCATCAAGTATCTATGAGCTTTGAGAGGATCAGTACAAGTAAACCATCCGCTTTGCTTGTGATACCACTCTTGCAGCCCACAGGCTTGCGGACTCTCATATTGCTGACACAACGAATAGGATTCTGCCTTTAGCTCCTTCCTAAAGCAGGACAATTCCATGATGACCTGCTGTCGTGACGTCCTCAGTGACTCAGCATCCGTGACACATGCTCCTGGTAGTAGGGCACACTAAGGCAGTGAAACCTGGCTCATCATGCCAGGGCTTCATATCCTTCGTATCCCCATGCCATTGGTTCCCCATTTGCGGATCCGCTTGGTGTCGGATGACAGCTTCAGCTCCCTGGTCCCACATCTGCTGCTCCGACCCGCAGAAACACATTGCATGGACAGCTTCCCACTGAAGCAACAGCTGCTCGACTTTCTCTATGCGAAAATATTCAAATCGGAACTCGCTTCATAGTGAACAGACATGAAAGCTGTTGAGGTCAAGAACCAGGCAACTGCCGCTGCAGTCACGGCATCTTCGGTCAAAACTGGGTTGGCCATTGCTTTGGCTGCTGGAGAAAGCACAACGCTGACGCTCTGGCTTGGAAAGAACAAAATTGCCTTCGAAAAGACATTGTTTGTGCACGGACATGGCATGTAACACGGCAAAAGGAAGAATATTCACTTAAAGACTTGCATCCTCTACTTCATTCAATGCAAACGACTTTGAATCAGAAGTTTGCAACTGAAATCCAAAGCTCGACTTCCGGGATTCTGTGGCTGTCAAACTGGTGTTCCTGGATGCAACCCAATGATCGGAGCTGCCTAGAGAAACGCCATCTTGGACCAGCAGAATTGTAGTGACCTGTCGAAGCATGGCGAACCATCGTGCATGCGTCCTTCAGACTATCATTCCACTTGACCTGTATGAAAGAAACTCGAACCAAACACACTGGCTCAACTTAAAAGCGCTGCTCGAGGATGAATTACTTTACAACTTGAAGGGTCACAGCGCATTGAATGTCAAGAAAGTCCTGACAGCCATGAAGCATCATAAAGCCACATGAAGCCCAACTATTTTCAATTTGCGCGATCTGATCTTTGGCATTCTTTGGCGACAGAGCTCTTCTTGGCTCGTCGCGTCGAGCGTGGCTCATGAGTTGTCCCTGGCAAACGGTCTCCAACCGGCCGAACGCTCTCCAAACGTCCTCAGGAATCTCTATAAGAGGTCTCTCGGGTGTCAAATTTGACCATGATATGTGTTCCAAAATTGTTCCAAATAGTTCCAAGGGAACCTGTATGGAGAAACCTCGTTTTGCAATGAAGCAGTTGGCTAAGCGCCCGTGCTGAGAGCTTTTCTGCAGTCCTAGTGTCCTAGTGTAGATAGGACAGGATAGGACATGATAGGACTGCAGAAATGCTCTATCTATGCGGAAACACGCAAATCGGAACTCTGTTCATCCTTGTGAACAGGCACGAATTCAGCCAGAGTGGTTTAAGAAGCGAAAATTGATAAGTGGAGTGACTTCAGACGGTGTCAGAGGTTTGCTCGGACATGTCTGAAGCCTTGGGGTACTGCTTCACGGGGCTGTGGTAGCTCTCACCGTGAGTGTGCTGATCAACACCACCAGCCTCTTGGTCCTCTGGAATGCGCAGCTTCAGCAGCAGCTTCATGACTCCGACAATGATGGCAGTGCCCACAGCAGAGAAAGCCACGCCAGCCATGGCACCGGCAATCTGCTTGCCCAGCAGCTCAAAGCTACCGCTGTAGATGAGGCCATCTTCCACTGCAAAAATGCCGGTCAAGATGGCACCTGCAATGCCACCCGAACCATGCAGGCCGAACGCATCAAGAGTGTCATCCACCAAGTTGATCCGATTCATCAGCTCCACAGTGGCGAAACACCAAGGAGCTCCCAAGGCACCGATGGCAATGCTCCAGCCGGGTGTCACAAATCCGGCTGCAGGTGTGATGCACACCAAACCTGGATGCTTCATTTCACAAGGACTTCCTGTACTGGGAACTTCTGTGAACCTACAAAGTCTTCTGAAACGCTGCTGACACATTTGCAAAATTGCACAATCAGCTCAAGAAGAACACATCAAAACACCCTCATCGCAAGTACAACATGGTCCAATTTTGGACATTGTGTGGCATTTGCCTTTAGACGACAGTGAAATTGAGGATCCGTGAAAACGATTCAAAATCCATGAAAAACATCCTGCCACCACCACACCTTGCCTGCAACAGCACCAACAGATGCACCGACACTGGTAGCCTTGCCCTTCAAGACTCGCTCAAAGGCCAGCCATGTCAGCATGGATGAGGCCGAAGCCACAAAAGTGGTGGCCACCGCACGGGCTGCAACTCCATCTGTGACGGACAGAGCAGAACCGCCGTTGAATCCCAACCAGCCGAACCAAAGGAGGCAGCCACCCAAGATCACGAAAGGGACGTTGGCAGGGCCCAAATCCTTCTCCACGTGCCTGCGTGGTCCAAGGATGCCACCGGCAACAAGGCCGGACACACCGGAGCTGATGTGAACCACAGTTCCACCCGCAAAGTCCAGAGCTCCCATCTCACCAATCCAGCCGCCAGGGCCCCAAACCCAGTGGCACAAAGGTGCGTAGATCAGAAGGGACCACAGAGCAAGCATGATGCAGTAAGCACTGAAACGCATGCGCTCCACCAACGAGCCGGAAATGATTGCAGAAGAAATGATGGCAAAGGTCATCTGGAAGGCAGCGAACACAAGACCTGGAAGACCAGAGTCGCCCCACATCTTCATGTCCAGACCCATCCACAGACTGTAGTCGAAGTTGCCAATGAACATGCCGAATCCGGTGGAACCATTGTCACCGAAGGCCCATGAAAAGCCAAACACCATCCAAGTCAATGTGACGATTCCCATGGAGACCACGCTCATCATCATGGTGTTGATGATGTTGGTGTCACGCACCAGGCCACCATAGAAGAAGCCAAGCCCTGCCGTCATCAAGAACACGAATGCCGTTGAGGTCAAGACCCAAGCAACTGCGCCTGGGCTCACGGCATCGTCGGTCAAAGCTGGGTTGGCCATTGCTTTGGCTCGAGAAAGTACAACGCTGACGCTCTGGCTTGGAAAAAAAAAATGCCTTCGAAAAGACACTGTTTGTGCACTGACATGGCATGTAACATGGCAAAAGGAAGAATATTCACATAAAGACTTGCAAGCATCCTCTACTTCATTCAATGCAAACGACTTTGAATCAGAAGTTTGCAACTGAAATCCAAAGCTCGACTTCCGGGATTCTGTGGCTGTCAAACTGGTGTTCCTGGATGCAACCCAATGATCGGAGCTGCCTAGAGAAACGCCATCTTGGACCAGCAGAATTGTAGTGACCTGTCGAAGCATGGCGAACCATCGTGCCTGCGTCCTTCAAACTGTCATGCAAGTTAACCTTTATAAAAGAAACAAATACGTAGTTTCAAAACACAGGACACACCTAGAACCAAACACATCGGCTCAAAGTGAAAACCGCTGCTAGAGTATGCTTTGATCTACGGCTTGAAGGGTCACGGCACGTTGAATTTCAAGAAAATCCTGACAGCCATGAAGCATCATGAAGCCCAACTATTTTCAATTTGCGCGATCTGATCTTTGGCATTCTTTGGCGACAGAGCTCTTCTTGGCTCGTCGCGTCGAGCGTGGCTCATGAGTTGTGCCTGGCAAACGGTCTCCAACCGGCCGGACGCTCTCCAAACGTCCTCAGGAATCTCTATAAGAGGTCTCTCGGGTGTGAAATTTGACCATGATATGTGTTCCAAAATTGTTCCAAATAGTTCCAAGGGAACCTGTATGGAGAAACCTCGTTTTGCAATGAAGCAGTTGGCTAAGCGCCAGTGCTGAGAGCTTTTCTGCAGTCCTAGTGTCCTAGTGTAGATAGGACAGGATAGGACATGATAGGACTGCAGAAATGCTCTATCTATGCGGAAACACGCAAATCGGAACTCTGTTCATCATTGTGAACAGGCACGAATTCAGCCAGAGTGGTTAAGGAAGCGAAAATTGACAAGTGGAGTGACTTCAGACGGTGTCAGAGGTTTGCTCGGACATGTCTGAAGCCTTGGGGTACTGCTTCACGGGGCTGTGGTAGCTCTCGCCGTGAGTGTGCTGATCAACACCACCAGCCTCTTGGTCCTCTGGAATGCGCAGCTTCAGCAGCAGCTTCATGACTCCGACAATGATGGCAGTGCCCACAGCAGAGAAAGCCACGCCAGCCATGGCACCGGCAATCTGCTTGCCCAGCAGCTCAAAGCTACCGCTGTAGATGAGGCCATCTTCCACTGCAAAAATGCCGGTCAAGATGGCACCTGCGATGCCACCCGAACCATGCAGGCCGAACGCATCAAGAGTGTCATCCACCAAGTTGATCCGATTCATCAGCTCCACAGTGGCGAAACACCAAGGAGCTCCCAAGGCACCGATGGCAATGCTCCAGCCGGGTGTCACAAATCCGGCTGCAGGTGTGATGCACACCAAACCTGGATGCTTCATTTCACAAGGACTTCCTGTACTGGGAACTTCTGTAAACCTACAAAGTCTTCTGAAACGCTGCTGAACACATTTACAAAATTGCACAATCAGCTCAAGAAGAACACATCAAACCACAGCCTCATTGCAACCACAACATGGTCCAATTTTGGACATTGTGTGGCATTTGCCAGTAGACGACAGTGAAATTGAGGATCTGTGAAAACGATTCAAAATCCATGAAAAACATCCCTGCCACCACACCTTGCCTGCAACAGCACCAACAGATGCACCGACACTGGTAGCCTTGCCCTTCAAGACTCGCTCAAAGGCCAGCCATGTCAGCATGGATGAGGCCGAAGCCACAAAAGTGGTGGCCACCGCACGGGCTGCCACTCCATCTGTGACAGACAGAGCAGAACCGCCGTTGAATCCCAACCAGCCGAACCAAAGGAGGCAGCCACCCAAGATCACGAAAGGGACGTTGGCAGGGCCCAAATCCTTCTCCACGTGCCTGCGTGGTCCAAGGATGCCACCGGCAACAAGGCCGGACACACCGGAGCTGATGTGAAGTTGGTGTCACGCACCAGGCCACCATAGAAGAAGCCAAGCCCTGCCGTCATCAAGAACACGAATGCGGTTGAGGTTAAGACCCAAGCAACTGCGCCTGGGCTCACGGCATCGTCGGTCAAAGCTGGGTTGGCCATTGCTTTGGCTGGAGAAAGTACAACGCTGACGTTCTGGCTTGAAAAAAAAAAATGCCTTCGAAAAGACACTGTTTGTGCACTGACATGGCATGTAACATGGCAAAAGGAAGAATATTCACATAAAGACTTGCATCCTCTACTTCATTCAATGCAAACGACTTTGAATCAGAAGTTTGCAACTGAAATCCAAAGCTCGGCTTCCGGGATTCTGTGGCTGTCAAACTGTTCCTGGATGCAACCCAATGATCGGAGCTGCCTGGAGAAACGCCATCTTGGACCAGCAGAATTGTAGTGACCTGCCGAAGCATGGCGAACCATCGTGCATGCGTCCTTCAGACTGTCATTCCACTTGACCTGTATGAAAGAAACTCGAACCAAACACACTGGCTCAACTTAAAAGCGCTGCTCGAGGATGAATTACTTTACAACTTGAAGGGTCACAGAGCATTGAATGTCAAGAAAGTCCTGACAGCCATGAAGCATCATAAAGCCATATGAAGCCCAACTATTTTCAATTTGTGCGATCTGATCTTTGGCATTCTTTGGCGACAGAGCTCTTCTTGGCTAGTCGCGTCGAGCGTGGCTCATGAGTTGTGCCTGGCAAACGGTCTCCAACCGGCCGGACGCTCTCCAAACGTCCTCAGGAATCTCTATAAGAGGTCTCTCGGGTGCCAAATTTGACCCTGATATGTGTTCCAAAATTGTTCCAAATAGTTGCAAGGGAACCTGTATGGAGAAACCTCGTTTTGCAATGAAGCAGTTGGCTAAGCGCCAGTGCTGAGAGCTTCTCTGCAGTCCTAGTGTAGATAGGACAGGATAGGATGCAGAAATGCTCTATCTATGCAGGAACACGCAAATCGGAACTCTGTTCATCCTTGTGAACAGGCACGAATTCAGCCAGAGTGGTTAAGGAAGCGAAAATTGACAAGTGGAGTGACTTCAGACGGTGTCAGAGGTTTGCTCGGACATGTCTGAAGCCTTGGGGTACTGCTTCACGGGGCTGTGGTAGCTCTCACCGTGAGTGTGCTGATCAACACCACCAGCCTCTTGGTCCTCTGGAATGCGCAGCTTCAGCAGCAGCTTCATGACTCCGACAATGATGGCAGTGCCCACAGCAGAGAAAGCTACGCCAGCCATGGCACCGGCAATCTGCTTGCCCAGCAGCTCAAAGCTACCGCTGTAGAGGAGGCCATCTTCCACTGCAAAAATGCCGGTCAAGATGGCACCTGCGATGCCACCCGAACCATGCAGGCCGAACGCATCAAGAGTGTCATCCACCAAGTTGATCCGATTCATCAGCTCCACAGTGGCGAAACACCAAGGAGCTCTCAAGGCACCGATGGCAATGCTCCAGCCGGGTGTCACAAATCCGGCTGCAGGTGTGATGCACACCAAACCTGGATGCTTCATTTCACAAGGACTTCCTGTACTGGGAACTTCTGTGAACCTACAAAGTCTTCTGAAACGCTGCTGACACATTTGCAAAATTGCACAATCAGCTCAAGAAGAACACATCAAAACACCCTCATCGCAAGTACAACATGGTCCAATTTTGGACATTGTGTGGCATTTGCCTTTAGACGACAGTGAAATTGAGGATCCGTGAAAACGATTCAAAATCCATGAAAAACATCCTGCCACCACCACACCTTGCCTGCAACAGCACCAACAGATGCACCGACACTGGTAGCCTTGCCCTTCAAGACTCGCTCAAAGGCCAGCCATGTCAGCATGGATGAGGCTGAAGCCACAAAAGTGGTGGCCACCGCACGGGCTGCCACTCCATCTGTGACGGACAGAGCAGAACCGCCGTTGAATCCCAACCAGCCGAACCAAAGGAGGCAGCCACCCAAGATCACGAAAGGGACGTTGGCAGGGCCCAAATCCTTCTCCACGTGCCTGCGTGGTCCAAGGATGCCACCGGCAACAAGGCCGGACACACCGGAGCTGATGTGAACCACAGTTCCACCGGCGAAGTCCAGAGCTCCCATCTCACCAATCCAGCCGCCAGGGCCCCAAACCCAGTGGCACAAAGGTGCGTAGATCAGAAGGGACCACAGAGCAAGCATGATGCAGTAAGCACTGAAACGCATACGCTCCACCAACGAGCCGGAAATGATTGCAGAAGAAATGATGGCAAAGGTCATCTGGAAGGCAGCGAACACAAGACCTGGAAGACCAGAGTCGCCCCACATCTTCATGTCCAGACCCATCCACAGACTGTAGTCAAAGTTGCCAACGAACATGCTGAATCCGGTGGAACCATTGTCACCGAAGGCCCATGAAAAGCCAAACACCATCCAAGTCAATGTGACGATTCCCATGGAGACCACGCTCATCATCATGGTGTTGATGATGTTGGTGTCACGCACCAGGCCACCATAGAAGAAGCCAAGCCCTGCCGTCATCAAGAACACGAATGCGGTTGAGGTCAAGACCCAAGCAACTGCGCCTGGGCTCACGGCATCGTCGGTCAAAGCTGGGTTGGCCATTGCTTTGGCTGGAGAAAGTACAACGCTGACTCTCTGGCTTGGAAAAAACAAAATTGCCTTCGAATAGAAATCTCCTTCGCACCGACACGGAAAAATGAATGCTTCCTGTGATACTGTGGCAGAATTACTTGAGAATCCCAGCACGTTCAGGGCTGCACATCATGCGAAGGTCAAGAATTCGGCCTTCCCGACATCGCAGCGTTGCACTTGTCAGGTTTCCTGACATGGCAGATGCCACGAGATGTCATGAGCCCATGGTCGCTATGTTCGGGAATTGTTTTGGGGCCCCCATGAGACTTGTCACCACGACCAAGGTTGGAGCTGCCTTCGAATGTTCATGATTGTTCCAAAGCACTGGAGACGACTCCAGGAGGCTACCCGTGCTACCCCTTCTCCAGCCTCAGAGGAGCTGCTGGCCCGGGGCCCGGCCTATCACTTTGTCGTGCGGTTAGACGAGTACATGTGTGCGGTCACCTGTTTTCTTTTACGGACTTAGTCCAAGGAGCCAACAAAACCGCTGCAATGAGACAGGATCAGCAAAACCCTGGTTTCACTGTTTCAAGGGACACTGAAAAGGTTAGAAAGCAGCTCTGTGGAATGCTGATATTTGGTGATGGGTTGCAGCTTCTCGTGTGCCAAAAATAACTTATCCAGAACCAAAAGACAGCATCACTTCTCAAGCGAGTAGATGAGTAGATGTCATTTCAACATATGTCAACTAGACTTTCATCAGCTAGACTTTGAATCAGCTACGATGATTTTTCACAATGGGATCAACCACCCGCAACCGGCTGAGCAGAATGGCACAAAGGCGTGGCTGATCCGGTAGCCGGGTTTCAGAGCAGGTAGTTCCCGTCTGCCTGAACAAACAGGGGTTTGTCTGAAAAGTGCGTGCCCAAAATCCGGTTCTTTTCATCATGTTACCCATGGAAAACAGACCATAAATTGGGGATATATATATATATATTATATATATATATATTACATAAATAAATACTGTATGTATATATATATGTAATGATATATATATATAAATTATATATATATGAATAATGGCATATCATATACATATATATATGTATATATATATATATATGTATACCCATTTTCAGACTGGCAACTGGTTGTCTCCTCGGGGCGCACCAGGCGGCTTTCGTTGCGCCCGCATCACAGCGACAGCAAGGTCTTGCCAAAGCAGTTGCCGTCAAAGTGGCAGAGACATTCGACGCCCATTCCGATGGCCAGCAACCCCCTGGAAAAACGAGGCTTTTCTGGGATTAACGTTTGGGATGATGGTGACTTTATGGGATGTTTCATGGGATTTACCCTCTGGTAACTTTAAAAAAAGCTATGGAAAACCGCGATGTGTGATAAATCATCGAACTCATAAGGCTAAATCCCAAGTGTTCCCACGAAATCCCCATTTTGTGAATGTCTAATGGCGAAAAAAACACCATTCTTCCCATTACCCTCTGGTGAACTAACACAACAATGGAAAATCACCATTTTTCATGGGAAAATCCACTATAAATGGCCATTTTCCATTGCTATGTTAGTTCACCAGAGGGTAAATCCCCAAAATGTTGGATGGGTAATATTGGGTCCCAGCCTGGGATGGAAGTACGACCAGGCAGTCCAGCCTGCTGTAGTTGCCCTCAGCGGGACACTTTGGAAAGTTCCATTTTGGAACGTTCCAAGTGAAACCATTCTTGACAACATGTATTTATATATATATCATGTACATAATTATGTATATATATAATATATACATCCATACGTCTGAATTCTGAAGCTGATCATTCCAATCATTTCATCTCCCCGAACTACTGATATTCCTCACATTTCATCGGAAGATTGCTCCCCTCATCGACAGCGGGTGGAGACTCCGGGATCGCCATGGCAACAAGAAGAACAGGAAGAGAAAGAAGGTGCAGAAATGACATTCACAAGACCAGTGTAGACCAGTGTAGACCAGTGTGTGTGCGTGTGTTCATCGGCTGGGACAGATATATATTTTTTTTTTTTTTACAGATCGGGCCAAGCATCAATACCACAGCCAAAAAGACATAGGACTGCCAAGCGCCCCGTGCAGATGTTTCGACTTGGATGACATCGCAATTGTCCGTCACCCGTTTCTGGAAGGCTTCCCCCAGGAATGCTGCATGGATCATGTTGTCCACTTCTATCAGAAAGCACAGGGCCTTGATGTTCCGCGCATGTAACTGGGCTCTGACTCTGAAAACAGATTAAACATAATGTGAATATCATCCACATCATTGATTGACGATATTCATCTACAGAATTCTAATGAATTCTACATGGTTCTACTAGATTTGCAGAGAAATAAAGGTGAAGGCTTTCCAGCCATACATCCCAGCCATTGGTTGTCCTGCTCATTGACAATAGCTACATAGTCTAGCTTGGTAAATTCTGGATTTGGGAGTCCCCAAGTTTTAGATGGACTCACTTTAGAAGTAAATCACTTGCAGGATCACCTACAGTGCGTGTTCAGGCTCGAGTCACTTACAGCACTGGTTACTTGCCACACATGAGAGGCTTGAAGCTATGAAACAATGCTCAAAGGCCACAACCGAAGCTTGTCATCACCAAGGGGCCGTACTGTTCAACACCAAATCCTGCAAATTGTTGGTGGCCGTGAGGAAGAAAGCTCCGACTACCAGAATCACTCCAGCAATCACCAGCCGGGGAAGTCCGATGCAAAAAATGGCGAAGAATTTGTGCACTTTGGGCAGCCTCAGGGTTCAAATGGGGCCCACAAAGCCAATCATCAGTCAATTTTTGTCGCGTCAGTGGATTCCCAATCTGAACCCCTGCAGGCCCTGCCTCCGCACGAATAATTTGCCATCGTCAATGGATGCAAAGGTGGCGTTGGAATCCTCGATGCTTGGGACATACCATATGACATACATCAAATTGTAGATGGCTCGAAATTCCTCGATCAATAGCATACCCCAAATGAAGAGCAGCAAAACCAGGAAGGACATAAAGGTTGTCCCCACGATGGAATCTGGCTGCCCCTTGTAGATGGAAACCGCGTCGTAGGTGACGACATTGACACTGTCCTTTCGCTCCAGGGTGGACTCGCCACAGTATTGAGAGCTTGCATGATGAATCCACTCATAGTCTTCCCCGTATAATCTTTTACCTGGCTGCGCCGATGCTGCGCCGATGCGCCGGGCCGAAATCGCAGAATTGAAGTTTCGTCTGTCTTGAGATCATCATTCCAGGATGGAAAACAGAAAATAGGTATACATACATACATATATATATATATATTTATTTATAAATTATATCTAAATTATATCTAAATTATATTATATTATATTATATATAATATATAATATATAATATATTATATATAATATACATAATATATATATATGTCTGTATTATTATATACATACATCAATAACTTACAGTAATCAAACATGGCAATGGAAAATCCCCCATTGATAGAAAACCTGTCCGCTAGAACCGCCGTTTGGTTCGGGGATTTCCGGGTGGCATGTTTGATTTTTTCGAAAGGTCATTTGAAACCACCAGCCAGTTACAGAATGAATCGAAGTTGTCTCGACATGCCTGGACCCGCTCTTCGGCATCCATTTCCGGAAGGATGCCGGACAAACGACCTCGAGCCTCCAGATTTCCACATAGGTTGGGATCGATGGGCAGGCACATTTCAATGTTGCCACGGAAGTGCTTGAAGAAATCCATATCCACATGCTGCATCTGCTTAAACGCACTCTTTGAGCCAATCCGATTCTTGAAGTCGTACTTGGCCATCCGAATCAGCACAGCTGAAAAGTTTGTCATCTGACTGCCCTTATCCTTCAGTGTGCGTCCGAGACTTGCAGCTTCATCAATGCTCCAGTAGCCATTTTGGTCAAGGTCAAGCTTGCTTGGAATCATTGACAGAGTGAGTATTGGATCCAGACAATCAAACTCGCTGGAGTCTGCCATGGACTGCGGGTATAGAACCTGAGCTTGGGCAAGGCATGGCAAGACTATCCGATTATCCTGGCTATCCCTGCTATCAAAAAAACAGTGAATACTCTGATCAAGACGGACCCGCCGATCAAACCAAGACAACCAGGGGTGTGTTAATTCCAAGGTTGACATTCTATGTTGTTCAAGGACACATCTTGCTAGATGTGACGGTTTCTCTTCACAAATATGAACACCAAGAGACGCCAAGCAAACCAGGCCTTGAGGATACTCTCCAGCAGGCACTATCGAATAGTGCCGTTTCAAGGTCTCCAGACTCCGAAAGCTGATAGATCTTGAAAGCGATACCAAGTTGCAAAGCCAGGTTCAGAATCAAGAATAGGCCGACCATTCTGTAGTCCGACCATCGAGGAATGGGATCTCCTTCTTGTCGCACGCGTTCATCCTTGAAGTATAGGGGGCCCCATAGGGCATCCAGGTAGATGTCTGCATCTGCAGGATCCAGCTGCCCTGTGCACCAATTCTACAGCTGTCGTGAGCTGAGTCACGCCAACTTGGAACGCTTTGATCACTAGGAAAGTTTTAGGCTTACCATGTGAGCAGTGCCCGGTTCATCTGAATCTGTTGTCCCCAAACCTACCAATTTTGGCGATCGAGGTCCACATGTTGGGCCTTATTGCACTAGTTCATAATCCCTGCCCCACTTTTGCTGATGAATGCCCCAGTTTGTTGGTTTTGAAATTACCATGACATTGCAGTGGAGATCATCCACAGGATTCATCCCATCCTTTTTTATGAAAAACACCTCCTAAACTTCAACGGTCCCAAAGAAATATCTAAATCCCCTGGGGAGAAAACCATGGTTTCTTGTGGTGGTTTCATCGGGGGATGAGGATCAAAGTGCTCCAAGTGGCTGGTATGCCAGTGTGCCTCATCCAAGGTCTCTGCATCAGACATCAACGAAGCGCTATCCTCGGAGCCATTTGATGTGATCCTCCGCAGGATCCTTGAGATCTTCGACATCGGAGTGACGGGTGTGCGTAAAAAAGGGGGGGATACCCCCACCTTAGCTTACGCTTATGGCAAGTTGTTCTGTTGTTTCTCCAGTTCATGGCAAGTTATTATGGATTTTTTTTTGCATTCGGAAATGTTGGTCTGTTGGTCTAAACTAAACCTCTGGATTTGGGGTATATAACCTATTTTCAAACCCAAATCAAACTATCACAGGGTGAAAAACTTGGCTTGAGCCAAGCTGCACCATTCAACATAAGCATGACCTACTTGTTCGAAGTCAATGAAAAATCTGTCGAAAGGATCTTGCTGATTGCAATCTATTTGTAGTTCTGTATGTAAATATATATATATTATATGTATATATATATATGTATGTATATATATATATATGTGTATATATATATATGTGTGATATATTTGTAGGAAATGCAGAGAACAACTAAGTCTGACTTGCTTTCTTCCAGCAAGTTCTGGCTTTGGGGCAATACTCAAACGCTGCACTTAGCGCTGCCGCATGCTGCCGCTTGGGCCTGCGATTCCACCATCAAACACTGGCGGCAAATCTACCAGTGTTTGAACCGAGACAACTAGACATCCCAAAAGTTCAGCTATTCAGGCCATGCACAGGAAAATCCCATCGTCCCATTCCTCCAATATCCTCTAATATTGATATTTTTATTACCTCCCAAACAAAATCCTGGTTTAGTATAGTAGTGACCCTATGAATTTTGGGGTTCCACATGAGGGGTATCGAATATTATGGGGGTTGAGGGTTTTTCCTGCACCCAGTGGGCCACTGCTTTGCCGTCCGTCAGTGTATCAAGCCCAGTCCACATCTGCACCAGATCTTCCCCATTCCCAGGTCTTGGGGAAACCCAAGTCGTATCGTTTGCTGATATATCCCATTATGTACATGTATATGTGTATATACATACATGTATGTGTGTGTATATATATATATATGCACATACATGTGTGTATATATAATATCCCTATCATGCTTGGTTATTGTATCCCCAGGAATTTGCCGATTGAATCTCTGATTTTGGACAGCCGGGAAGCGGTCATACGTTCAACGCGAGACGCAGCGGGGAAGCGCTGCGCAGGTATCGTATGAAGAGAGACGATCAAGACCTGTGAAGATCATCCTAACCATCAATGGATTGGATTAATGGAAAATTTACAGGAAAACCCCATATTTAATGGGAAAATCTATGGTTTCCTGTAAATTTTCCGTTAAACCAATCCATTGAAACCAGGACTGTTGAGATAGAAAATATGAAAGGCCTGAATTGGTACATAAACCAACTAGGATTCACCTTCAGATCTGTTCACAAGTCTTGAAGCTTCCAGGGCTGTCCCCAAAAGCTGCATTGCATGACTTCGTTTGAAGTCACGCTGGATGCTTCTGGCTAGATGGCAAATGGTTTTGCAAGACTTTTCTTCTTATCATATTCCAAACTAAATCCAGAATTCACAGGAGAAGAATGCTTGGTTACAATGGACTGCAACATCACGAGCAAGTGCAGAATAAGACATGCATGCTGCACGCATGCTTTCCCATGGGAAAGGAGTTTTGAAGGTAAGGGCTGCTTTTTCATCCGGCGAGCTTCAGTCGTTGCAGCTTCCTCTCACTCTCCTGGGCCATCGAATCATCATGGAGCGTTGCCCGTTGTTCACCCTCCACTGGTTGGTTACGATTCCCATCTTCCATGTAGTCTAGTAAAGCATCCTGTTTCACTACCAGCCGTTGCTTGGCTGATGCTCCTCCAGCTGCATGAGGTTTGACGACATTCCCACTGCCTGACACCAGGAAACTTCAAGCATCCAAACATCTCGACAAGCTCCCAACTCTGAAGTGAGCCCATTGTTTCTGGTCAGGTCAAAGAGAGGTCGTGATTCTTTTGTATCGCACTCATCAACAATTTGGGGAATGGGATACCAGAAACCCATTGTAACTATTGGATTTGCCTCAAGTGCCCTTCAAATGTTAAACCACCTCCAGGCAATCTCGGTTCTATTCCCATTTGATGGTCAATTATCCCCCTTTTTAGGGGCGAGTAAACTATGAATGAATCACTAATAAGTTGTATATAAGTTCTGTCCTGATTTCCATTCCATGATCTATTCCAATCCACATTCTTGAATGGATAAACCAATGGAGATATATGCCACCCAGCAATCTGTTGGAGATTTCATCAAATTCATTCCTTGCTCTTTGTTGATTACCAACGATCAGCTATCTGGATGAATCATAGTATTTCACCAGCCCAAATCCTAGCTATAGTCCATGCTATATGATTGTTCAAATCATAATTCTCCCCATTCATTTGGCTAAGTCAATAGTGAATGGAGTTGAATCAATGACAAATGAGGACTTAATTGCATTATATGCGAACAAAATACAGATCAGTATAATCATTCCATGTTTCCATGATTGATAAATGGTGTATTTTTGGTAAATCCCCATGATATTCCATTGTATCCCAGATTTATCTGTTCATTCATGAATTCCCCATTCATATGGCCAATCACTATGTAAACATCCGAATACAGTAACCATTGTAATAAGCATTATCTTTATGATATATTTAACCATACCAGCCAAATAGGGGTACAATTATCATTGAACCACGTCAAACCATACTATAGTAATCATTAAATCATGTTATAATCATTGGTATACTCATTAATGTGGGCAACCCAATCACAAACCTACCATTTAGGGGATGATTTGTACCACCCATTTATGGTGAGCTGGTTTATGGCATTACCATATGAATCCATCAGGTTGGCTAGATTAGTATGATTGGTATTGATTGGAATTGTAATGATTATAACTACCCTTAAATCATTATCAACTAATCCATTTGTATTTCGCAATTATATTGTCAGATAATCATTATATATTGAACCATTTTATATATATATATAATCCATTTGTATTCCCATTTGGATAATCCATTATGTATATATATATATATTAAACCATTTGTATAAACCATTATCAATTACATAATGATTTCCCAAGCACCTGCGATTGGCGCCTCCAACTGCGCCATCGTCTTGGCCATCGAAGGTGGTCCAGGTGTTCCAGCATTGCCCCTGGAGATCGTCCAATAAGTTTTCCGATGGTTTCCAGTGATATCCAAAGTAGGAAGAAAAATGTCCCAGTTTTATCCAGTTTTCTGATGTCATATACAAATTCTAGCTGGTGTTCCAGCTAGTGTTCGAGTTGTTGCTGGGTAAGCCTTCGATCTTGCGACAGGCCGGCAGAAGTTAGCCCCTTTTTTGCACCAGATCTTCATCTGCAGAAATGGGATTAGGTCAAGTGATTAAGCATTAAAAAAAATCGACGGTTCGATCCTGAAGTGGCCGAAATCTGTGTGTCCTTGGCACTTTTGTTCAATTTTCAACCAAAGGCCAAAGGTGTGATCTTCTGGCTGAGAAGCGAGCCACAACACATCTGGATGGCTCAAACGACCCAGGCTGGCCTCAGGGGCTGAGCAAGCTGGGCAGTATCCTCTTGTTTGGGCCCGCTAGATATATAGATCCAATGCTAAAAACCAAGGTCAAGGGGGTATTTGATACGAGTACTAGGAGGCAGGGATTATATTCTTCAAGACTTCAAAAGAAAAGGCAGTGTTGGATCCTATTCATTTTGGGGGACCCATTAAAGGGGATGTCATATATGGGGTAATGGGATCATATATTTCTGTTCCTTTACTTGTCTGTGAGTGCGCCACGTGGTCCCTGTGTTTGAGATCTATTCTTGTCTTGGACTTTCATCCTGGACCAAAACACATGTGGATCCTCAAATCCCACACTCAAGTTCAAAGCCAAAACCCAGAGATCCCATATAGTCATAGAGTTTTGTGTGGTCCAAAACTGGGATGCACGCAAAATCCTAGCTCCAGCATGTTCATGGTGCATTTAGAGTATATAAATGATGGAAACCACTGGGTTTTTGAGGTGGCCAAAAATTTCAATCTTTGTGAATCAAATCGCCTGATTGCTATTTTTGCTGCAAGCAGCCAAATAGCAAACACTTCTAAGTGGTTTGTTGGGTATCTCCACTCATTCACTGTCGGTCTCATCCTAAAATATCTTTGAAAAAAAACAACAACAACTGTTGTTTAGTGTTGATTAATCTGTAAAAAACGAATTCGCCCTGTTTTTAATACATGTTTAAAACGTTTGTTTCTGGATGAAACCATACATTCACCCCGTGTTTTGCGGGTACCCAACATCTCCGCGACCCACAGCCTCACCGGCTCTTTCGGCACGACGGGAAGACCTCAAAGAATCACTGGCGGACGGATGTTCATCGTAAGATGGTTTATGATGTACAACGAAGTATCTTATGTATTATTATGTATATATATATATATGTATATATGTATATATATATATGTATGTATATATGTATATATATATATGTATGTATATATGTATATATACATATATAGATATATACATATGTTGTATCATATATTATTGGTGTAATCCATGTATATGGATGGGTTCTGGCCAATAGCCAATAGTATACCAGAATAAAGCCCAAGTTACCACATTAAGAAACCCTGTAGCAGTTAAAAGCAGACCCCTTTATAGCTATTAGACTGGCCAGGTGGCATGGGATTGTTATTTTGACCAAGGCACATTGTAACCAACATATCCCCCTTTTCTTCGCTTCTGCAGCACCTATTACTGCACTCTGCTTTTTACTCTTACAACTTCGATCCCAGAATGTCAGCACAAGCATGGATGACCCAAAGAGTCTCTCAAACTGACCTTATCCAATCCAGCTTGCAGTGTCTTGCAGCCTGCTGTTCGCACCCCTTGAACCCTTTTTCTCCAAGGCACGAGGATGTTCCAGTTACACCTGTCAGAGTCAGCTGGTTGGGATCACCCATAATGCCTTCCCCTCGATTTTATGATGGAATCAAAGCAGCCACTCATAACAGCTCATAATATAATACAATACAATACAATATAATATACTATAATATACTATAATACAATATAATATAGTCTAATATAATACAATACAATACAATATAATATACTATAATATACTATAATATAATATAATACAATATAATATAATATAATATAATATAACATAATATAATATAATATATATATACATACATAATAAATATAATATATAACATAACTCCTTCTGGAAATCTCCTTCACACACTGTCCAAGAATTCGGTTTTTAATCCCCAACATGCCACCTTCCAGTCCGAAGCGCTGTCGATCCTCCGCAGATAGGCTACTCCTCAACTGGGGTTGTTCTGGGGCAATCGTCGCAGCTGCATGATTCATTGGAGGCTGTCCGAATATCGGACTTGTAATGGACTTGTTGCCTCCACTCTGGTGCTGTTTCTAGCACACCCTCGATCGCATACTGATCAAACTAACTCCTGAAAAGATCGGCTTTGGTACAATGATCGACCACCACCACGTTATTAATGGGCTTGTGACACCTACAACTATACCAGTAAATACCTTATGACTTATGACCCATTGCATCCATCATAAACATCCACAAAACCCATTCAACCCCCATCCAGTCTCCCTTCTACCCCCAATCTTCTGCGGCGCCCGGCCAGGTCGGAGCTTCTCTTTCATCCTGCGTCGGAGGGAGTGCCTGCATCGGAGGCATGGCCATGGGTGTTTTCTCTAGGACTCTAGGGATCTGGAAGGTATCTGGAAGGTATCTTTCACAAAGCGCTGGCCCTTTTTGAGAATTTGATCTAGGTCAGGATCAAATCCTGGCAGCTGAACTGAGAGGATTCTCTGCCTTTGAAATTTGGGCTGGAAAAAACCTGGAAGAACATGGAAAAAGCTGCCACGAAGCAGCAGCTCCTTGCAACTCATCCCCACAAAAGAAATGCACCTCTGCAAATCTCACCCCACTGCTGAGCTCGGCTTCCTCAGTGATGAAACAACAGGAATTGTCAGTTCAACTGGAAGATCTATCCTACAAACACCTAGATTGCTGGGCTGCAGCACTGGGTCAAAGCCACAGGGAATCAACCTTCTTCCTACTAAGCAATGTGATTCCCATGTCAGGTTGGCTGATACCACAGGGAATCCAGGTGTCAACTACAGCCGTCACACAGCATCAGACTGCATCCTTCTTCAAAGACATCGTTCAAAGAGTTGGTTGAAGGGGTGATTCACATATATTCACATTGGGCTAGAATAGTCGCGATGAAACAAGTGAGCAAAACTTCATGTTTCACCATCAAACCACCGGGAATCAACCGGGCATTGTGTGCGTTTGGAATGAACCAAACCCGCTGAGTTTCCTGCTGCTTGCACAGTTTCTGAACGGCTCGGTGGCACCTTGCGCATGGCCCAATTTTCATCAAAGTTTTGGCCCTAAAAATGTGCGAGATATGGCAAAAGTCTCTGCCTCGTCCGCAGCTGCCAGGCTCCCCAACTGAATTGACTTTCAGAAACTAGGTCTTTCCTCAGTGCTCCCTTCTGCCAATCTGCGTTTTCTCCGATCTCAAGGTCTTTGGAGTAAGGTCTTTCCCCACCATTTGGCGGGGGTAGGTCTTGACTGGCAGCAGCACAGCGGTTTCCCAGGTAGAAGGGTCAACTGGAGGTATCCCATTCTTCACTGAGCTGTAATTATGGTCCCAAACCACTAGAGAATTAGGGTTGTCAATCAAACTCTTGCACCGGTCTTCAATTCCAAGAAGCGACGCTTTGCCGCGCTGAAAACCTGGACACGGAGCCCGAAAGAAATGGCAAGCTCTGCTGTTGCTCGCCTGTGCTGTTCAGTTGCTGAGCTGTCTCGTGACAGCGAGATACTACCCTCACGTTGCCCTCACAGACTCACTGATGCATTCAGTGATTCTTGCAAAGTAGTTGTCCTCGCGGAAATTTTTTTTTGGGGTAGAACAAAGTCCTGGTGATTTCCCAGGCAAACCGGCAAACCTGCTTGGCACGCCAAGGCTTTCAAGATTTCACTTGGACTGGGCTCAAAGAGGGCTCATTGACTTGCCTGGAGAACTATTTCGTATAGTGACTGGTCTGCAGCCAACCAAATTGGATAATGAGGTACATTGTACAGTTTTGATGGGATTTAGCTTCTCAGCTACTCATCGATCCAGTGACCCTGGTTTACTCCTCCATATGCTCGCCAACTGCCTGCGAGCCAGTCCCCAGGACACGCCTTCACGGGCAATGCACCCTCCAAAAGATTTGGACATATCAAAAGCATCAACGTTTCTGGATAAGAAATGATAAGCCAATGGGTTTTATTGTTTTCTTGAAAAAGATTGGACACATGAGAGAACTCATGACACAATGACGTCGCTGTGAATTGCGACGGCAACATGACCTGAGCTCGGACAACTCATCGCCGTTAAAGGAGGCCCAAACATCACCTGAGGCCCCAGGTGATGTCGAAGAAATGCAGAACGAGGTTCTCCTAATCTGTCCGCCTTGAAAGGCCAACATCAACGAAGATCCTTCAGGCTCCTGGGCGAAAAACTCCCATGTTCATCCCACCATCAATGGATGACCATCCCCGACAAGAATGACCCGCACCTCCCCTGCTGCTTCTCTTTCCAACCTCGCCTTGTCTTCTTCCTGGCCACGTCAATACAGTCCTCTTGGGATCTTCCAAACATTTCTGGCAAATGCTGTTGAACTGCAAAAGCTAAACCCTGTGTGTACTGTTTAGATGCATGTATACATGTTTCTACATACGTATTTATAGATAAGATATATATGTATGTATGTATGTATGTATGTATGTATGTATGTATGTATGTATGTATGTATGTATGTATGTATGTATGTATGTATGTATGTATGTATGTATGTATGTATGTATGTAGTATGTATGTATGTATGTATGTATGTATGTATGTATGTATGTATGTATGTATGTATGTATGTATGTATGTATGTATGTATGTATGTATGTATATTATACATAGTAACTCTTATATATATATATATACGTATATGTATATACACTACATATGGAGGTTTCCTAAAATGGGAGTACCCCAAGTCAGACCATGTTAGTATTGAAACCCATGGTGACTTGGGGATTCCCCATCAAAAAAAAAACTGACCCACCTCCTCCTCTGCCAGCGCTTCCTTGAGATCTGCTGTGCGACCTCTCACCTCGATGGAAAAAATATGAAAAAATCCTCTACAAAGGGTGTTCCATTGCCATGAAACACTACCGGAGTGTAGCCCAAAACGTGGTTATGTTCATGCGGAATAAGAATATGATCAACCTGTGGATAAAATGATCCAAAATCAAAATGTTCATCTGGGATATACTGTATTTGGAATAATGATCATGATTAACCACTGGATTTGGAATGCATCAACTTTTCGACCAACTGATGTCCGAGTATGGAAGGCATCAGTTGCTTATTGGGACCCGATACCCCGGGCCATCCCATTATTAAAGAGTTCGCCCGATACCCCGGTTACCCCAGTGGATGATCCTCAGGATCTGACAGTGAGGGTATTCTTCTCGGGATCAAGCTCCACGCCAATGCCAGCATGGAGAAAGCCTGCGCTTTCTAAGTGGCCGCGGCAACTCAAACTTCACCAAGCATCAAAAGGGGAGAAAAATCATCCAGCTCTCTTAACCCATTCGTCAATATATGGGATAAACCAAACAAACAAAACCTTAAATAAGCCTTAAATGCTGATCATAAAATGCTGAGATAGACTCAGACCAATTTCAGCTTAGCAGGGCTTTGCATATCCATCTGGGTAAATTATAGCAACTCTCTAACCTGAAATAACGCTGCTTTGGGATACAGGATGGGGCCCCCAGTTATGATTGTTGGTTTATAAACCCCATTCATATCCATTAACTATAGTTATATCTACCATACACCATAGTTTTAGGATACTTTTCCCATGGCCCACGTTTTCCGCGATACTAACGCAATTAGAGGTCATCCGCGCTGCCGCGCACCCCAGAGATACTTGGGCGGCACGGTGGGCACCACATCGGAGGTGCTGAAGACACGCCAAGTGCGTGGCACCTGTGGGAGCCAACCCACATCATGGGAAACTATGTGGCATGATTCATGCATCCATCCACCTACACATACGCATATACATACACACATACATATACACATACATATACACATACACACCGTTACATATATTTTATGACTATATACATATTATATATATATTATACATGTATTGTTTTACTAATATTAAAATAGAAGAAAATCAGGGGACTCTCATAAGACCATGATGATTTGAAGTGGATTTGAGATTTATTTCGTGTTGATTTATGTTGATATTCAGCCCCAGCTGAGCCACCCAACAAACTCGTCGCAGGCTGTGCAAAAGCGCGCACTTCCCACGCGTGGAGCGCCAAAGGTCACATTCACGATCTCACAGCCCCTGCCGTTCGTTGGCTTGATTTTCCGGCGCAGATATCCGAAAGAAACCATGGGTTGAAGACCCAAAACTATCCCAAAAAAAAATGTAGAAATGAAGATGTCCAACGTAGTCTACCTTCATGCTTTGTCTGCGCATTCCCGGAACGTGCACAGGGCGCAACTTGACCCATGCATGCCCTTACTAAAGATTTGGTGCAAATGCGCGGGAAAAAAGTCAGACATTCGGTCAGCTTATTTCAGCGCGAACGCCGCTTCCCAACAACTACCACGATTCTTCCACTATCCCACACAGGGGTGGGTAACTGTCCCATTTTGGGAATATGGGACATCACCTTATAGTAGCCATTATAGACCATATACCTAATGGTTGGGTGATGTTCAATGGGGACATTTAATGACCCATGCCACAACTGACATGGCTTTGGCTTCTTGAAAGCATCAAAGTCAGCCGTGTCCGTCATCCGTCATCCAACATGCCCCTCCTCAAGGGGCAAAGCTTGTCTACTTGCCCAACTTCCTCCTTGAGGCCAAAGGATGCTGGCAGACCACCTGGCTTTAGGCAGATAGGAATGGATGTCACAAAGGGTTTGGGTTAATTCTATCATCACCCCAAAAAATGACAGAATCATTACAGAGGATCAAAATGCTGAATGCTGTCGGCACGTTGGTAACCAAAATTTAAACCACGTCCGCGAAGGTACCAACGTTCGATAGTGTGCTCAATGAATCAAAACACTATATGAACGAGACAGAGAAATGGACTGCGAGGCGGCAGCCAGGTACATACATTGGTAGATATGCTAGTAGGGTGACAGGCATTACACCCAAACACAGGATATGTGTAGTGATGTGGGATGCCCAAAAATGTAACAGTAAGAAGATTAAATAAGTAGACCATAGTAGCCATAGTACACTTCAGACTGACAGCAGTCTGCCATTGATTCTCCATGTCAGTCACCCCTCTGAGCCCAGGGCGGATGGTCTGAGCCACGTCCACCGAGCTCAACGTTGCCAGAGCACCACCCAGTGAATGCCCAGTGAAGATGATCTGGAGTGACAGGAGTGACAGCAGCGAAGCCACGAAGCTAAGAAAAAACCTGGCAACCTGTGTGTGTGTGTTTCCCCTTAACCCAGAAAAACCGTGGGTCTTTGCTTCCCGGGCCTCCCATCCACGCCCGTCTCCACGCACTCCACGTGCAAGGACAGCATGAAGGGCAGCACGGATCTCAGTCGTGTGAGGATGGTAACGAAACCAAAATGGGCTGCCGGGCGCACATGTTTCTTGGTGAGTCTTAGTAGCTAAACTATTCAACTATATAGACTCTATATATATATACATATTTATATATATATACCCTCGGGGACCCAGGTTCTCCGATGACTGCACACCGGTTGTTGCTCCGCTGCTGATGATGTTACGCTGCTCGTGAACGTTCATGTTACGCTGATGATGTTACGCTGCTCGTTGGGGTTGGGGTGGGGTGGGGTGGGATGTTAACGTTCATGTTACGCTGATGATGTTACGCTGATCATCTGGGGTTGGGGAGGGGTGGGGTGGGATGTTAACGTTCATGTTACGCTGATGATGTTACGCTGATCATCTGGGGTTGGGGAGGGGTGGGGTGGGATGTTAACGTTCATGTTACGCTGATGATGTTACGCTGATCATCTGGGGTTGGGGTGGGGTGGGGTGGGATGTTAACGTTCATGTTACGCTGATGATGTTACGCTGATCATCTGGGGTTGGGGAGGGGTGGGGTGGGATGTTAACGTTCATGTTACGCTGATGATGTTACGCTGATCATCTGGGGTTGGGGCGGGGTGGGGTGGGATGTTAACGTTCATGGTACGCTGATGATGTTACGCTGCCCGGTGGGGTTGGGGTGGGGTGGATGTTACGCACGCTCTGATGATGTTACGCTGCTCGTTGGGCTTGGGGTGGGGTGGGGTGGGATGTTAACGTTCATGTTACGCTGATGATGTTACGCTGCTCGTTGGGGTTGGGGTGGGGTGGGGTGGGATGTTAACGTTCATGTTACGCTGATGATGTTACGCTGCTCGTTGGGGTTGGGGTGGGGTGGGGTGGGATGTTAACGCTCATGTTACGCTGATAATGTTCAATGGTGATAACAGAAGAAGTTAACGCTTACTTGATCATGATTTATAGGAGTGACTTGGATTGAGACAAGTAATCGGTGGTTCATGCTCCATGGTCAGTGTATAATAGTGAACAATGATGATCCATGACTATGAACAAAACTAGCTACATGCCTTCTTACAGTGAGTGATCATTAACAATATCATTGATCATATCATAAATTACCAAGAAAAAACCTCGTCATGAGCACAGATGTCAAAACAAAAACAATATCTTGAATCCATATGGGAAATACCATGAAAAATTAACCACACATGAGTTTCGATTGGGAAAATACAATGAAAACACATGCACGAAAGATTAAAAAAAAAACATGCTGACTGTCAGGGTTCCTCACTTTCAAGCAACATTCAAATGTACTGCAAATACGATGTAAAATAAGGCTCCCTTTATTTCGCTTGTAAAAACGCAGGGTAAAATGACATCTTTCAACAAATGTTGCATACCATCGCAACGTATCTGTGCTGTGTTTATAGGGAGATTTACAACTATACCCTCCTAACCCATATCAAGTAAATCACAACTTTGTAAGCGCTCAAAACGGACGAGATTTTTTTCATCCGTTTTGATGCCCAATTCCACATAACAATGCTTCATGTCAAAATGCTAGTTTCGCTATGGCGAAACGCACATGTTTCACATATTTGATCATCAACACCTATCATCTATCGGAGAACCTAGGGCCCCATCCGTATATATATATATATATAATTTTGTAGGTCATGAAGGTACTCTACTTGAGCCCCAAACACAATAGTTATGGCCTGGAACGATTCCTGGGGCATCCACGGAGTCGTAGGCTCGAGAAAATCCCTCATGAACCTGAAGCAGTTCGTGGGAATCACTTGAAGCCCTGGAAAAACTCCTGTCATGGTTTCAGTCAAAGCAAAACAGTGAAACTCTTGCTGTACTCTGCCTCTACTGATATGCCATCAATCTAAGCCACCTTAAAATCCATCAACGATGCACCCCCACCTTGCCCAGGCCAGGAATGACCCTTGGAATTGCCTCGATGGCCCCGGATGCCCCACTGTGAAAATCTGCCCTTGAGGATCCTCCAGAGTTCATTGAGGTTTGTGGATGAAATCGTTCTTTGGCTTTGGAAAGACTTGTATTTGCTGTGAGATTGCGAGATGATGATGGATCTCACTTCTGGTTCGGTCTTAAACCACAACCCAGGAGATTTGAAGCAAAGGAGAAGGGTTGCTTCAGTGCATTCTTGAGAACTAAGTCCAAGGAGTCAGTCCCTGTCTCAAATCCTCTGACATCATCCGAATGAATAATGACGAGCATAGGTCAACCACCATGATCATCGGTATAGGTACAGAATAACCAAAATGACTAGTTCACCTGTGAGTCCCCCACAATATTAGAGTACATACATTTTTCGGATCATTTTGGCACAGTGTGTAATGTAACGCAAGTCATGGTGTAATGGTGTAATGTAGCGGATTCAATGTATACATTGACCAGTTCATCAGCATCACCTCCTGGCCCATCCATCCATCATCCCATCCCAATCACCGCCAGAGCACCGCGATGTCGGTGAGCACATCTCCGAAATCGGCGGTGCCACGCCAGGTCACCACGATGCGCTTGGAGGCGTTGAAGCGCCAAATCTCGCCACAGGCGAACAAGCTCGGGGGGTGTAGCTAAACCCTTGCGGGATACATGGGGGGGGATGATTGTCCCCGAACTTGGGGAAAAACCAAGATACAGAAATAACCCGGTTTTTGGACCATGGTACATGTGAGATATCACTTTTCAACGAAGTTGCTGGAAGAATATGGACTGATCCGAGCTCCCAACCCAACATTCGGTGTTGGTACTGGGAGCTTCCAAGTAGGCCAACCTGCACGGAAGCCAAGGCTGGTTGGGGGGGGTCAACCCGGTCAACCCGCCAACTATGAGGCAATTGGGGATCAGCTTGAAGGCTTTGGCTATGGAATGAAAGAAGAAATTCCTAACAAACCACCACAAAACATCATGTCAAGGAATTTGTTTCCCACTTCAGAACGGGAGATGGCTAAGCTCGCCATCATTCCACATGTTGATCCCTGTCAGAGTCCCTTGCTGGTCTCATCTCCATTTTGTTGGTATTTTGTGGTTAGTTATATACAAACTCCCATTTTTGCTCCTGAAATTCCGTCTGGGCGCGGCACTGCTCGTAGCTTTCGAAGGAGGCAGTCTGACCCTCAGCAGCTCCTCTGGGTTTCGTGGCAGGTTGTGATAGCCATGGCCATCGTGGGGGGTCCGCCAGCTGGGCCTGTCCTTCGTCTTCAATGGCTTGCTGCAACATCTTCCAAGCCCCTCTGCGAACTGACCTCAAGCAGCGCCACAGCAAGGAAAAATGGCAGATTGTCGGTATCTGAAGGTTCCTAAGAAAGACAT